>JALGQJ010000015.1:10897500-11497500 GCA_023055345.1 Quercus wislizeni | reverse complement strand
AGAGGATTGAGAGTCCTTCCCATCTTTCCTCTTGAAATCCTTTTTCTCCTTTCCGAAACTTGGGAATTTTCCCTTCTCAGCAAAATTTCCATTCTTCACAAGATATGCCACATCTTTATCGACAACATCCTCATCCGATGAGTCGTGAGCTTCTACCTTTTCATTGATCGGCTTAAGAGCAAGAGATTTGCTCTTCTTTTATGAAGGTAGAGACAGCTTATATGTTTGAAGTGAGCCAATCAGTTCTTGAACTTTGATATGATCAAGATCCTTACTCTCTTCAATTGCTGTAACGTTTGCACGGAAGCTCTCCGACAATGATCGAAGGATTTTCCTTATTATCTTTGAGTCTTCAGTTTTCTCACCCAAATTGAACTTGCCAATAACCACCTCATTCAGCTTGCCATAGAATGAGTCAAATGATTCATCCTCACCCATTTTTAGCTCTTCAAATCGAATGGTTAGCATCTGCAATTTAGTGTCCCTTCACTTTCTTCGTTCCTTCATACGTGGTCTCTAATATCTGCCATGCCTCCTTGGCAATAGTTACATGAGAAATCCTGTGAAACTCATCTGGAGAAACACCACAAAAGATTGCATTCAAAGCTTTATTGTTAGCATTAGCTGTCGCAAGGACTGTCTTATCCCATGTGGATTTAGCAGCCTCCGGCCTAGTCCATCCAACATCCACAGCATCCTAAACGATTTCATCAATTGAACACAAAAATACCCTCATTCGGACTTCAAAAGGCATAGTCGCTTCCATCAAAATATGGTGGAGCATTTAAAGATTGAGACCTGTCCATCTCAAACGGAGTCAAGGATCGCACTAAGGTAATTAAACCACAGCAAGTGCACCCGCTTTGATACCAACTGAATGTTCAGAAAGTGTGTAAAACACCTTGAACGTTTAGACCTCCAATTTACAAATTACCAATTCAAGATTATTATCAAACAATGGTTGTGTGGAATATGAACATAAGCTATAACAAAATTGATAAAAAAATCTAAACCAAATAAAATCACAATTATAGCAGAAATTAAATGGCAAAGATTAAGGGAAGAGAGATGCAAACACAAAGACAATACAGCAATGTGTTATCAAAGAGGAAACCGAAGTCTTCGGCGTAAAACCTCTCTGCCGCCCTCCAAGTGGTCAATAATCCACTAGAGAATGAAGTTGGGATACATGAACAGCAGAAGACCCTCTAAGCCTAATCTACCCAACGTACCTAAGCCCTCCAAGCTTCTTGCTCCAACGAGGTTACGCTGAACCTTTGTCTTCTCTAGCTTACCGGATTCCGCTATAGCCCATAGCATTAACCAATATCAATTGGTCCTTTCCTAACTGCTTCCCAAGCACCAAATAGCCTCCTCACAAATGTGGGTATGGTGAGAAAAGGTTTTGGCTAATGTACCTCTCAAGGATGTATCAATGGAGAGGTTGAGAGTAGAGGAATTTGGAGAATGAAAGGATGAAGATTGTAAATGAGTCAATCTTGTTTTTCTCTAGGGTTTCTTTCTTAAAATTCTCTCTGGAAGCTCTCTACAATATGTGGGTATAAGGGGTATTTATACTAGTGTGTGTTTGGAATGCGAAAGGTCAGTTTTTCCCAAATAGAGTGATCTGGTGACTTGGCCTCACGACTTGACTGAGTTGCGAGTTCAAGCAGCGAGCTAACTGCTTGGCCAACCTGGGACTTTTATCCTGTAGTACAATAGCTGGCGTGACTCTTTAGCTCCCCTGCATGCTTCACACGTGTGCCTCTTATGGCGACTTGCTAGCCATAAGCCACTTGTGAGATCCAATCGCGAGTCCCTACAGAATGCACACTTTTGAGCTTTTCTTCACACTCTCTCACACACTACCCTTACATGATTCCCACCTAAATACAGGGTTTCTAAATGTTGAATTACAAGCAAATTTGGCACCGAATAAAGCCAACAAAATAGTTGATTAAATTCAACCTTACATACTTGAAGCAGAGGAATTGGTGTGTGCTACCCATGACTTCAAAATTGGTTGGTCAAGGAGGCTTTCTTTCCATTTGAGTAGAGCCTCAATTTCTGTGTTTGATATTGGATTAGCCTTGCAGGAGGAAAGCAAAACAAACCAGTATGCAACTAAGAGTTCAAGTGAAACATGTTTTGACTGTTTTCCTTGGCTAGCCATCAGGAATCCTTCTTTCTATCGTTTTGGTAGGGGAATGTGGTAAAAATACCATTTTTAGTGCCATTAGAGCATTTGTAGCAGTGGAGCTAAATAGCTATAATGCTATTTTAGCTCCACCAAAATACCAAAAAGGGCCACGCAGCAATGGAGGCATAGCAATAATTTTTAGCTGAACTACTACAGTGCACATCTATCTATAGATGTGCACTGTAGCAGTCATCTAAAAAAAAAAAAAAAAATTATTCAGCCCCCGGATTAAAATAATACTGGGTTGTTTATTTTTTTCATTCTTTTATTCTTCATCTCATCGTCCTCTCTTTCACTCTTAAGCTCCCATCTGAGAAATCTCTCTTAAGCTCTCACCTCTCTGAAACTCTCAAGCTCACTCTCACCATCTCACCTAAAACTCACCATCTCTCAAGGTCAAGCTCTCAGACTAATGTCGTCCCAGCCAAAGCTCGACCCATCGCCGTCCCAGTCGCTGATCGCCTCAGACTGACGTCGTCCCAGCTACTGATCGCCTCAGACCGACGCCGTCCCAGCCGCCCATCTTTCTCAGATCACCTCAATGCTTGCTCGCCGATCAATGCTGCTTTACCAGACCCACGCTGGCATCAGTGTTGCTTCACCGAACCCACGCTGGCATTAAAGTTGCTTCACCAGACCCACGCCGCCGATCGGGTGGGTTTCTAGTGATTTTTTATTTTGTTTGGTCTGGGTTGAGGAAAAAAATTGGAGATTCAGGTTTTTTTTTTTTTTTGGTTGCTGTGTACTGCTAGTGGTGGTGGTGGTGGTGTTGTTGATGGTTGTGGGTGTGGCTGATGGTAGAGGTAGTTGTGGCCGGTTCTCTGTATGTTTTTTTTAGTGGGATATATTATTTTATTGTAGTGGTTATATTATTTTATTGTGATGTTTATATTATTTTATTGTGTTGAAAGCAAAAATAGATCCACTGCTATAATATGTGTGTAGGTAAAATAGATAAAGTAACTTTTAGTGGAGTTAAAAAGTTAAATTTTTAGCTCCACTGTTATGGATGTTCTTAGTCTGTAGTCTTATTATATCTACATATAAATGTTAGTTTTTTTTTTTTAATTAATAATTTTTGGCTCCGCCAGAGTGGGGAGGGTGAATATTTTCATGTCTTAACAAATAAAATTTTGGTCCTTGCTCAAGAACACATGAAAACCAATGAGCTTTAAGTCATCATTAAAAATAGTAAAGGTTGTCCAATCCTCTTCATTTCTATTTGTCACCGGTAATCATTTTACTGCTGAATTTAACAATTTTCAATGGTATCAATTCTTTTGCTGGAATTTCAAAATTGATTGCGTTGAACGTCCACTGTAAGGTACTAATAAGTCTTCCTCAACTAAGAACCAAAAGGGATTTTTCTATTGGATATCAACAAAAATTTCCAAATTCCAACAATATTGTTCTTGACCTAACTTGGTTATTTAATTACTATATATAATCAGGTTTTCCTATTCTGAATACCTTTGGAATTTGGATTGCAATTCCAATGCAGAACTAATACTGCAGTCCAAAATTGTGTTGGGCCAATTGTCACTCTCAATAGTCCTTGGATAGTATTAGTATACGTTCAAATGAAGTGCACTTGGATGAATGAATTAATATATACCCATATGATGGTTTAGTATAGAATAAAAAAATTATAGAGATAATTTTTTTATTTCTATAATTTTAGCTAATTTTGCAATAATTTTTTTTTTCTTATAGAGATAATTACAAAATGCAGCTAATTTTGCAACTCAAATCATTCTCTCCTCGTGAATGTAAACCAGTAAAAAGATATTTTCGCTAATAAAAGACCATATTTTGAAAAAAACTCAGAAACAATTTGCCTTTCATTTTCTTAAATTATTCAAAGTCTTCTCTTTGTGTGCTTGTGAAAAAAAAAAGGGGGGGGGGGGGGGTTCAAGTCCCCGGTGAAGAACGCAAAAAAAACCAATTAGCTTAAGTCATAATTAAAAATAGTTAAAGATGTCCAATCCTCTTCTCTAAACTGTTAGGTAAACTTTTTGCTTGACTATTTTCAATGGAGTCATTTCCTTCTTCTTCTTCTTTTCCTGGAATGGCATTGATTGCGTTTTAACTTCCGTCGCAAGGTAACTGTAAGTCTTCCTCCACAAAGAAACAAAAGGGTTTTTTTCTTTTCTTATAGTAAACCAATGTATTATTTCCAAATTCCAACAATATTTCTCTTTGAACTAACTTGGTTAATTTATTACTATTACCTTTTCTTCTTCTAGATTCCTTTATTTATTTATACTCACCCGAAATGGACCGAATTGAACATGGACTGAAATGGACCAAACTAGCTTTGTATCTTCAAGATCAAAATTTTTGAGACGAAGGAGACCTGTTTTGGACAGACTGGTTCCATAGGGGAACAATTTATAAACGCCAGTCTAGTTCTCCTGTAATATTGTTTAGGGAAACATCAAGCTCATAAACCTGAGTGAGATTTGCAAGGGAAAGAGGTAATGAGCCACTGAGGGAATTTCTGGAAAGGCCAAGATTTTGGAGTTTGGATAGTGTACCATTGTTTGTTGGTATGGTACCTATGAGGTTGTTCACTTGGAGATCAAGGCGAAGAAGGTTTGGAAAGGAAGACAAATCCAGGTTTTGGAGGTAATCTCTCAGTCCTGCGTATGCAAAGGTTTATTTCAGTAATTCTTCCTTCACTGTTGCATGCTATTCCACGCCATTTGCATGGACTTGAAGCAGAGGAATTGGTGTGTGCTACCAATGACTTCTGAATTGGTTGGTCTGGAAGGCTTTCTTTCCATTTGAGTAGAGCCTCAATTTCTGTCTTTGATATTGGATTAGCGATGCAGGAGCAAAGCAAAACAAACCAGCATGCAACTAAGAGTGCAAGTGAAGCATGGTGGTCAAAGTTCTACATCGAAGTGCACTTGGTTTGGGTTCTTGGGTGTTGTTTGGGAATTTGGGTGACCTGAGTTTGTCCCTGGGGGTTTGGATGGAATGGGTTCTGGAGGTTTGTGTGTTGGCCGTGCTGCTTAGCTTTGTGTGTTCTGTTCCACCATGTTTAGATTTGGAAAGTGTTGTGTCAATTTTGCGCTTTGACATTTACTTGAGAAAATTTCCATGCCTTTAGAAATTGCAATCCACCGTTGCGCACTTTTAATATAACGGTCACTCTATAAGTATATAGTTCTTGTGGAGTGGGGGATAAATGCCGAGATTCAAGTCTCTAGAAATAAGTTTCATACACATATACATTTAAATTAGATTAGAGTAGAATTTATATTTTATATAAAAAAAAAAAAAAAAATTGCATTCTAGTCAAACTCCATGGGACTCTAATTCACAATGAATTTATTGAAAAGGTCCAGTCAACATTTTATGAAAATTAACAAGTAACAATACATTCTCACATGACACATTATGTCTGCATCACATATTTTTATTGGTTCCATGTACATACATGCACAAATGCCATGCACAAGTAAGGCAATGTTCGGGAGAGATTAAGATGATTTTTAGCTAGTAGCAGCCTACATCTCCAGCTGCCTACACACGCTACGCATGGTTGGGCGAGATTGAGGATTGGCACATAAACATAAAAGTGCTAAGTTTTGCATAAAAGCTAATTCATTGGCAATCTTTAGACTTCTAGGAGGTGAGAGACGATCATCTAACACATCTCTAAGGGGGGCACTTGTACTAGTTGAGGAATTTAGATTAGCAATGAGTTCGCCTGGATGATTTCCCATAAGAACTTCAAGTACCAAAACACCAAAACTATAAACGTCACATTTTTCAGTCACTACCATTGTGTAGGTAAGTTCTGCAAAAAAATCAAACGTGGTATACAACAAACGGAAGTTGTAGTTCTCAGTAATTTTAAATTTAGTTAAGAAAAAAAAAATGAATAAATTAATATATAACCGTATGATTGTTTAGTATAGAATAAAAAAAATTGGGACATTCCCCACTTAAAATTAGCCCCAAAAAAGTGGCTTTAATCATTTCATTCGTGTGTGTGTGTGTGTGTGTGTGTGTGTGTGTGTGTGTGTGTGGGGGGGGGGGGGGGGGGATGGGGTTGGGGGTTTGGAGCTACATGCTTGAGTGGGGGGCCATACCCCCCTTCCCCTAAAAATTTGAAAAAAATTTTTATACTATGTATGTTTTTAGACCCCTTAACACAAGTTGTTTAACCTAGTTATTTAGCCAAGTGATTACTCAGATAAATTATTCAATTCTAGGTTAACACAATAATATCATATCATGCAAATAATGTGGAAATATAAAGAACACCACAATATGATGACCCAAGAAAACCTAACAGGTAAAAAACCTGGGGAGGATTTAACTTAGCTATCCTCAAGGTAAAAACAGATCTACTATGAAAGAATTGAAGTTTTTACAATAGAACTTAGACCACTAACATCCTATTGCTACTTCAAATAGAAAACTTACTACCACGACCATGTGACAGCTCCAAGTCCATGGACTACTTCTTTCCTTAATCTACAGCAACCACAAGTTCTCCTACTTGTGACTTTGAGACTCCACTCAAAGGTTTTAGATCTTCTTTAAAGTTCTTTATGCAGCAACTGAAGAGATCATCAAGTTCTTGACATGAATCTTGATCTTGATAACTCTATATGTGTGTATGAAGTAAACACCTCTAGATCTCACAGAAGATTCAACACACAACTCTCCAAAAGAAATCTAAAACATAGCTAGGGTTTTTCCTTTTATACTTGAAGTAAAACACTTAACCCTACACATCATATGGGCTTGGGCTGAATTGAAATTTTTGCAAAAAATTAAATCTACACGAATTTCGATTGATCGAGTCTAATTTTCGATCAATCGAGTCTCGCAGATTTTGTCCAATAAATCTTGTAATCACTTGATTCCAATTTTACAATTAAACACACTTTGAGCAAGCCTAAACCTAGACTTTATGTTTTGATCATGGTTTGCCAACATAATACAAATTAAAGTTCTAATACATTAGTTCCTAAAGTCTTAAAACCTAACATACTATATATAAATATTTAACATTTTAATAATTAGCCTATAAAAAAGAACTTGGCCCTCCTAAATATTTGAGTTAATACAATAATGCTCTGAAAAAAAATTGTTCATTTGTTCTAGTTGTTATAGAGAACTAGTAAGTTACCTGTGCAATGTACGGATAAAGTTGTAATATTTTATGTAAAATGATTTTAGAGAATGTTGTATATGTATTACAACATAATTGTTATAGAATTTTATTAGTAATGAGTTCCTCATAAAAAGCAAGATGTAAGATGATTTTGGAGAATGTTGTATATGTATTACAACATAATTGTTGTAGAATTTTATTTGTAATGAGTTCATCATAAAAAGCAAGAATTATAAATTGCACACACACATATCCATTATAATTATTCAATTTAAGTAATAAGAAATATAAATAAAAAAATAACTTTTGAGGAATATTATAGAATAAAATTTAATATAGAATGAGTCTTTCTCTTTCTCTTTAATTCTAAAACAAAATTCATATCCTAAACACCCACAGTCAATCACATCATTTGCAAAATCCACAAATCTACAACGACCGACCTTAACATCAAAATCGTAATTACCATTGTTACTTAATATAAGATGCAGACCCCCTTTCCTCGATTGTAGCCAACTCATACGGGTTAGGATTAGATGACACACAGTGTTAGAGTTAGGTAGATGTCGTCGAAAAATTGAAGGTAAATGACATCATTTTTTGTCTATGTGTATTTGACATAGGATGGCAAAAAAGGCTATTGGTAGGTATATATAAACAGGTAGAAGTGCAAGAGGTGAAAATGATGAATTAAAATGCAAAGAGTTTTATGTGTATGTGTGAGGGATGAAAAATCCTGAAACATTGAACCAAAGGATACAAAGAATATTTATTTTTTAATTAAAAAAATCTTGAAACATTTAACCAAATCAAACAAAAGGTTAATATTTAATTTATTCTTATCTTTGATTTGTCACTTGAGAATATTCCAATTCTCTTTGCAAAGAATGTGGCTCTTGGCAGAACCTCATGCTTTCCCACTTGAGGTCTCTACTTTTATATATATATATATATATATATATATTGATGTTTTTTCTTCTCACATTCATTTTTATTGTAAAATCTGTTTTGTGTTTATTAAAGTTTTGGATCATTCATATTTTGAATATTTCATTAGTTCAATTGATCATTTTTTACTCACTTTGGTAGACAATGTGATAACTTATTGTAGGGGCTCAAGCCCAAGTAATCAATACTGGCACACTTAACTTAGGCCCAAGATTGGCCTGAGTAGCCAACGCTGGCTCAGAAGATTGATCTGGGCCCAAACCTTGTAAGAATAGGCCCAACCCAATGATAAGTATGTTAGGACCTAGAGAGTATCGTTTAAGGAATACCACAGTGTTCGGGCCGAGCTAGGCCCACTACCAACTTATAAGATAGTGGGAGATCCACAAGGAAATGGTTAAATTCAGGTCGGTTCCTGAGTACTATTAATTCCTTTAGGGAGTTTGCTGTTGAATGCCATTTGGCGCTTAGAGCAAGTTTCAAGAGAATCTTCAAAAGACATGATTGTTTCTAAGGATTTCGGGTAAAAGTGGAATTGCATGGGAACTAGTGAAAAAGTAATGATTTAAACCCCACTAGGAGAGACTATATAAGGGGAGTGAGGGCAAACAAATAGGGGGTTGGAAAATCTTAGGAAAGAAAAGAGAGAAAACTGAGGGAGTGAAAGGGGGAAGGTTGAGAGAAAGGAAGAAGAGAAATTAGAGGTAAGCGGGTGTTGGACTTAAAATCACAGAGACAATGGAAATTGGACCGTCAAGGCTGCATTTGAAGCAACTACCCATAGGACTATGAGGAAACCCACAAATAAATAAATTGGGAGCCAAAATTCTTTGTCCAAGACAGCAACACACACAGGTTTAAGAACCACACTTACATTAAAATAAAAATTTTAAGGATTTACTATAGAGGATACTGAGTTATGTGTGTGTATAGATGTGTGTATTTGTTCATGTGTATGGAAATTTGTATAGGCTAATAAATTGGTATCACAAGTTAGCCCCCCAAAAAAAAATTTCTAACTACGCGCATATATATATATATATATAACAATAAAATGCACATGTAGCAATCAGAAGGGACATAAATTAATGTCTTAAACAAGCATGTTCAATTCAATTCAATTCAATTCAAAAAAAAAAAAAAAAAAAACCAACAACAACATAAGAAAGAAGCATTAAAGCTTACCTGGGGCAAGATAGCCGTACGTGCCTGCAATTGTTGTCCAATTAGATGAATTGGGCTTCAAGAACCTTGCAGTGCCAAAATCCGAGATACAGGCATCAAGGTTTGGGTTCAACAAAATATTCTTGCTTGAAATGTCACGATGAATTATAGGTAGAGAACAATCATGATGCATATAAGATAAAGCATGGGCTACACCTTTAACTATTCGTACCCTAGTTGCCCAGTCTAGCTCCTTTGCTCGTTCTTCATTGCCCAACATACCAGCTAAGCTTCCTTTTTCCATGAACTCATAGACCAAAAATGAGTGCACTTCTTGGAAACAAAACCCAAAAAGCTTCACAATGTTCCGGTGTCTTATTTCTGTTAAAGCTGCTACCTCATTAGTAAAACTTTTTATATTTTCAGTCTCTGTGCCTTCGGCCATGGACCTCAGCTTCTTCACTGCAAACACTTGAGCGCCTGGGATCTCCACTTTATAAACTTTTGCAGTTCCCCCCACCCCAATACAGTACTTGTCATCAAAGCTTTCTGAAGCTTCTACAATGTCTTCATACACGATCTTCCCATCAAAGTGCCATATCGAGAATGGTTTTTTTTTGTTTGATGTGCTTTCATCTTTCACCATATTTCTTGAGTGCTTCTTTTCAAGAAATAAAAAAATCCCAACAGACGTAATTGAGAGTGACAATGCACCAACAAAAGAAGCAACAATGATTATTACAAGTTTGCTTTTCATATTTCGGCCACCCTTCTTTATAACTGAGGCATAGCAAGGTCGCAAACCTTGAAATTTGCCACATAGATCTTTGTTGTTACTGAAAGCCTCTGGCGTAGCTGACTGAAAGATTTTGCCCTCAGGAAGAGGACCCTCCAAATTGTTGTTTGACAGGTTGATGCTTATCAAGCTCACCATGCTGCCTAGTGAAGTGGGGATTGAACCATTGAGGTTGTTGTTGGAGAGGTTCAAGTATTCCAAATCTAAAAGGTTGCCAAGCTGGGGCGGTATCCCTCCCATCAGTGAATTGAAACTCAAATCGAGATACTGCAAGGCTCGAAGATTAGCAATTTGGTAGGGAATCGTCCCATTCAAGTAATTCGTGCTCAAAGATAAGCTTTGCAACTTCCAACAGTCCCCTATTTGGTTTGGAATCGATCCACCAAGCATGTTTATGGAAAGGTCAAGAGACTCCAAATTGGACAGTCCTTTAATTCCCGCCGGTATCTCACCAGAAAGCTTGTTATCTTTCAAGATTAGCTTAAATAATTTGGATAACTTTCCAATTTCTGCTGGTATGTCACCAGACAATTGATTGGAAGAAAGGTCAAGGTATCCCAATTTGCTTAATTGAACAATCTCATTGGGGATTTTACCACTTATTATATTCCCTGCAACTTTTAGTACTGTCAAGTTTTGGCATTCTCCCCAGTTTGGTGAGAGTTCACCTCGCAACCTGTTGTGACTCAAATCAATATAAGTGAGATTTGGGTACACTCGAAAATCTTGGTCTATATATCCTGTTAGTTGGTTATGTTCAAGCCGAGCCCTATACAAGGTTCGGCAGTTTTTAAGACTAACTGGGATAGGACCAGTGAAATTGTTAAAGGCTGCACTGAAGTTGACAAGCTTTCCACCTTGACACACTTGTTGGGGTAAGTGGCCAGTGAAGTTGTTCTCAGCCAGGTGTAGAGCAACTAATGAAGATAGATTTCCTATTTCATCCGGTACAGAACCAGATAACTGGTTAGTGAATAGGCGCAAATCTTCTAGTTTTAATAAAGTCCCAAAGGTAACAGGGATTTGTCCTGAAAGCTCATTTAGGCTAATGGCAAGTGTGGTTAAGTGACTCAAATTACCTATGGATGGAGGGATTGGACCACAGAAGTAATTCTTATCAAGAACCAGTAGAACCAGGTATTTCAAATTTCCTATTTCTTTAGGAATTCTGCCACCAAGTTTAGTATCTTGGAGGAAAAAATTTGTGAGACTATGTAAGGCTGTTTTGGACTGACTGGATCCATCGGGGAATAAACACCGGTCTAGTTCTCCGGTTATATTGTTTCGGGAAACATCAAGCTCATAAACCTGAGTGAGATTAGCAAGAGAAAGAGGTAATGAGCCATTGAAGGAATTTGCCGAAAGGTCAAGGTATTGGAGTTTTGAAAGTATACCAATGCTTGTTGGTATGGTACCCATGAGGTTGTTCACTTTGAGATCAAGGCGAAGAAGGTTTGGAAAGGAAGAGAAATCCAAGTTTTGGAGGTTACCTCTCAGTCCCGTGTACGCAAGGTTTATTTCAGTTATGCTTCCTTCATCGTTGCATGCTATTCCACGCCATTTGCATGGACTTGAAGCAGAGGAATTGGTGTGTACTACCCATGACTTCAGAATTTGTTGGTCTGGGAAGCTTTTTTTCCATTTGAGTAGAGCCTCAGCTTGTGTCTTTGATCTTGGATTGGCATCGCAGGAGGATAGCAAAACAAAGAGTGCAAGTAAAACATGTTTTGATAGCTTTCCTTGGAAAGCCATTTTGCTCTGACCTGTTTTTCTGCTGTTTCGATTGCTAAGGATATAGGCTGGTTTCCCTCTTTCTTGGTGGTTGAGGAAGAAGACCTGAAGAAGAGACAAGATGGTGAGTGGAGGGAAAAAAAAAATATTGGATGGTAATGGGGGAAGAAACGGGTGGATGAGAAAAAAGTGAAGGAAGAAATAAATAAATAAAGGTAGTGAATGAGTGACGTGTACATCATGTAAGGAAATTTACAAAATAAAAATTATAATGGTGTTAAAACAAAATTAATTTTTACAACAATTGAGGTGTCAAATTTTTCATATATCAAAATAAAATTAAATAAATTAATAAAATATTAGACTAAGATTGACTACAACTAAAACCAAAGAGTATTGTGAAAATATTGTGACATTTTATTATATCTCTAAATTTTTTAAATTAGTACTATTTTTCTTTAGAAAAAAAAATAATGTTATTTACAGAATATTTTTATAACAATTTCATAATAAAGTTTACATAGTAAGTTGTTACTGGTTCTCATGTAGACCTACTAGTGACATTTTTTTTTTTTTTTTTTTCCTACCATTAACAACTTGTCATATAGACTTTATTATGAAATTTTTGTGAAAATATTGTGTCCATAACTTGCATTAAGAAAGGTAATTAAAACAAAGAATTCTCTTGTCTTCAAAAAAAAAAAAAACAAAGAATTCTCTTTATATATATCTTGTCGTTTTTGGTAATTTATAACTCAAACTGCCACTTTTATAAGTGTTTGTCAAACACTCAACTTTTTCAAAAAACACTTTTTGATAATTTTTACCAAACCCTTTTTTTTTTTAACCATTTCAGTTTCATACTACACTTTTTAAAACCGTCACTTTTTCAAAAAATACTGTTTGAAAAAGCTGAACCAAACTCACCCTTACTATCACATTCACATGCGCACAGATCAAGTGAGTATTTCCTAGCTGACCCTAACTACCTTATGCAGTTCCAATTCTAAGTGATTTCTAGTCATTTCACTTAACAATAAGACTAGTGAATAAAAAAATTATAAATTTTTCATTATTGTTAAAATTACATGTTGTAATTGATATACAATAAAAGTAGTCAATGATATGAACGTGAAAGTGAAGTTGCACAAATCACAACTTCCTACATGGTAAGAGTTTGAACCTTATGTATATAAAGACACTATTATTAGGGTTTTGAAAGGTCTAGTTCAAGTGATCTTCCCACATGGAAAAATGAGAAGACTATGAATATGGAGTGAATTTCTTTTAAGACTAATTTGGTAGTTGTTCTATTGCTAAAAGGTGCCTACATTTACTAGATTAAAAGATACCACATGTGATTTGAGGATTTGTTTATTGTGTCAATTTGGGAGGAGTAATGGATGTATTGGGGTTTTGGACAAGTAAGAGTGTCAAGTTTATGAGTTGAGGTTTAGAGTTTATTTTCGGGTGTAATAAATTTGTGTTCGACTATTTTTGTAAGAAGTTACAAGTATATCTATCAGATTTGGTTGAACGTGTTTATAATCCATATTTTTGATAGTGAATTTCTGATATGATGGCAATGCATCAAGTGAAAGAAAATGTAGGTATAGTAATGTTAATCATTTTAAATAAATAAATAGAACTTTTTTTATATATAAATAATTACAATATGCTGCTAACTCCACTATTTGAACCCTTTTCCCCCTAAACCTTTAAGCATTTTATGCATAAAAAAGTAACAATTAAGTTACAAGGCTCTTAGTTATAAATGGAATTTAAATGAATGTTTTTTTTTTTTTAATCTTTTCTTTTCTAATGACATTCGAATCGATGTGGATATTCTTTTGGGCTATGGCTTAGATATGCATTGGTCATCAACAAGGACAGAGCCACCATTGGACTAGGGGGGGCAATGGCACCTCCCAAATTTTTTATAAAAAAATATCATTAAATATATGTGTACTAATTTTAGCAATTTTGTTCTATAAAATTATATTTTGTTTCCATTAAACAATATCATTGATTCTTTTAAGAGTAATGACTCATCAATTTTTATGTGTGTTTTAATTTATGGTCCTCACACAATTTTTTGTTCATTAGTCCTTAGTCCGTTTTTTAATTTATTATAAGTGGAGGAGGGATATTTGAACACTAAACGTTTAGTTTAAAACATCAAGAAATGCTAATTGACCTAAAAGTCATTGGCATTTCATTTTAGTCCTTGCCATCACCCTAAGTTCCAGAAATTGATGACATGACTAAAAGAATACTTACATGTCATTAAATTACAATTAAAAAAAGTTCATTGTCATTTAAAAAATGGCAATAATGCTCTCACACTCATTTTTTTACATCCACTTTCATGTTTTAAATGTGGACATTTTTGCATTAATGGTGGATATATATGTAAAATAATGGATGAAGAGTGTAATATGATATTTTTCCTAATAAAAGACCAGTCTGTTTGGATACCGTTTATTACTGAAAACTGAAAATACTATAACAAAATAATTTTTAAATGTGTGAATAGTACCATGGGACCTAATTTTGAAAAAAAAATTGTTGAATTAGACAACTTGTGAGTCTCTTGAACAGTGCACGGGACCCACTATATTGGACCCAGATGCACTGAAACTGAATTTCAGTGCAACTCAATCGGAGGTTTAGTAATAAATAAATAAAACTCATAAAGAGTTTGCCTTTCATTTTCTTAACTTTTTCAAATTTCATAGTCTTGTCTTTGGGTACGTGTGAGGAGGGTTTCCAAGTCTTGGTGAAGAACGCATAAAAACCAACTAGCTTGAGTCATAATTAACAATATATAGTTAAAGATGTCTAATCCTCTTCTACCTGTTACGTAAACCTTTTGCTTGACTATTTTCAATGGTGACATTTCCTCCTCCTTTTTCTTTTTTCCTGGAAATAATGGCATTGATTGCGTTGAACTTCCCTCGCAAGGTGATAGTAAGTCTTCTCCACAAAAAAACAAAAGGGTTTTTATTTTCTTATAGTAAACCAGCGTATTATTTCCAAATTCCAACAATATTCTCTTGAACTAACTTGGTTAATTTATTACTATCATCTTTTCCGGTTCTAGATTCTTTTATTTATTTTTAGTTTAAACTCACATGAAATGGACTAAATTGACCGAATGGACCAAAATGGACCAAATTAGACTGAATTGAATTGAATGGACCAAAAAGAACCTAATTGAACCGAAGCGGGTGTTTATTATCTCTATCTCTTGAAGTTAATAAAAATGACATTTGGTTATCTAAGTAGGATCAGAATTTGACCCTTCAACCTAGCTTTGAATACTACATTAGCATACGAATATGAATATAGTGGTAGAATATGATTTTTTTTTTTTTCCAGGTGAGTATATACTAAAAATAAATAATTGGTGTCTCTACCCAAGCTGTTTGTATTACATGTATTTTCTATTATAAATTACTTTTAGGTTCAAGAATGTGTAAAGTCATAGTAGTAAATAGTGATGATCCTATCATGATTGGCAAGTTACAATTGGTTTTGAGAATGTGTAGAGGCATAATGCATTATTGCATACATTAATATATATATATATATATATATATATATATTAATATATATTGTAAAGTTGTTATTTACAACTATTTTATGTTGGCTTTAATTCCGTGCCAAATCTGATTGTAATTTTGTTCAATCTTATGTACCCTGTATTCTATGTGGGATTTCATTGTATGGGTTGTGTGTGAGAGAGAGTGTGAAGACTCAAGACAACATTGAAGATCAAAGGAGTTTTCGCGGGTAGCTCGCGAGAAGACTTCCCGCAAAGTGAAGCCATGTGCTTAGCACATGATTGGAATGCGAAGAGTCATGACAGATGGTGACAACTGGTTTTCGCGAGTATTTCGCGAGTAAGACCTTCCCGTGAGATACCCCCAAAACATTCTATTTTGCTATTTTGTCATATCTGATACACCATGTTTCTACCCACACTATATTTACCAACATATTGGTGGGGGTGTTTTTCAAAGAGAAAACCCTACCCACAACCCTTGAGAATTAAAGATTGTTATACCCACAATCCTCTACACAATCTATTGTGGTTTTCCTTAACTCTTACCTCTCCATATCCAAATCCTTGAGAAGTTGATAGTCCAAACACTTACCACACCCATCCTATGTGTAAAGTGAGGTTTTGGTGCTATTGGGAAGCATTGGAAAAAGTCATTTGTTTGGTGGATGCAATCGTGATGAATTGCGTAATCTGGAGAGCTAGAGAAGACAAGGTTTCATTAAGTCAGTTGGTAGCAGGAGCTTGGAGAGCTCAAGTACTTGGGGTAAACTAGGTTTGGAGAGTCTTTTGTTATTCGTGTACTCCAACTCATTCTCTAGTAGATCAATTTACTACTTGGAAGGCGGTAGAGAGGTTTTTCGCTTAGTTCTTCGATTTCCTCTTCGATAACACATCGAAGTGTTATCTTGTGTTTGCATTCTTCTTCCCTCCTTTTTTAGCTTTCATTTTATTGTTGACATTTGATGAATATGGCTTAGAGTAATTATATTGTTTGTTCGCTCATATTTACTCTATTCTGCACTTAGTTTAAGTTAGAGTAAAATCAACCGAGCCGTAATTTTAATTTGAAGGTTTAAACAGCTCTAGTGTTTTCCCACAAATTCGAGCTTTCATATATATATATATATATAAAAAGATGGAAAGAATATGATAACATGGCTATCAATGTGACTCAACAAAAATTTAGCAATAATAAATATTAAGTTTCAGCTTTTAGATATTATATAAACTAGCTTTTTAACCCGCACTATGTGCGGGAACCTTTTTATTTACATTTATTAGAAAATAAATTTTTTTTAATAATATTTAAATACACTTTTACCACGTACTAAACACCCAACACATATCTCCATTTACAAATCTAATTACAAACACCATAGGCAGATTCCAAAAACTAATTTAACCCAAATCTAATACAAATACTCAAAACAAAACTTATTTTAAACCCATTAAAACCAAATCTAACTCAAATATCTAAATCTAAAACAATCCAACCAAGTGCATTTGAAGATGCTAATTCAGCATCAGCTCATTTCATATCTCAGTTATTCTTTTTGTTCCTACACCCTTCCAATCAATCAAATATCGTTTCCCCTTTTTATTTTCCGCCTATCATGTCCCTTTTGTGAGGAATAAATATAGACCTTTGTAGATTCTGTTCAACCCCAACATTTATATATTGCACAAAGTAAATGTATCTTAGAAGCTTGGTAAGAAACTAAAAAAAAAAAAAAAAAAATCATAAATGCATATAAACCACAAATTTTCTCATTAATTTTAGACACATATTCTCCATACTCTATCCATTCAATAGATGGTTATGTATGAGAAGACAATGAACTTAAGATAAGACACCCATTTATGTTTTATGTAGGTATACTATCTATCAAATACAATGAAAGAGAAGGCAAAGCAAAAAACCAATTCTAAAGAACCAAACAACATTAATTATTAAGCATATAACCTGGGGAAAAAATTAATTATGGAAAAATATGTAAAATCCTTTAATTATAGGTACAAAATCAAAGAATTATAAAGAATTTCTATTAGTATGGTACTACAATTTTCACTTATTGCTTAAACCTACTACTATCATAATCTAATAGTATAAACATGATATGATAAAACTTCTAAGATAACTCTATAAAATAGCTAAACAAAATCATAATGTCATAAAAATTTTAGTAATAAGCTAGTCTCATTCCTCTTCAAAGATTTTTCTTATTCAAAGTTAGGATTCTAATCACACCATTCAATCCATTATATAATTCAGTCTTCAATATATGTTGGTTCAACCTCACCCACATAAATAGATTTCCTTCTATACATGTGTACGCACCAACATGTAATTGTTGAAATAGTCAACCACCATAAATCAAAGTATGTCTCTCATCTTCACATTCGCTAGAACCTTTCTATCATCCATATTTAACTGAAGAGAAAAATTACATTAAATGTCAATATATAAATTAAAAAAATACGTATAGTATGAAAATCTATTGAAACATGGTTTAGTCAAACTTAAAACTATACATATGTATTTGTTTTGTAGGAAAAAATGCTAGCAACCACAAACCATATATATAAAACTCGGTTTGGACTTAAATTTAGTAGTTATAGAAATATGACTAATAGAAACTCAAATTTCACAAAACTAAGACTATATGTAATCTTAGAGGCAAACTGAATTGTAAAACTATACAAACACAAATAAGCCAAATTTGCTACAAAGCATAGCCTAAAAAGAAAAAAGAAAAAAGAGAACTCTAACAATCTATTTGACTGCTAGGAAAAGGTGGGAAAAAAATAAATGAAATCATAACAATTTTATAGATCAATTTGCTTTGAGAACAAAACAGCACTAATGTGTTAATTGTGTTTTAGAATGAAAGAAAAGTTCTTTTCTTCATATTAAAAATTTTGCAGTAATTTTTTCAGCATAAGTATTAGATTTATTCATGTGTGCCGTGATTAATACATGTGATATATTGTTTTTTTATTGAATTAGAACTTGATTCATAAAAGGCCATGATTATCTTATCTTTGTCATGGTGCTGCATGTCCATATCATTGACTTGGATAAACATATAAAAGTTGATGCGCTCATAGCATAAGAGCATCTATATCAGTAATATTTATCAATGCCGAAAACAGAGAAATCCTTAAAATTTACACAGTAACCTTCCCAAAGGAACAACATGCCCATAATAATATATATATATATATATATATATATATATATAAATATATATATATATATATATATATATATATATATAAATGGATTCCAAAAACATTAATCAAAACAAATCCAAACTACTAATCAACCAAAACTAAGTCATTCTCCGCAAGTTATTTGTCTGCTAGTGATTTCAATCAACATTCCTATTTAATTGTTCCTATTCCTAGAACAAACTAATTGAAAAAAAAAAAAAAAAAAAAAAAGAGGACAAATTGACAATCAAAATCAAATTATAAAAAATCAAACTTCTTCAATCTCCGACTCGCTGTTGTTCTGTCCTCTAAATGGTATCTAAGGGTGTAGTTTAAAGGAAAAAAGTAAAAAAGGAAGACAGATATTGAATCAATATCAATTCAATTAAATACCCAAACCTAATACTAAATCAACTCAAATGTTTAAAGCAATTTAAAAAAAAAAAAAAAACAATTACCGATAAAGGTTTCTGCTCTTTCTGAATAACGAACTCTTGTTCTCTCTTATTTCTCTGTTTTTGCCCTTTCCAAACCTAAATCATATATAACCCCAAATTTCAAAAAATCAAATCAAAACCTAATGTAACCCAAATACCTAAATCAAAATCAATCCAACCAAATTTCTCAAAACTAATTCATATTTCATACCCATACCCAAATCTAAGAAAGAATGAAAAAAAGAAAAACTTACCGGTGGTAGTTCTCTCAACGTCTGTCTCCTTCTCATCTCTGAATCGCAAGGTTTATTTTTTCCTCCTTCTCTATCTTTGTATCGTAAGCATCGGTGTTAAGAAAATCAAAAGGAAACAAAAGGAGAGAGTATTCGAAAGAGGAGAAACGGAAGTTTGAGCATTTTAGGGTTTGCGTTTTTTTTTTTTAAATAGGCGGCTTGGGTCTGCAAAATTGTTTTGTTGAAGCTTTTTGATTTCATCGCCTCTCTCTGTTCTTTTGTGTTTTTTCCTCTTTCACCAAACCGTCTACCTTTGTGGTCTAGGTTTTGGACGATGAAGAAGGGGTTTGGCCGTGGAGTGTGTTTTGGAAGATGGAGAAGTGGAACAGAGAAGGGGAACGGGAGAAATAGAACAAAAATCAGAATTTATGTTCTCTCTTTCTTCGTACAGGGCAAAAACCTGTTTTTATACCGAGAGGCTCTCAAAAAGTGTTTTAAAGGTGTGAAATATTGCAATGGATCGCTTTTTAACTTATAAGGCCTGTGTTTTATTTTGTGGATAAGCGCCTGATCTTTTTTATGAGGGCCCGTGTTTCCTTTTGTTTTCCCTGGGTGAACGGGCTGGCGTCTGAAACAGAGTCTTTCAGACGCACCGTGCGAATTTTTAAATGGCTTATCCTCTACGTGTCAGCATTTTAAGGGGTCATTTTTGCTAACGTGTCAACACGTGGTTAAAAGCTTCTGCTTTTATATATCGTATTAGATTAGATTAGATTAGATTAGATTTCCTTGACTCAATATATATATATATATATATATATATATATATATTCTATCTTGGACATTTCTTAACTTGTGCTCTTTTGGATGCGACTTTTTGCTGATTGTTTATTTGTTAATGGCAAACAGACCATATTCTCAAGCAGCACTGCCTTGGCCTTTTAATTGAAAATTAACTCTTCAAAAACAAAATGGGGAATGACCTTTAAGATGTATTATGTTTGGATCAAAGATACTGCACTGACCATATTGATTAGACTGCCCAAGATGACACCACTTTTCTGGATTGGGTTGGACTTTCTGCTTTTTGTATTCGTTAACTTGATGTAGAATCTGAACTACCGCTAATCTTTTACTTAAAATGCTTTTGTTCAATCTCTATAGCCTTTTCAACTGCTGTATCAAAATTTTGAAAAGTGCAGCTCTTGGAACAACCTTTCAAACCCACATTATATATTGAGAAAAATACTACAACATCCTTTAACAGTATGCAAATTGATTACATACAAATACCTCATTAAATCACAAGCATCAAAAGAACCACTTTGGTCTCACTTCTTCTTCCTTATCTGTCAACTCCCGATATTGGTACCATTCTGCTCCCACTTTGCCTACAGGTAGTGGAGGCCTAACAAAAACCTCTACCGGCTTGGGAACATGGACAGTTAAATGCAGTTCTCCGGCTTTGTCCTTTAAATTTAAATCTGAATCTAAATCAGATTGTCTAATTGATCTGCTGACTGGTTCAATAGAAATCCATCCTAGACCAGATATAGCCACATCACATGCAGGCCTGTCCAAGCCAAAAAAATAAGAAGTTTATGTTTACTGACTGAGAAATCAGAAGAAAATATCAGCATTTGTGGCTAGAGTGAAAACAAAAAAGCTCATCAGGGAATATATATATATACACGTAAAAGCTTTTTAAGATAACAACCAGAACTAAATACAAATGCAAACAAATGGCTCTAGCAACATAAATGCACTATGAAAATTCAACTACACCTTTCCACATCTTCATATGGTATACGCAACTGACGCTCAGTTTCCAATCCTCTCCAGTCATCTGCTCTTTCTTTTCCAGTTGGAGGCGTTAACAGAACCCCAAGTTCTTTCTACAAAAAAAGGTAAAGGCCACTTTATTCATACGGAATAGAGATACAAGAAAAAAAAACATCCCACAAAGCACAAACAAGAAGAAAACCAATGAACATATAGGAAGGTGAGGCAAACAAAGAAAGAAAAAGAGATTTCTTCTAACTTTTAGAATCATGCTAGAAATATAGATTCATGAACTCCACATCAGACGAAATATAAATTTATTGCTGGTGTATAAATCACGCATGACTGTTTAGGCTTCAATATGAGATTTGCTAATGCAGCTTTATTTTTAATGACAAAAAATTCTTGTACAATTCAAGTAACAAAAACAGTCCATTGATACACACATCTGTTGCTCTGCTATAAGAGTAAGTGTTCAAAATTATTATGCAGCTGCTTTATCAACAATCAGAAATAGGAAATATTGGAAAACGTGACATGAAATAAGCTATACATTTGATAAACAAACTACAATTTTTTACTCTCTTCTCCCACCTCCCCTTAGGGCCAAAACTTACTTTAAAAAATAAAACATTGTTTTGGTGAGTCATTTTGAAAGAAAAAGAAACAATTCAAAAATACAACAATGAAACTGTAACTAATTCCAGTGATCTGGCCAAACACAAGCACCAGCAAGTATTTGGTACTTTTTTGTTATGTTGGTTATGTGAAAACAAACAATTGAGGGCCCGTTTGGTATATGTATTTAAAAACTGAAAATTGTTGTTTGAAAACATTTGTGGAAATATGTGTGAGTGAAAAAGTATGTCGAAATTTGTGTAATGTTGTTTAAAAACTAAAAATTGTTGTTTGAAAATACAAACCAAACACCCTCTGAATGGCTGCCTTGAGTAGCCATTCCTTTACCTGCTTAGAGGAATTTCTAGATTTATGTACTTTTCGCTAGCATTACAGATTTTTCTGATACACAGCCTGTGTACAGGGGATTCTGCTTTTGCTCTTTTGATGCAATAAGATTTCTTATTTTTTCCGATCAAAAAATAAACAATAAAACAATCGACACCCAGATTATTGCCACTAAAGAAACTTGGACCAAATGCAAGCACAATAAAAACTAGCTTGTTCATTACCTGGTAAAATTCATCTGCTTCATCTGTGGGTACCATATGAATCCGCAAAGCCTTTGGCCCATAGAATGTCAAGCATGTTTCTGGGAGAACCTGAAAAAAAAAAAAAAAAAAAAATTGTAGAACATCACGTTTAACAACTTAAAATACATGAAAGTGCAAGCCAAACCTTCCAAATATCAATTCTCACAAGGCCTCCCCAGAATATTGAAAACCCATTTAAGTCACTGGATTGAACTTCGCTTACTGTCGCATTATCAGAGGCTACCAGAGAATTCTGTCATAGTAGAACAAAAAACTAAATTAATGAGGATAAATGATTGTGCAGTATTCAAGGAAATACAGAGAAAACATACAGGAAAAGAGTGACCCCTAAGCCGGCTTTGGGGAGCAAGGACAGGTAGATCTTCTGAATGAACCACTGCAGCTTGCCTATGGTGGAGATGTACTCCAGGTGTGTCAAATAATTTCTGCACAAGCCAAAAAATACCATTCGTGAAATATGAAATTCAAAAAAAAATTCCATATTTTCACAAACTAGATTCTCTGTTAATACCAAAGAAATAAAACTGCTTAGATAAGTAAACACAATTACGTATTGAATCATAATACAAATGCTAACAGCACACAGAGCATACAGATAGACATTTAATATAAATGGCTTACCCCTCCTCCTAGGAAAGCATTAATTTGAATTGGACCTAAGGTGGTTCCAGGAACAGCAGATTGTATGGGTTTGTACTTCTGCGCTGCTGCAGCAACTGGATCCTTTTGTCCTATCATTTCTGAATCAGAATATAAAAGAGTTCAACAAAGAGGAAGAACTATTGTATTTAGAGAGTAAAAGCTTATTCCATAACATTAGCCAAGAGAAGAATGCAAAAAGAAATGGGATTCCAAAATGATTACTAGTCACTACCTAGCCCGTAACAAAACACGGAAATCGGGTGTGCATATACAGTTCCATCAGTGGAGCAGCTGCCCTTTTTGTTAATAGGTATATAAGGGCAAAAATAACATTTTTTTTTTCAAGAGGTCGACTCTTGGTGCAATGGCAAATGCCTTTTACCAAAAGTAACAGGTTGTACTTTTGAGTCCGAGAATCAGACTCTCCAGGAAAATTGGGGGTAAGGCTACCTACCTATTAATGATATCTCTACTTATCCCTACCTATTTGTTCTAATTTATCAGCTTTGCAACCACAAAATTCACACTTTTGCATTTACAACACCAGCTTTATATATTACAATTCTCACTAGTTTCAGTAGCATTCCTTGGTAAATCAAAACTCAAAAGAGTGACATAATTGGGTAAGTGCTGTTAGTTAACGCTTCCAATTAAGAAACTTGAGTTCATTTGAATTTTTTATAAACCCATGATATATGATGTTAATGGCAATACATATAAATTTTAAATTCACATACTGAGTAAAGCATTGATGAAAGCAGATTTCCCAACATTAGCTGAGCCCTGTAAAATTGGTAAATAGACAACCATAAGCGCAAAATCACTTATCTCAACCGGTAAAATGTTAATTTTGACTAATTACAGAACAACTGATGAGAGCTCTTAAAAGCCAAAAAACTAAGGACCAACAAATAAAAAGCAAAAAGAAGAAGCCACTAAATTTTGGCCTCCAGTTAAAAAGTAAAAACCAAAGGATGGGCTGCAAAAGAGTTACCTTTAACAATGCCATGAGATGTACAAATAAACATTATCTTATTAAGAAAAGAAGATCCCTAATATATATATATATATATATATCTGTAAATCTACATATCATGCCAGCCACTATTTCCAGGTATCAAGTATGACTTCTTTTTTTTTTTTTTTGAAAAGTAAATAATTATTAAATTCAAGTATGGATATTTTTTAATTGGCATGTTACACATTAATTCAACAGGTTGTAAAACCAAATCTAAACCTACAGCTACACCCCATACTTATTGGGGAGGAGGTCCAAATTGAGCTATAGTAAATCAATAGAAGAATATATAAAATTCATTTTTGATTAGCTGACTTGCTACTAGTTACTAGCTTCTCAGCCTCTCATTTTGTCCTAAATTTATAAATAATTCATAGAAAAACTAACGAACCTAACTTACAACCAAATCAATGGTGAAACAATGCTGAGATGAGATAAAAATTAGAAAATATATTTTCCATTCTCAAAGATATTCATCTTTATGAGCAGAATTCAAACCAAAGGACCAATGTCCTGATAGTTCAGTAAGAACAGTTCACTTTTTGGTCCTACTCTGTGCATCAATTGGGAGCTTCAAATTCGGAAAGTTACTAACCAGAATGTAAACATCCCGCCCCTGCAACAAAAAATCAACGCAAGAAATTAAGTTGAGAAAAAAAAAAAAAGGAACTAATAGATATCTAAAAATTGCTTCAAGCAGCTGTTGAGTATAAGCCATATTCATACTGATGAAAATGAAATATTATATCATGAGCAAGGAATTAACTTCATAAAGACAACATATGAGATATCAAAAAATAATTTAAAAAGGGTTTCTACAATAGTTCAATTTATTATATGTATACAACATTGACTTCTGTGTGTCTGGTTCACTAAACTATAAGCCATACCCATACTCCAATGACCCCATTGTAAACTGTAAGCCATAGGTTCGAGTATTTTTCTGTGCTATCACTTGCTTAATTATTCTCCCAATGGATGGGGAGTATAAGGGTATTTCACTGTGAGATTTGCAGCTGTTTGAACCTAAATAATGGCATTGCATAGTGTAAGTGAGAGGACATCCAGGAAAGTCCATCTCCTTCATGTCTTTTCATTTTGACAATATGTGTAGAAAATAGATTTTCACTCACAGGAGGGGAATTTTTTCTACCTCATCTCTTGAGGATTTCCTCCATCTTGTTTCATAAAGACACAGGTTCAATAGTCTACATCCTCTAATTAAGGCACTAGATAAACCATACATCTGGAGACACATCTAAGTCAGATGCTCATACCCAAGTCCCAAGAAAAAGAGCCTCCCACCCAAAATGGAGATCAATGTTACTGATTTGGACTTTGGAGATATTTCCTGAAAATTAGTTATATCTTTCATATTCACTAAAAAACCGTGAATGAAGATCAGTATACCATTTATTTCCAGCAACAACCACTTTCTTTCATTCAGTTATATCAGTAGCTTTAGGAAGGGAGTTGATTGAGTGAAAAACCTTTTTTTCCTTTTGAATTTCTGATGCAACTCCCACTATTCCAACCAAAGACTTTGAACTTGTCAGATGGACACTTAGAACACTGCAAAAATAAGCCAACTTATAAGTATGCAACTCCAAGCATGCTGCATATATTTTTGTGGTCATAAAAAATTATTAAAAAAATAAAAACTGTACAAGAACCTTGAACTTTATTCAATCAGTCCTAATCCTAGCTGTGAGACTTGGGCTACATGAATCTTTATAAGGACTTCTTGTGAACTTAACTACTTAAGTAACAACGTAGCATAAAGATGTAAAAATAGAAAAGGTTTGCAGAGAGAATCAATGTGGTTTGGGGGTGGGGGGAAAAGAAAAGAAAATAGAAGAGTCCAAACTTACTTAAGCTTCTTCTTTGTAGTGGCCTCTACTACCCAATCACCAACACAATTAAAATCAGTCCCTTTTGGTAGGAGATCAACCTAAAAGTGAAAAGTATGATTGTTATCTAAATCAGTTTATAGTAAAATCCATGCATCAATATGACAATATTCAATACCAATGTGCAGATTATTTACCTTTGTTACAACTAATATTATTGGATTCGCACCAGCCAAATCACGCACACGAGCCAAAAAGCTGCCATTGAAGTCAACAATATCAACCTAAAAGTGATTAACAAAAAGAATTAGAGAAATCTTCCTATTATATGCTTAACGAATTTATGTCATATGAGATCACCAAAACAAACTGTATATATAATCATTGCAGAAAATTGTGATCTATTGTTATTTGATGGTGGAAGTATTCACATCTTTGAGTCATTTGTACTGTACAAGAAAATCTTTCTGATAAATTTTCCATTTTATGCATCGGTAAAATATGAAACTATGACCCCTTCCTACCCCAGTCCAACCACTTTATCACCTGAGCCAATGTCTCTAGGCTATCTTTTTGTCAGAGGGTTACACCCTTTGTCCAATATATGATTTACTATGATGTAAGATGTACTTGTTATCTGAAGTTGAAAATTTTACACTACAAGTGAGACATGAAAGGTTTCTTTGCCATTCTCAAGTATTCATTGAACCACGTACAGTTTGGGAAACAGACAATATTAATGTCATTGACACAAAATGAAATATATTCACTTTTAGGAACAATATATCAGAAAGACAAAAGAAAGAAGATATTCTCATGGGTCCACATACATGCTGAGATGCCTCAATTGCTAAAGGAGTGCCTAGGTAGTATTAAGCTTGATGTTCACTTAGCAAATTAGCATTCTGTGTTCGCACCAAAGTTCATCTCAATGTGATTGATTGAAGTTCTCGAGTGATGAGAACAATAACAATTAACAAATAAGGGAATGGAGCCTTCCAATTATATGTGCCGTCAACACATAGAACCCTCCCCACCCTCCCCGCCCCCCACTTTTTTCTCCTTCCTCCTACTTCCTCTCACTTTCTTGTTCTATTTTTAACACACACAAACTAACAATCTTGAATTAATATAATTTACGTAGGTGATCATTATGACAACAATATTCTCCATGAAAATAAAACCGCTGCCAACCTACAAAGGAAAACACAAAATAAAAGGAAAAGGTTTTAAGAAAATTATTTTTGCTTCTACAAAAGCAAATGCCTAATTCATTAAAAACTTGCAAGCCTAGGAAAATTAGCATTCACGTAATAAGCCAGCTAACCACAAACCAGCAGTGTAATGACAGGAATTCAAATTCTTCCACAGATAAAGCAATACCAAAACTAGGGCACCACTACATATATTAATCATATTCTAGGGGTTTCAAGATAATGCATTAACTTCATATCAAAATGAAAGTCAGATAGCCCGCACTAACCAGTTTAACAATCAAGGCCTTCTCATAGCGTAAGTGAGACAGCTTCTCCCTAAGCTGCTCAGCTGTCACAAACTTTTTCCCACCAGAATAACCTCCATTTCCACCAACTGCAGTTATCATATGCCCATGAGACAATAGCCGGCACCGTCCACATAGAATAGTTCTAAGCTGGTGGTGCTTCTTCTTCTGCACAATCACATACATTCTGTAAGAACTCTCTTATAACTCTCAACTACAAATATTCAAAAACCAAATAATGCAATTTGATAAACTCAATTTACCAAAAATGAGGGGTGCAGAAATGCCCAGTAAACAAATCATTCTTTGAGACAGCAATTCATATCCAATCGTCAAAGTTAATTTCTAGTCTTTCTTAAGCAAAAAGAAAAGCAGAATTTGAGCTTAACAATAACAGCAACAAAAGGAAATTTTTCTTGAAAAATCAATGAAGGGGCTTATAATATTGCTTCAAGGTTCAAACTTTGATATACCCCACCAAAGCAAAAGGCATTTAAAATTCAATTTGCAATTTTTTTTTTTTTTTAAATAATTCGATAGTTACAATGGGAAGGGGGATTTGAACCTTGGATGTCTTGGAACACCAAGAGGTGCCAACAAGTTGAGCTCTTTGGCTAAATTAAATTTGCAAATTGCCCATTACCATATTATCCCAAAATCACTTACTTTCATTCTCGTTCAAGCTATTATATAAATATTCCCTCTTAAAAAGCAACACTTTCAAAGAATTAATAAATCCAAAAACAATTCAGACCACATAACCCACTTACTGGGCAATTCATAAACTTTTGTTTGAAAAGCAATAAAGGACTTATTACAATTCAACATTGTTTCAAACTTTGACATGCCCACCACAGAAAAAGCTTTCAAATTCAATTTTTTTCAACTACCCATTACAGTATAAATGTATAATCACAAAAACACTTACTCAAGCTCTTAAAAAGCACTGACAAAAATAATTCGTACCAATTCATAGGTCTCGATGTCCACGTAACCCGGAGCATCCGAATCCGAAGTCTGCAACGGAGCTCCACACCCGTAACAAGTAGCCACCGCCATTGAAACCTTCAATACGTTCTCTTTCTTCATCATCTTCTTCTTCTTCTTGGTCTCTGCTTTCTTTTCGGTCATGGCCTCAAGGGACAACTGGTGCTCAAGGAATTTCTGGCCTCGGGTCGGGGCGGCTGCCCCGGTTCCGTCGGGTCCGGATACGGACTCTGAGGAATGTGTCTCTGAGACTGAGGCTTTGCAGAGTACGAGAGTGGGTTTTGTGTAAATTTTTGGAAATTTGGGGGCAGAGATTTTGAGATGGTGGGGAAGAGAGAGTGGTGAGAGGGATGCCATGGATGATGACCGTTAATGGGGGGAAGAGGTTTAACGGTTGGAAGGGTTTAAGGCTTTAAAAAGCTTGTGGTGTTTGTTGTGGAAGATGATAGACACTTCAGTTCAAAGCGAGCCAGAAAAGGCATGAGTTTAGTGTGTACTAGATAAAATAAAATGGTCTAGTTTTTTTTTTTTTTCTTTTGATGGGAAAAATGGTCTAGTTATTGTTTTACATAGAGTTACTGTTACACAATTTCATACACACACTTAAGCTAAAACACGATTTAGATGGTTATGGATAATGTATGAGTCGGGTATGCCCAAATCTAACTCGATAATTTTATTCATGAATACCCGATTCTCTTATCCAATTAGTGAAGTTTCTGTCATTACTTTCTCTAATGTTGGGAACTGAATTTTTTTTTTTTTTTTGGAATGCTAATTTTGGGTCTATTTGAAATCCGTATATTTTGTTAAAATTGAAAATTTTTTGCTGAAAGTACTATTCATAAAAGTAAAAGTTAATTGAAATAGTACAGTAAGACTCATAAATAGTACCAAAAAATGTACAGAGACTTATAAATAATAGTAAAAATAAGATGAATAATAAAATAAGTTAACTCTTTAATTTTTACCAAACACATACTTCAAGAGTATAAAATTGCAGCTGCATATGAGTATTTGACATTATCTGAAAAATGATTTACAGAAAAATGGACCTTTTTTTTATTTTTTATTTTTTGAAGAAAGAAAGAAAAGAAAAATAAATTTTTTTTTTTATTTTATGGGAAAAGAAAAAAAGAAAAAAAAAAAGGACTTAACCTATATACATAGGTGATGAAAAATCACCAGCAAAAAGTAAAGTGTACCAAATCCAAGACAAAAAAGAGTGGACCTATTAGAAGTAAGTACAATTTCATAAGATAAAATTTTATGGAAGAGGATCATTGCAATTCAACAATGGGATGAAACATTGGGATCTTCATTTTTCCAGGCCAGTACAAGACTGGGAGCTGGATTCCTTTGATCGGTTTATAGATTTAATTTACTCATCTTCTGTGTCTGGAAGGGGGGATGACAAGATGGGTTGGAAGCCTGATAAGAGTAGCGGTTTTGAGGAAAGAGGATATTACCGGCTTTTATGTCCCTTTAATTTAGTTCTTTTCCCATGGAAAATTATTTGGAGAACTAAGATCCCTCCTAGGGGTGCCTTCTTCTCTTGGAGTGCAGCGTTAGGGAGGATATTGACGATATATATTTTACAGTGCTGGTTTTGTTAATTACTTTCCTAAAAAATTATAGTTTGTGAGTTTAGAAGTAATACTCTTTTCAAAATAATGAAAAGCAATTCAAAAAATTCCTATATTTTGTGTACCTTAATCTATTACAAAATCTTTTATCTTTTATGGGCATCAATACGAGTTCAAAACTTGATTCGTGAGATCGGTTGGTTGATCATGTTCTTTCTTTCTTTCCTTTTTTCTTTCTTTTTTAATGGATTGGGTTTGGGTAATACCAGTACCCGGCCTGAAAAATTCAAGTATTTATCCAAACCCAACTGATTGTCTTTACCAATGCGATATGAATAAATATTTGAATATTTCGGGTCGGGTCGAGTACCCACTACCCATTGGATTTGACTATCCCCAAATATCACTACTCAAGAACAAAATCAAATATCAAAGATCAAAATAAGGTTTTTGAAATATAATGGATTAATTTTATATTTTGAGGAACAAAAGTATATTTTAATTTCATCTAAAGTTAGAAAATTAGAAAACCAATTGAAGGCAACAAAAGTCATAAAACTAGGAATTGTTTTATTTATTTAGATGAAGGATTAGTTGTAGTTCAAAGAGTCAAATCGATTATTTCCATTGGTCATGAATGAATATGAATACGAAGTAACAAAATTGATCACCAATGCAATCGATAACTTGCTAATATCATATTCCTAAAAGAATGAAGATACTCTTTCTTTTTGGGGCTATCTTATCCTTTTGGTGTCCAATAGTTTCTGGTAGCTTATTTATTAAATGTGAGACAAAATGATAAAAGTTTGTCATAATTGATGCAACCCACATGAAGATACATGTTATACAGCACACCAAAAAAAAAAAAAAAAGCAATATGGAAGACAGAGAATCTAGCTACGCAATATCCTTGACTTATTTGTGTTGCTCAAATTTAATCATAGAAGAGCATCCACTGATCATGTAAAACACAACTTTTACATATTTTGCCTCAAAAATGCTCCACGCTAGTACTTCTAAAATTGTGTAAAAAATGTGTATATTTCTACACGAGCTACAGTAATCGTGTAAATATACACTATTACTATAGCTCGTCCATTTATTATTTTATTAATTACTCGTTCGCTCCTTTTCTTCTCTCTCTTTTCCGCGCTCAATAAACTCAGTAACTTCTCCTCTCCTCATCTTCTTCTTTTTCCTCAAATGCACACAAACACACCCACACACAAACACATCCACACAGACAAATCAACACAAAGATACACTTGCTAAAAATAAAATAAAAAAACACAGATATACACAAACACACCCACACACAAACAAACCCAAACGGACAAATAACAAAGAGACAAATCGGTGCTTATCTGAATGATCGGTGCTTGACTGGAACGATCAAAGCTCGTGGGTCTTGCTTGATCGGAGCTCGTGGGTCTCGCCTGATCAGAGCTCGTGGGTATGGGTCTTGCCTAATCGAAGCTAGGGAGATACACTAACTAATTGGTGCTTATGGATTAGGGCTAGGGAGATTTCGGTCAGATTTGATCTGGTTGGATCTGATTGGTGCTTGTGGATTGGAGCTAGGGAGATCGATGCTTGCTTGATCGGAGCTAGGGAGATCGGTGCTTGCCTGATTAGAGTTGTGGATTGGTGCTTGTGACTCAGATGGTGTAGATTAGACCGAGAGGGAGAGTTGATTCATAAATGGATGGGTAAAGAGATGGGTATAGAGAGAGAGCAACAGATTAGAAAAAATGGATAGAGAGAGAGAGAGAGAGTGCGCGTATGTATAGGGGTTAGTTGAGGGAAATAATAAAAAAATTGAGAAAATTGATTATTTAAATAAAAGAGATAATATAATAGATAAATCGATGTGGGTGTTTTATAAAAATGGATGTGTAAAATAAAAAAAGTAGGTTTTTAGTGTAAAAATGGATGTGTAAAATACACAAACTAATATGGTTGCTCTAAAATAAATAAGAAACATATATATAGTAATGCAACTATTGACGAGAAAAAAAAATTATTTTCATTTGAAAATGATAAATTTTATGGTTCAAATTAAATATAATAAATATAGAGGTGTATCTCGTGCCACATTATATAAACAAGTAAATGGAGAGAAATTTGTTCCTAAAAAGGATTGGTGACACATAGAACCGTTAAAATGATGAATTCAATTGATCTGAGAAAGTGCCAATACGTATTGGTATAGAATATCTATATAGCTTCTCAACACTATAGAACAGAAAGAAAATGCAGAGGCTAATGCAATTAATTAAAGTCATTCAGCAATTCAATTAATAAACATCTTAATCAAGTACAAATTAGCAGATAAAACAGAAGAAAAGAAGCAAATGTACGAAGCATATAATTACACCCCAGTTCCCTCAGTGACGCCCCTAATAGAATCTGGAGCTTGAGAAGGGAACACCACATTGTCATAGAGAAGGCCCGCAACTGCTGCACCAATCAAGGGTCCAACCCAATAAACTGCTTGATTCTTGAAACTGCCTCCAGTGATAGCAGAACCAAAGGCACAAGCTGGGTTCATTGATCCACCAGAGAAGGGTCCTGATGCTAACACATTGGCTCCTGCTATGAACCCAATTGCTATGGGTCCAATCACTCCCATTGTACCACGCCTGGTATCCCCGGCTGCATAAACAGTGTACACTAGACCAAATGTCATGATACCTTCCATGATAGATGCTCCAAACCCAGTCATTTCTTCTGCAATAATGTAGGGTTGAACATGCTGCAAAACTCAAATGATTACAGTGAACACTTTTCATTAATTGTCATATTTTGGTATGCTTAACAACATCGTTTCAGGTTTCAACCAGATCAACTTGCTAAATGAAAAACATTCGGACAAATTACACCAGTCTCCTTAAGGTTTCATGGAACGACACTCCCTTTGAGGCTTGTATAAATTACTAGGATATTTTTTTTTAAGTAGAATATTTCTTTAGTAAAAGTCATACAATTAGAGGATATGAACTTATGGAAATGTCATTCTTGAAACGTTCGGGGATGTCATTTCATGAACTAAAGAAGTTTTGTTTGTTAAAATACCAAAATCATTTTCTAGTCTCAAAAAACTGTACATGCATTTTTTGTTACTAAAAACACTCTTGTTGGTAGATTAGAATTCACAATAATTCCTACAATTAGAAGTAGAAAAATGGTCTAAAAGTAAAATTATAGTGTTAGATAAAGAGAATAAAACGTGAAAACATCCTTAAAAAACCAAACATGCACAAACCAGGTAAGACACACATTAATTCACAAATAACACTAACAAAAGATATCACTAGCATGAATGTTTCTATTACCTGTCCAACAACAGCTACCTTCAAGACAAGGCTAGCAAAAACAGCAGCCAGCAACTGAGAAACCCAGTAAAACAGAGCGGTTGGGACACTAATGTGGCCTCCAACAGCCATTCCAAATGTGACGGCCGGATTCACATGCCCTCCTGAGATGTTCCAAGCAGAATAGACAGTAGCTGACAATGCAAGGGCATTGGCGATAGCAACCACCACCAGACTTGATGGGTCCGAGGCAACATTAGGATTCAATTTCCCTGCCACATTACAAAATCAAACAAGGGTACATGAATTTAAAAAGCAAATTCAGTCAAACAGCCATGTAAACATGTAATCCTACATAGAAAAAAGCCTAAATTCTCCAATTCCTCCTTAAAGTTGAGGTAATAGTTTTCAACACTATATAGAATGAAACATGGCCATTTATTCATTATCATATGCACTCTTTTAGTAATGCAAGACCCAACAACAAGATAACCCGGCATTTAAACCAAACCATCTAATTTAAAAGATTATTCTACCGTACATACTTCCTAAAAGTACCATATCTACTTAACATTAACAGTTCATTTATTATTATAAAATATATATATATATAAAAGAAAAAGATAATATCTTGTCTTTACTGTTAGATTAGGTACGTATAGTACAATAAGAAAAAAAGTCGTAACATAGAATTCTCTATATCTTCAAGAATCAACATAACTTGAGAATGATGCCCTTACACACTTACTGCTCCATAAAGTCATTGATCAAAGTTCAAAGTAAATGATTCATATAACACAAAAGAAAGTGATTGATCACATGTGTTATTCAAGTGCAAGAAAAGGGTAAGAATGAACTTTGAAACCCCATTTACGTAACACTAAATCTATACCATATACACTAACAAAAAGTGTCAAATTTCAAAGGACTCACTCGCTGACATGGAAGATCCCACAACTGCAAACACATAGAAGAATGTGGAGAGGAACTCAGCAAGATAAGACCGAAAAGAATTAGCAGTGACAGATTGCTGAAAACGCTCTCTTAGCATAGTTGGGGCCATACTGTTTAGACGCATTGAACAAGAATGGCAAATTGATTTCAGGGTGTGAGAGATTCTGTGCATAAATTAAGAAAGTTTGTGACTTTTGTCACTGTGAGAGAGACTCGTTTTGATATCAAATGTTTCAGAGAGAGAATGGAGTTTGTTGATATATATTGCACAGTTTTGAGACAGTTTTCAAATCACTCTCAATTTGCAACGTTTCAGGGAAAGTGGATTTTCAAGAATTAACCGCTAAGCCACGTGGCTGTGACTGGCTGGACCTTTTGAGTACGTGTGGTTTTTACAGTTGTTATCATATGCTTCCGAAATTGCAGAAATACCCCTTTTCCAGTGTGGGCCTGAGTTTAACCTGACCCACAAACTTACACTAGTTATTAGGCTAGATCCAAAGTGGCCTAATAGATTGGGTTTGGTTCCACTAAAATTAAAAGACAAAGCCCATTCCATTCCTAATTTCTATTTTCTACTAATGTCTAATAACCCTCTCACATTCGTTCTCTCCAAAGGCCCATGGATTTGAGGCCTTGAAATCCTAGCTGAGTTTGGGTCAAATCCAAAGTGATGCAAAGTTGCAAACGAAGCATTTGAATTTTAGCCCCCAAATCCAAATTCATATAACCCAAATTATGAAAATCCCAATTATAACTTTTTTTTAATGAAAAAAATTCCAATTATAAGTTTATAATATGTAACGCGTTCTTGTTGTGTTATATTGTAGAATTATGGACGATTCGTGAAGAGCATAATAACTTCATATTTTTTTAAGCAGGAGAGGTAAGATCAAATCCACAATCAGGGGCAGAGTCACATGGGCCCCTCCTAAAATTATTCCCAAACTTCTTTAATTTCTTTTAGTCCAATAGACATCTTTCCAGCAAAAAAAGTCCAATAGACATCTATTATTGTACTCAATTAAAGCAAAAATAGGCCCAAAACAAAACTTCATACTTCATTCCCAATATCAAGAAACCTAGGTTATTAATTTTTTTTCTTTTTCTCCTCTAAAGCACTGCCAGGCGCCAGCCCAGCCTAGCTCCAAATCCCAACTCAAACAAAACAAAACCTTTCATCAGTCTAATCTCTCATGCCTCCTCTGCTCCTTACTGTCTGAAAAAAGAAAAAAAAAATTGACCTGTTATTTTTTTTTTTCCTTCTCACGTTGTGACGCTGCAGCCACCACTGGCCCATTGCCCAGCCTTCATTGCCTCTATCTTAAACCCTCACCTCAAGGTATCCCATTCTCGTCTCAGTTCTCTTTCTCTTTTTCTCTAGAACTAAACTTAATATTAAATAGTTAAATAGGAATATGTGTATGTGATATCCCTTTGCCAGCAATGTATGCATATTTGACTTTGTCTTTTTGTGTTATTGTTATTGTATTTCTTTATACTTAACCCACTGAATATGTGAATCTTTTTTGTGCTATATGTCTCTTTAAAAAGTGAGAAAATGTGGAGAAAATAAGATTTTAAAAAGATGTACATAAAAATTAAAAGCTAAAAGTTAAAATTGATTCTAAACAAGCTCTTAATTAGTATATCGCGGCTACAAGTCGGCCCCTCCAAAAAATAATTCCTCGTTACACCCCTGTCCATAATAAAGGAGAAAGGAGAGAAAATAAGGTGCATAACTTGGTTAGCAGATTTATAATATAATATTACCAATTGAATCTATCCTAATTTTTGAGTTTCTTAATTCTCAAATCTTCTGTGTTTTTTACATTTTTGGTTTGGGAAAAATAGAAACCAAAAAGAATCCTATTTTGATAAATTTTAAACTGTTTATCTTTCACGGAAAACTAGGGGGGGGGGGGGGGATATTGCTTAGACAAATCAAAGTGAGCAGCATTTAAATATTTTATAACAAAAATACAAATGTCTAGAGTTTAGTTGAATTACAAAAGGTTAATTTTTTTTTTTTTTTTAACACAAGAAAAGTATAGTATGGGAAGTTGCTATTGGCAACTAGTATACAACAATTGAAAACTCTAGTGGTGATATGCTACATCCTCAAATTAAATAACTCAGAGTTGCTATGTCTATTTCCTTTTTTTAATTTAGTAAAAGATAGAAAGTTGCTATGTCCATATGAACAATTGACACGTTGGTGTGTAAGCATGCAAAAACCGCAATTTCTTGCAGCCTACGTAAAAATTCTTGGCCATAAAATCTCTCTCCTAATTCCTATACTGACTCGAAGTCGAAATCCTAAGCTCAATAGGATTACAAACCGACTCAATTTTTTCTTCTAATATATAAACCCCGGTTCAGTCTAGTACACCCATCACTAGCATTATTCAATTTAATTACTCTATTCCAAAATCCTATTCTCTCTCTCGGTGTCTTTTGCATTCAACAATGGAGTTCTCTAGGGGTGACAAAGTGGAAGTTTGTAGCAAGCAAGAAGGCTTTGTGGGTTCCTACTATGCAGCAACAGTGATCAAGAATTATGAGAACGAATACGCAGTGCAGTACAAGAACTTGGTGGCTGAAGATGATCAATCTCGCCCACTCATTGAAACAGTCGGTGCGAACGAACTGAGGCCAAGGCCACCTAACGTTTTGGCAACTGGGTTTCATGCACTTGATGTGGTGGATGCGTTTGATAACGATGGTTGGTGGGTGGGCAAGATTTCTGCGAGGAAAGGGTCCGATAGTTACTATGTTTTCTTTGATGCTTATGGGGTTGAGATTTCTTATCCAAGCTCTCGTTTGAGGCCTCATCTTGAATGGATCAATGGCAAGTGGGTTTCTTCAAGGAATAGGGTGTAATGAAAAACATTGTTTTGGTCTATGTAATTTGTTTTCCATTAATAGTAGTTTTTTTTTTATTTTCTGTGGAGTTTCTTTAGGTGAATGAAAGTATGTAACTGCTTGAGATAATCTTGCTATGTTTAATTAAGTCTGGTTTCTTTTCAATCTTTCTTGATAATTTGTAATTCTCTTGCTTTAATATCTATGGTTCTCTCTTTTTTTATTCGAGTTTTGCTTAATTCTTGTGATCTTGAATAGTCTTTTCTTTTTTTATGATATACTCTTGAATCGTCTTGATATACTGACAAAGACAATGTATATAGTGTCTTGTTAAAGATGAAGGGAAACGAAACACCGAAAAACTAAAGAAACTTATTCCTTTCCATAAAAGAAACTTAAAAAAATTAAAATAGAGTTTGATCACAGATTTAGGAGCCTTTTTTAAATAATAATAATAATACTACTTTTTTTGAAAAGAACAAATAATGCAAAAAATGTAAGGTTATGTTTGGTAACAGTTTTTGTTTTCTATTTTCAAAAACTTGTTTTTGGGAATATAAAGAAAAAACAATTTTCTAGTATTTTTGAAATCAAAAACATGTTTGGTTAGTTGAAATTAAAAAGATAGTTTTTTGAAGAAAAAAATAGAAAATGCTAAAATATGTTGTAACTAGGATTTAAAATTTAATATTAACTCATTAAATAAGAAAGATTCATTAAATTAAATGCATGTTTTCATTGACTTTTGAAAATTAAAAACTGAAAACAGCTTTTTGCATGTTTTCAGTTTCCTTCATAAATTGAATTTTGAAAACAGTTTTTGTTTTCTGCCCATTTTGAGTTGCTAAACAAGTTTTTTAGTCTTAAAAATAGAAAATTGTCTTTGAAAACAGAAAATAAAGGGAAAAAACAGTTACCAAACATACCCTAAGATTTCTTCGAGTTGGGTTAATACTTAATAGGCTTATTAATGATCCTGTTCATGTGCTCTATAATTGAGCATTTAAGAGTTCAGCAAGAATCATCACACGCCTTTAGTGTAATGATCACTTCACAAGTATAAGTGTCTGTAAGGTGTGGAAAACAAGGGTTAAAATTCAAGTCGCCATAAAATAAGAGTTCAGCCAAAAAAAAAAAAAAAGCATTTAAAAGGGAGATTTGAAGAACATTATCTTTACACTTGTCCCCTAACTCAAGACTCTTTAAGGTCTTGAAGGATTATGCCTTTATTTTGTAATTATGGTCTAATAAAGCTTTGTCTTTGTTGGGATCATTCACGTGCCTTGTCATGTGTAGTGTGACTAGTGTCTCTATGGGATTAATTAACTCTTAAACTCGGGTTCATCAAGATGGAGAGTGAAGAACATGATTCAACATAGTGATGAAGGTTAGTGACATGTCTTAAAATTTGTACAAATAAAATGATCAAACTCACTAACAAAAGGATAAAAATGTTGATTATTAACTATAATTCACATTAATAAATCATAAAAAAGGGGGTAAGTTTGAGGCGATGTGATGAGAGAGAGAGAAAACTCATATTGACATCTGTTATACTTACAATCTCTTTGGTAGGTGAAATATTGAATTAGTGTCTCTCATGAGTCTCATCTACCATGTCGTTATAGTGGTTCAAAGAAACATGAAAAATCATCTTTCAAGAAGTAAGGGTTGACTTTAGTGTAAGATTTTTGAGGGAATCATGACCTTGAGTAATGGGTTTTATGGAAGATTGAAACAATATGGTTTTATGCCAATTAAGGTAAATTGCCCAAATCCTACCTTTTTTTTTTTTTTTTTTTTGGAACTCTGTTTTTTACATTTTTTGGTTTGGGAAAAATAATCCAATTTTGATAAATTTTCTTATCCTTCACGTAAAACTAAAGGGGAAATACTACTGTACTAGCCAGTAGCCATGGCAAAGTTTGCCTTTATAAATGCACCCACCCTCCACTTTCAACGCTGATGATTGAACCCCTTAACAATATTGTTATTGACAAATCAGAGTGAGAGGCACTTAAATATTTGGCTAAAATGTAAAACCTATTTTCTAAGTTTCTTCAAAATTCATTTCAACCCTCTAATTTTGCTTTCCGTTCATTTCAGTTCTTTAAGTTTTAAATTTATTCAATTAATGATTTTTCATAAATTTTTGTTAAAAAATTTTGAAAAAAAAAAGGAAAAATTTTTCAATCATTAATTGATTTTTTTAATTTAAAAAACTTGAAGAAAAAAATTAAAAAATTGGAAAATTAACCACAATATATAACAAAATTTGATAGAAAAACCTTAATTAAATAAATTTAAAAGTTAAAAGATTGAAATGAACAAAAAGAAAGTTAAAAAAACTAAAATGTATTTTGGTCAAACATAAAAGGTGAGTTTTGCATTTTAGCGTAAATATTTTATACAAAAATACAAATGTTTAGAGTTTAGTTGAATTACAAAAGGCTAACAATAATTTTTGTAACACAAGAAAAGTATATTTACAAAGTTGCTATTGACAACTTGGAGTACTTATACAACAATAGAAAACTCCAGTGGTCATATACTATATCCTCAAATTAAATAACTCGAAGTCGCTATGTCTTCTTCTTTTTTCTTTTTTTTTTCCCCTTAATTAGTAAAAGATAGAAATTTGCTATGTCTATATGACCAATTGACACGTTGGTGTAAGCATGCAAAAACCCCAATTTCTTGCGGCCTACGTAAAAATTCTCTCTCCTAATTCCTATACCGACTCAAAGTCATAGTCCTAAACTCAATAGGATTACAAACCGACTCTATTTTTTCTTCTAATATATAAACCCCAGTTCAGTCTAGTACACACCCATCATCAGCATTATTCAATTTAATTACTCTATTCCAAAATACTATTCTCTCTCGGTGTGTTTTGCATTCAACAATGGCGTTCTCTAGGGGTGACAAAGTGGAAGTTTGTAGCAAGCAAGAAGGCTTTGTGGGTTCCTACTATGCAGCAACAGTGATCAAGAATTATGGGAACGAATATGCAGTGCAGTACAAGAACTTGGTGGCTGAAGATGATCAATCTCGCCCACTCATTGAAACAGTCGGTGAAAACGAACTGAGGCCAAGGCCGCCTAAAGTTTTGGCAACTGGGTTTCATGCACTTGATGTGGTGGATGCGTTTGATAACGATGGTTGGTGGGTGGGCAAGATTTCTGGGAGGAAAAGGTCCGATAGTTACTATGTTCTCTTTGATGCTTACGGGGTTGAGATTTCTTATCCAACCTCTCGTTTGAGGCCTCATCTTGAATGGGTCAATGGCAAGTGGGTTTCTTCAAAGTAAAGGGTGTAATGAAAAACATTGTTTTGGGTCTCTGTAATTTGTTTTTCATTAGTAGTAGTTTTTTAATTTTCTGTGGAGTTTCTTTAGGTGAATGAAAGTATGTAACTGCTTGAGATAATCTTGCTATGTTTAAGTCTGGTCTCTTTTCAATCTTTCTTGATAATTTGTAATTCTCTTGCTTTAATATCTATGGTTCTCTCTCTTTTTTATTCGAGTTTTGCTTAATTCTTGTGCTTTTGAATGGTCTTTTTTTTAAAAAAAATTATGATATACTCTTGAATCGTCTTGATACACTGATAATATATAGAGTGACTTGCTAAAGATGAAATTTAAAAGAATCACGAAAAACTGAAGAAACTTAGGAAACTTAAAATAGGCTTTGATCACAGATTCAGGAACCTTTTTTAAAATAATTATAATACTACTTTCTTGGAGAAGACCAAATAACTCAAAAATAATAAGATTTCTTTGAGTTGGGTTAATAGGCTTATTGATAAGAAATTTGAATAAAATTGTCGTTACACTTGTAATGTCCCCTAAACTCAAGACTCTTTAAGGTCTTGAAGGATTATGCTTTTATTTTGTAATTATGGTCTACTGGCTTTGCCTTCGTTGGGATCATTTTCGTGCCTTGTCATGTGTACTGTCTATACAAGCTTTTTTTTTTTTTTTTTTGGTTAAGATGTCTATGCAAACTTGGGTTCAAGATGGAGAGTCAAGAATATAATTAATATTAGGGTGAATTATAAAGTTAGTCCATACCTTTTACATCAAATGTCAATTTGATTATTAACTTTTTAATTGTGTTAATTTGATTTCTATCATTTTTAATGTTGTGTTAATTTAATCCATGTCGTTATCCTTTAAATAAATTAAAAAAAAAAAAAAGATGTGTTAAACGAAATAATAAAAAATCATTTTTAATGCCACGTCAACTACTAACCGGACAAATCAGATTTAAAAAAAAAAAAAAACCAAATTAAAATCTGCACACAGATCTAATTTTTCTCACTAAATAAAATCCCTAAAAGTTTCTCTCTCTCTCTTTTAAAAGAAACAATCCCGTTTAAGAAAGCTGGTCTAGAAACCAGCTCAAAAAATTTGAGTTAGTCCAATAGGATCAAACCTGCACTACCTAGTGCCACAGATCCTTTTGCAAACAAGTGATTTGCTACTACTCTTTTTTACTTTCCAGATTTTATAGAATCATCATGTAGACCCGCCAACAAACTACCATCATTTCAAATGCAAACCAAACCTGAAAATCCGTAGAGTTTTACAGAATGGTGGACAACCTTTCTCAAATAAAATGAAAAAGGAATCCATTTTTTATGAGTCGCCAACAGTGGTTTCACAAGATGCTTTGCGTCCGTTTATAGCCCAAGCTCCTGAAGCAAGCCTGTAGGAGAAAATTAAACAAACTATTAACCAACACTTAGGGCCTGTTTAGTAATATTGTTTTAATAACATTGTTTGTATTTTTTAGAAATACGTGTAGGTTAAAAAATGTATAAAAATACGTGTAATGTTATTTAAAAACTGAAAATATGTGTTTAAACACACGTACCAAACAAGTTCTTAACTTTTGAGAAATTTGTATAACGGCAACTATGAAGATGATATTGAAGAGAGAAAGAGAAACTTTTAGGGATTTTAATTTTAGAACCATTTGGTGAGATGAATCCAATCTCACGTGAGCATATTTTAATTTGGTTTTTTTTTTTTTTTTTTAATTTGACATGAACGTACAGTTGGCAACTATTGTGGCATGAAAAATAATTTTTTACTATTCTATTTGACACATCAGCATTTTTCATCCAATGATAACTACATGGGTTAAATTGACACGACATTGAAAAAGTTAGGGACCAAATTGACACAATTGAAAAATTATGGACTAAATTGACATTTGATATAAAGTATAAGGACTAATTTTGTAATTTACTCTTAATATTATAATGTAGTGATGAAAGTTAGTGACATGTCTTAAAAGTTGTACAAATAAAATGAACTCACTAAAAAAGGGATAAAAACGTTGATTATTAACTATGATTCACGTTAATAGGTCATAAAGAGGGGGTATGTTTGCGGCAATGCGATGAGAAGGAGAAAAAAATCATTGTACTTATAATGTGGTCATCGTATCAAGAGTATACGGTGATATGAGATCTTGGTTTGTTTTTTTAAAAAGATTGACACATTTTTTTTTCTTTTTCTTTTATATATATATATATATATATATACAAGATATAAATTCTACTTTAACCTAATTCTAAGTGTATATGTATGTGAAACTCCGTCCTAGAGACTTGATCCTTGACCCTTGCCCTCCTTACACCTCACAAACGACACTTATACTTGTAAAGTGATCAACGCACCAAATGTGTACGGTGATAAAAGATTGACACCTTGAAACTACTAAGTGGGTGTTTGGCTCCAAATTAAAAAAATCAATTTATTTTACTATTCAGCTTATTTTTGGTATGTTCATGGTTCCACTACACTTTTTGGTACTATTTATGAGCTTTTATTTACAGTATTTTCAATAAAAAAATTACAATTTTAATAAAATAAGTGGATTTTAAACTGAACCTAAGTTTGAGGTATCATGTCAATTGTCATCAATGAGGTGATGGGCAAGCATTTATACTGGGTTGTTATTTTTTGCCAAAATTCATGGCCGTTTCAGCAGCTTTTGCTAGTTCTCAACGTGTGCTTGGTTTGCACGTTACATTACCTGTGGGCTCAAGTGTCCTGTGGGCTCAAGTGTCTTGGAAGCACTCCAAACCCATTCACAAATTTTTTTTTCTAAGCCCAGAGACGTATGGAATCTCTAGCTCTTTCACCCTTTAAACTATATCTCCCTAAATTACCCAAATGGCTTGCCATGGCTGCTTCAAGCACATGGACAGAAAAAAAAATAAGGATAATAGTCTTGAGTTCAGTTGTGCCAGTTGTTCGTAGTATTAGGCCACTTATTTTTGCTTGGGCCATTTGCATTACTATTAGGCTTATATTGGCTTATTTGTTTATTTATTGAAATATAATTTTTGTTTTTTATGATTTTTTTAAACTATATTAAATAACTTAATATCATATGTTAACAACTACGATTAAAAATATATAATATATTAAAAAAATTTCATTTTAAATACCTATACCTATAATTTAGGGATGTAACGAATCAAAACACGTGATTTCAAAAGTAACAAATTAAACTTTGAAGTTTAAAAAAATAATAAATTAAATCATGAGATTTCAAAAAAATAGCAAATTTAAACATTGGTCCATTGTATATACATTATATTTAAAATGAAACTTTCCAATGAAACTTGTTACCCTTGGAATATGTGATTTAATTTGTTACACTCCTAAATTAATGGATTGATCACTAAAAAAGGTGTAGAGTCAAAACGGGATCCACTCCTAAGAAGTTCCTGTATTCTTTTTGGTGAAATTTGAAAGCATTAATCATAAGCAAGATACAAAGTTACCCCATAATTAATTTTTATTTTAAAAAAAATTATTTTAGAATTCTTTAACCTTTCTCTTTTACCTTGGAAACCTCTCTTAAGTTTTAAGTCTCTTTTTTTTCTTTTTTTCTTTTTTTAATATACAAGATAAAAATTCTACTTTAGTCTAATCTAAATGTATAAATATGTGAAGCTTTCTTCTAAAGACTTGAACCTCGGCTCTTGCCCCTCACACCCCACGAGCACTTATATTTATGGAGTGATCACAGTGGTTAAGTTTTAAGTTTTAACCCAATTACATTAACAACAAAAAGATTATTGTTAAAATGGGAATCCACCCAAAACTATGAAATTTTTTTTTGCACTTTACACCAGCTCTAACAGGGAAAAAACTAGGATTTGAACTTGAGGGGGGCAAGCATAACCAAAAAAAAGTTTCGCAAATGTTGATTTTAGCTGACCAAAAAATGCATACACATCATAATATTAATTTGTGGATGTATTCTAATATTAATTTTTAGGAATTTATCCAATGTAACGATTCAAAATATTTCTTGACTTGCAAATTCAGGAATCTTTAACCTATATAAAAATTAATATATTTTCTTTTATTTTTCTTTCCAATATTTATTTCTTTAGTTTAAAATTTTAAATTTATAAAAAAAAATTAAAAAAAAAAACCCCACAAGCCACAACAATATTATTATTAGTAATTTATTAGCACAATAAAGTTACAACAAAATTAATGGATATAAGGTAGTATACTACTACATTCATTTTAATATAACTGTTAGGCTAAAAATAAATAAATAAATAAATAAATAATTGTTCAATTGTTTGAGCATATGACTTGAGGGGCTGGGATCAATGTAAACCATGGCCCAAATCTTGATCAATGTAAGCCTTGGCCCAAATAAGCAAAACCTGCCAGAGACCTGTTATTAAAGAGAATATCACAGTCAGTTATCCACTAAGTTAGAGTGGAATAGAAGTTACCAAAAAATAAGGAGAAGTGCAGTAGCTGCTTTGTCTACTATAAATGAAGATTAAAGGTATTTTCAGAGGAGGACAACAAAAAAATCTGACAAACTTGATTCACATACCCAGTCAATGGAAGGATAACTTCATGTTTGTAAGTGCATTTGCCTCACATGAATTATCAAAGTATAGTTTTGTAATTTAACTAAGGTGTTTGTGTGATTTGAATTTTTCTTATTTGTATGAACTTGAATTCTAAATTAAGATATCTATATATTGTGATTACATTGCTTGTTCCCTTATTTTTCTTAGTTGAAATTTTGTACTTTTGAAGTCCTATTAGTTTAGGCAGTGGCAGAGCCCATCAATTTGGTGTGAAGTTTTGTCTATTAAGTAGTTTTTTCCAAGAAAGTTTGTATTCTCACAATGCCCACTTTAGCCATTCATTTAGCCCTTGGAAACGTGCATACATGCATATCTAAAAATTTTTATGTGAATAAGCCAATTCGTTCATACTTGGCTTATATAATTTTAGAAACTTGCCGTTAATGGATCTTGCATGTTCATTGCCACTAATATCTATCAACTTGTAAGCGTTTCCATCAAAGACCTTGCTGACTAAGAAAGGTCCATCCCAATTAGGAGACCATTTACCCAAATATGGATCTTTAATTCCTATAGGCAAAATAACTTTCCAAACTAAATCCCCAATGGCAAATGACTTTGCCTTAATTCTCTTGTTATATATCTCAGATACTTTTTGTTTTTGTACAACAATAGAATTTAAAGCTGCCATACGAGCCTCATCTATTTCATCAAGTTCTGCAAACATTGCATCTTGATAATCCAGATGAGTCAATTCATTTTGCCTTGTAATCCTCATCGATCTCACTGTAATCTCCATGGGTAAAACTGCATCATGGCCAAAAACTAAAGAATAAGGGGTAGTATTTATGCTCATTCTTTTTGAAGTTCTATATGCCCACAATACTTCAGACAACAAATTGTCCCAACTTGTAGGATTTCTAGCCACTATTTTCCTCAAATTATTCTTGATAATCTTATTAGTGGCCTCTGCCTGACCATTTGCCTGCGCATAATATGGTGTAGAATTCAGAATTCGAATACCATATTCTTGTGTGAAGGCCTTTACCCTGGTTCCATTAAAGATGGTTCCATTGTCCACTGTTATAGATTGAGGGATTCCAAACCTATGGACTATCATTTCTTTTATAAATTGAATAACATCAAACTCACTCACTTCCTTATAAGGTTTTGCTTCAGCCCACTTTGTAAAGTAGTCTATTGCAACAATTATGAAGCAGTTTTTCTTTCTTGAGATTGGTCTGATTTTTCCAATTAAATCCATTGCCCATCCTCTAAAGGGCCATGGTTTTATTATCGCATGAAAATCTGAAGCAGGAATCTTAGGAATTGGACCATGTTTTTGGCATTCTACACAACCTTGTGCATATTTAATGCAATCTTTCAATACACTTGGCCAATAGTAACCATATCTGTGTATCAACCATTTCATTTTTATGCCTGATTGGTGTGGACCACATATGCCTTCATGGACTTCTGCTAAGACTTGCTTTGATTCATCATCACTAATGCATTTCAATAAGATGCCATCAACACCTCTTTTGAATAAAGTTTCATCTTGGTCTCCCATTAAAACAAATTTTCTAGCTTTAAGTTTTAAAGCATTATTTGTACAACCACTTGGGTTTTTTAAGTAATCAATGATTGGGTTTCTCCAATCATTAACTTGGGTATCAAGATGAAAAACTTGGGTCCCTAATTCCCTATCAATAACTGATGGGAGTATCCTTTTACTTAAACATGGGGGACTTTGTGCAACCTGTTTGGCTTCTTTATGTCCAGAAGCACTCTGTGCCATGCGATTGGCTTCCTCATTCTTACTTCTAGGGACATGGTTTAACTTAGTATTGCTAAACTGTTCTAGCAGCTGTCTTGCAGCCACAAAGTATGGTGCAATGGATGGGCTGCAACATTTATAATCACCAGTGAGTTGCCTAATTACTAATTGTGAATCCCCATAAACCTCTACACTTTTTATTCCCATTTCCAATAATATCTCTAACCCAATGATTAAAGCCTCATACTCAATTTGATTGTTAGAATAATTTCCTTCTAACTTAAAGGCCATTTGGGTTTTAATCCCCATTGGAGATTCTAAAATCACACCAACACCTGCCCCATATGTGGTACGTGAACCATCAAAATTTAATTTCCAAGGGGCTAAAGCTACAAACATGGTTTCATTTATATCTGTAACTTCATCGCATGGATGATCTGCCAAAAAATCAGCTAAGGCTTGACCTTTTATTGCTTTCTGTGGTACATAAACTAAATGAAATTCCACTAAAGCTAAACTCCATTTACCCATTCTACCACGCAAAATAGGTCTAGATAGCATATATTTCACTACATCAGTCTGTGCGATAATATAAGTTACATGAGAAAGCATATAATGTCTTAGCTTAGTGGCAATGAACATGCAAGATCCATTAACGGCAAGTTTCTAAAATTATATAAGCCAAGTATGAACGAATTGGCTTATTCACATAAAAATTTTTAGATATGCATGTATGCACGTTTCCAAGGGCTAAATGAATGGCTAAAGTGGGCATTAGTGATTAAAACAATAGATCACAATGCAGTAAATATATATAGAAGAAAATTCAAAATAAAGAAGGGTTGCATATGACGGAAGTACAGATATGATTTCACAATTGAAATTAATCTACTACATTAGTGTTCGGGATAGTATACCTGGTTCGAAGCTGTTCCCAAACTAAATGCTCTGGAGCATGGTAGTGATCTTGTGGCTACCCGACGAACCCGAACTACTCGAATGAAACCCAGAGATCCTTATTCAGGATGGAGTTGCCTAGCTTCATTTCTCAACTAGCCAATTGGTCTTCTAAGGATCAACGATGAGCTTGAAGGTGTCTTCATTTTGTACGCACCAGCTCCCAACATTATGCGGAAGTACAGTCATGATGCTGCTCAGGCTTCGATCAAGATGAATAATTTCATGATCATGGACAACCTTCGCCGGCATCCACCTGAGTTTTGAAGGACTTTTTAGATCAAGGGGTTTGCAAATCGATCTTGATAAAACAGATTGAGTGGAGAACTAGAACTTGAAATTTGCAGAGAAAAAAAAAAAAAAAAAAAAAAAAAAAAAAAAAAAAAAAAAGGGATGTTCGGATGAGTCTAAGTGTTGGAGGCGCACTAAGATGAATGAAGGAGATAGGAAGGATAACCTAATTCTACAAACTGATTTGACTTAAAAGCCCCTACTTTATTTTTCCCTTCACCTTTTCATTTTAACTTATGCGCAATTGATTCAAAAAAAAAAAAAAAAAAAGACTTATGCGCAATAGGCCTAAATTTAGGCCCATCACGCACAGGGGGCATGGCAATTGATTCAAAAAAAAAAAAAAAAAAAAAAGACTTATGCGCAATAGGCCTAAATTTAGGCCCATCACGCACAGGGGGCATGTGTTAGGCTAAAAATAAATAAATAAATAATTGTTCAATTGTTTGAGCATATGACTTGAGGGGCTGGGATCAATGTAAACCATGGCCCAAATCTTGATCAATGTAAGCCTTGGCCCAAATAAGCAAAACCTGCCAGAGACCTGTTATTAAAGAGAATATCACAGTCAGTTATCCACTAAGTTAGAGTGGAATAGAAGTTACCAAAAAATAAGGAGAAGTGCAGTAACTGCTTTGTCTACTATAAATAAAGATTAAAGGTATTTTCAGAGGAGGACAACAAAAAAAATCTGACAAACTTGATTCACATACCCAGTCAATGGAAGGATAACTTCATGTTTGTAAGTGCATTTGCCTCACATGAATTATCAAAGTATAGTTTTGTAATTTAACTAAGGTGTTTGTGTGATTTGAATTTTTCTTATTTGTATGAACTTGAATTCTAAATTAAGATATCTATATATTGTGATTACATTGCTTGTTCCCTTATTTTTCTTAGTTGAAATTTTGTACTTTTGAAGTCCTATTAGTTTAGGCAGTGGCAGAGCCCATCAATTTGGTGTGAAGTTTTGTCTATTAAGTAGTTTTTTCCAAGAAAGTTTGTATTCTCACAAACAATAACTTTATGAATATAAGGTAGTATATAGCATATGATTAGAACAAAAAAAAAACTATTAAGTGCACGTGGCTTTATGTTGGCCACAAGAACCACAATGAGTTGTAGCCATCTTTGCCACAATCTCCAAGGTGTCTTTGTCAATCATCATTTTGCAAAATAAAGAGAAGGCATGCACTGAAGTCTGAAGGTCGTGAAGTTAGAAAAAAAAAAAAAAAGAAGAAGAAGAACGCAACAGAGATGCAACTGGCTAGAGAAGAAGATGGCGGTGGTGGTGCTACACTAAAGGATTGTTTTGCTAAGGATTTGTGTATTTGTACCTATCTTGTTGGGTTTTTTTTTTTTTTTTTTTCTCTGTACTAGATTTGTGATTGTCTAAAGGTTTTTCTAATTATTCAGTTTTATGAATTGTTTTGTTGGTTTGTCTAATGGATTTTTTTGATATTTTTGGGGCAACACGGCAAAGGGATGATTTGATTAAAACAATTTGGGAAATTTCATGGGTTAATTTGTAAAAATATTTGGGGAGGGGGGCAAGTATATACAATTTAGGGTCAAAAGTTAGAATTTTTGTATGGCCTATGCATACTACTAGTTAATTTTTCAAAATCTGAGGGGGGCCATGAGTGTAGTTTCGTCTCTGAGCTCTAAGGTATAGACTACTTAGAATCAAGCCACCGGAAATCTGTGTGATTGACCGTCCAGATCTCCCACAAAATCTCTACCCATAGGTAATCTCTCTCTCTCTCTCTCTCTCTCTCTCTCTCTCTAAGTTTTCATTGTCGACCTTCATAATAAAGTAATGTCATAGATTAACAATAAATTAATAATCGATTTACATTTTAAAAAGACCTATATATGATCAATATTAACTTTTTAAAAATATTCCACCGAGTGGATGACTTCTTTTTAGAGAACAAAACTCATTCGGAGATCAAGAAGCATCAACAGAAAGAATTCTAAGACTAAATCCTCAATGCTCATAGGTAATAAAAATAATTTTACTTGCTATATAATTCATTCATAATTCAACTGTTCAACATATATATAACTTCTATCATCTAAAAGAATTTCAATGCTTACATTCACATCGATTCTTCTTTTTTTTTTTTTTCTGAATTTCACAGTTACTATTTTGCCCTATGACGCACTTAAAAAAATAATAATAAATAAATAAATAAAACAATTTACTCTGTTTTCTTGCTTTAACGTGAAGAAGAATACAAGCACAACTTGAAAAGCTTCAAAAACTCGAAGCACTCTGTGAACGTGAACAAACTCTTGCGTCTTTTACTACGTTTCTTTTCCCTTCTCATGCCTTCTAAGTCTTCTCTGTACATATAATCTACATCATCCCCGGTGTCAATCATGTCATCTGACCCAAAAAAGCTATCTCCCATGATTTGATAATTCTTCTTAGAAGATATGCTTGGCTTTGTACTCGTACTATCAACCTCACAGGCACTGTCTCTATATGAAACACCCGAATCCATGAATGAAACAAAACTCAGCTTTTGGTTTCCTTGTAAACTATGAAAGAGTTTATTTATTTTTTGGGTAGGGTTTTATACGCGCACGCATGTGCATGCTAAGGAAAACGGATAGAGGCTAATACTTATACTACTCGGATTTGAGTTATTGATTTTTAAGTTTAATTATATTTCAAGATAAAGCAAAAAGAAATAATGAAGTTTTGGTTTGTAGAGGAAGAAATTGGAATGAAGGATCGAGTCCTAACTTGTGCTACTACCTCATGTGTTAGGAGTTGTTCCTCTATTAGAAATCTTAGAGAAGTGTTTAGAGTTGTTCTTCGATTTTTTTTACAAATTACTATTGTGGTGAGTGTATGACTATTGGTCAATAAAAAAGTAATGTTAATAATGCATTCATATAAAAACCAATAAGAATTTATCACATTAACAATATGTAAAAATATTATAAAATATTATCACCTTTGGTCAAAATATATATATATATTATAAAATAATTGGTGTCTATTTGTAGAACATAAGAATTGGGTTGAAAATGTGCAAGGCCCAATCCAAATAATCAACTGCTTATCTACGAAGATCGAGCTTTTGAGCCCAATATCATTTTCACTACATGGATTGAACCTTGTGCTCCCAATTATTTCGGGCCTTAGTTATGACCCATGCTCTCCTCTGACCAAATTATCTGAGCTTTACAAAAAAACCCTTTATTCACACAAAATGGACTACCGGAACCAAAAGCCCACAATGCCGGCTGATACTTCAGTTTGGTAAAAATTTGGATCAAGCATGGAGAGCACATATCAACCCATTCAAACCTGGCTAATTTCTCAAAGAACTCAACACCCATGCAAATCCAACTCACCCTAATAAGTCCTTAACTTCAATGCATGGATCAAATACATGTATCTTTCATAGGGTAAAGTGGCATTTTTATTTTTAAGATAGTTTTAATTTATGACATCATTATTAATAATAGTTTTTTTATTATGAGATTAGAAACTTTATTTAACGATATAAGAATTTATTAATTGAACTAATTAAAACTCGCGGTAAAGTAGAGTTTGTGATTTGAAATGCGTAAATGTGGTTCAACAGTTGACTAGTAAATTTAGTGATGAGCTCATTAAGGTGCCACATATGTGAACTTGGGAGAATAAAAAGAACCACGTGAACTCATTGCAGAGGCATATATAAAGTAGTATTTTAATTAGATCAATTCCCCATTATCAGCCTTTCTATCAAAAAAAGAAAAACACTTTCCCATTATATATTCATTTAATGCCTTGAGCTTTGGGTTATCAATAACCTTACATCGTTTCCTTCTTTCGGCAATTTCCGAGGGGACTCAAGTAAACTGCCCCTAAAATAAAGAAACTGCTACACATCATCATGCCCTCCTAAGGCTTAAGTATTCTTCTTCCTTTTTTTTTTTTTTTTTTTGAAGGGCTAATTAAAAAAGGGGAGGTCCCTTTGTTTGAGCAACCAAGACAACAATTAGAACATACTAAAATTTAGTCACTTTTCATAAAAGATACACAATGCATCTATGCCATTACAAAGACCAAAGATGACTTCAATTCCAAATTCTACTCTTAACTCTCTAAAGGGACCTTAATGGGGTTATTCTAAAGAACGAAAACAGACATTGTATCCAATTGTGCATGTAATAATTGTAATGTGTCCATGCAAAGATTCAAAGTATAGGCTAAATTAGCCACTTCAACGATGCATTATATTACTATTTATTAAGTTTCAGTAGCAAAGGAGGAGACTTGACTGGTCGGACCACAGTCTTGAAGAGAAGAAAGGAAAGCTTGTCAATGGAGAAATATACAAATCCACCAGTAGAGTGAGTCACAAAAGATCCAAAACTCTTCCCAACAATGCAGTGCCATGCTGGACCATATATTGCATCAAATTCCTACAACAATATAAACAAATAAATAAAGTGAGACAATTAGGAGGCAACTCCGAGGAATTGTTAACTTTATGACCTGTATACATATATATTTTTAATGTGCTTTCCCTATAATTAGCATTGAGTTTTGAACTTTTGGCTTTTCATATAACTGTTCAATTGGAAATTAATGAGGAGGCCAGCTATGTATGTATCCATTTGTTTGTAATCCATATAGTCCATAGAGATGGTTAAATCTCTTGCCTTGTACTTAAAGTTAAATTTGTCCCTCCTCCTCAAACAAAAACCAAAAAAAAAAAAAAAAGTCCCTACTTTCTTTTTGCAAGTTGAATACAAGGGGAGGGACAATTAATTGAACACCAGATCTCAAGAGTTAAGACTTAAGATCGCTACAAATTTGTCTCACTTTGATAAAGCTCAATTTCAACCAGACCCAAATCAAATTGAGATTAACTAGGGTCATGAAAGTTGGGGTTTTGAGTGTGATAGAACTGGGATACAAATCCATATAAACTCAAAAAATAACTAAATAATAAATTAATTTTTAAATTATACTCTTTAGTTTTGACATGTTTCAATTTAATTATTACTTTAAAGTTTTATATTGGTTTCTATCACACTTCTTTCGTTCAATCCATACCCTTAAATCCACTAATACATTTGCTCAACAAAAAAAATCCACTAATACAATGTCATTTTAGAAAATGAAAAATACTAGACTAAGAGATTAATTAAAGTTAAAATCTTGAAACAAAAAAATAAAAATAAATTACCCAATTAAAACCCTACTATAATTAAATGTCCTTTAACTTTTGATCTGGGCTAATTAAACAAAACATCCCATAAAAATATATATAAATATATATATATATATATATATATATATATATATATATATTTACCAAAACAGCTGCATACAATTTCAACAACTCAAAAAGAACCAAAAAGAAAAATTGAAAGCTAAAAACAAATATTACCATGTTTATTTAAGAACTTGATTCAAAAAACCGTGATTCAATATGATACTTTTGATTATTGAGCTCTGAAAATACCTTCTTGAGGCACATGGCTAGGTGAGTAGGACTGGGTTTCTTTGTGTTGGGACTTGAGTCAAGCAGTGATCTGGTGTGTCTGAAAGCAAGCTCTTGCGTAGTAGGAGGCATGTCAGCCAATCTCAGCCTTACATTCAAATCAACGGCTACAGCTGCTAGAGCCAGCTTCACCTCACTAGGCCTAGATGGAGCTGATGATCTTGTTGGCTTTGGGTGCTGCAATGGTGGCAAAGCTAATGACTTGTGACCAGTTGGTGGATGTGGGTAGAGACATAGCACTCCTTCTCTTTTGTTCTTTGCCGCCAGTGCCACTCTTCTTGTTGTTCTTGCTTTCTCTGCCTCTGAAGGCCTCTCCATGAGAGAGAGAGAGAGAAAGAGAGTATGAGAGTGGGTGGCAGAAATTTTTGAAAAGTTTGAACTTTGAACCTTTGACTGGATACCTGTGTCTATGTGCGTCTATGCCTGTTTTGAAATGTTGAAAGAGACATTAAATAAGAAAAATTATAGATCCACAATGAAACAATCAATTTTTCAACCATTTTTACAACTATTAGTAAATAATTTTGTTGAGTGTGAATAATGAAAAAAAAAATGTGATCAGTTAATATAAAAGTGAAAAGCTCTCTGATTTACTTAAAAATAATAATAATTGTGAAAATAGATGTAAAATTTGTTGTATACTAGAATAACTCCAATAACGATGTAGAATTTTCTTATTTATATATTTTAAAAAATTTTAGAGGGTGCTATGGAAAGAGTAAAATGTTACCTAATACCTTTTTTATTTTTCATACTATTCCTCAAAATTATTGATACTAGCCACAAATCCGCATATTACGTGTGATAAATGGTTTTATGGTGGTTTTATTTTATTTTTTTTACAATTTAAACTAATCTAATAAGGATCAATGTGTTTCGTAATTATATTTTTATTTATTATAGGAACAATTCAAAATACCAAAAAAACGTAAACTAAAAAAAAATAATAAAACTTAACAATAATTAATTGAACCAATATTAGGATAAAATTTTGTTTTTGATAATCTATTAAGATTATTTTCTTTGTAGAAATTATAATTTCAGCCGCCCAAAACTATCAAATAAACAATTATTAGCAAAATCTAAGAATTAAATTTCTATACATGCATTGTTATAAAATAATAATAATAAAAATAAAATTGCAAAAGTTAAAATTTGTCACCTATCCAATTATTTTCGTTTGGCTAACCTTTGCTTTTCTTTAAATAAATGGCATTATAGAGTACTTCTAATACAACTATTAAGAGTACTTTGTCCACCACAAAGGATTAGAAAATAAACAAAAATTAATAAAGTCTCATAGTTTAACATCTAAATTGAGCACTATAAAAAAATCATGCTATATAACAGAATAAATATCAAATTATCCAAATCATGCTATGTAATAGAATAATATTATATTTTTATATGCTATATTTAATTCTTTAGAACGCAATAGGATAACGTTTAACAATCAAAGAGAATAAAAAATTAAAAAAACAACAACAACAACAACAATTTAAAAAACAAAACAAAATCACAATTTAAAAAGCAAAACTAAATAGCATTAACCCAAAATAGAGTTTTAAAGAATATAAAAAATTATCAACCTAAAGTAGAGATGCAAGAAAAATAAAAAAAATCCACCAAAAAATTTAGAGAGAGAGAGAGGGGGGGGGGGGGAGAGAGAGAGGGAACCTTTTTTTTTATGAGGGAAAACTATGCATAGAATAGAAAATATAATGACAATTTTATAATAAGAAGGTGTAAATAAGAAGAGACAAAAATAAAGGAAGATGAAGGGAAAGAGGAAGAATGATATTAATGTAGAGGGTAATGATGAGATGAAAAGGTAAGGGAAGGAGAAAGATTGAAGAAGTAGTGGGGAGATGAAATGGTAAGGGAGAGAGAAAGGTTGGAGAAGCGTAAATATTAAAAAAATAAATGTTAAAAACAATTATAAGAAAATTTTAAATAAATAAATAAATAAATAAAACCCTAAAGCTTGAAAGGCTTCAACATTTTTCCCCCCCTTTAAGCTGAAAAGGCTTTGGGTTGGGCTTGATAGTGGAACTAAATAAATAAAAGGTGGGCTGGATTAATTATATAGATTTATTATAGGGTGATAGTGGAAGTAAATAAATAAGTAGTGGGCTAGATTTATTATAGAGTGATAGTAAAAGTAAATAAATAAGTATTATGCTGCATTTATAGGGCTGAAAATTGTAAAAACCATTTTAAAATTGTAGGATAAATTATATTTTAAAAAAAAAAGAAAAAAAAAGAATAACGTGGTAGCTGATGTGGCACAACGTGAGAGCAATAGCATTAAATGTTACGCTTCATCTTTTAGTAATATATAGATTTGATTCACCATTGATCCCTGTAGGGTTAAGGGCCCAGAATTATGCATTAGGCCTTGAGCTTTGTTCGAGGAGGTTCAGGTGATCCGAGGAGGAATAAATAATTATTAGAAATTCTAATTTAAAGTCTCACAAGTAAGGAACAAATGGAAGGTGGTCCGAGGAGGAATTCCTCCTCGAACCTAATCAATGCAGCTTAAGTATGTATTCCAGTACTAAGAGTGACCTTCCAATGAGCTCCAACGATAGGGACACGCCTCATAAACACACTAGAAAGTTGGAAACCCAAAAATATCTAAGGGAAAGTTGCTACCACCGCATTAAATGCATTGCAGCTACTTTTCTGGCCGCATTTATGTAAAGAAGATCTCTGAACAGTACTGTTTTGGCTACCACAACTAACAGAAGGTCAGAACGGGTGTCTGATGGGACAAATATTCAAATAGGGGCTTAAATGATCAACAAGTGTAGGATAAAGATGATCTAGAAAGTGCTATATAACATAAGAGATCCTCCCTGAGAAAAGGAGGGGAAAAAGGGAGAGAAGACATTGTAGTGATCTAAATTATACTTGTACCCAACTGTGATCGTTTTATACCAAAGTGACATTATCGGACTACAAGCTCCTTAGCATTAATATCTCTTAATTGTGTTTAATTGTCATCTCATTTCATAGTAGCCGTTGTTCAATTCATTAGGGCCTAGTTCTTTAACCCATTATCTATAAATTTATTGTATTGGGCTCACCTAGACCAAGACCTAACACACCTTGGGCTTTGGTTGAAAAACGAGTCACTACAATCCCTTTTTCTATGCCAATAATAAATATCAATTATTATGAAAAATCTTGTATTCTTATACATATTATTTTGGAAAACAAGATAAAGATGCCTTACCATGATTTAGTTATTTTAAGACCATTTGTTTGTCATAATTTTTACCATAATTGGATGATATGTATGACCAAAATTGATAAATGACCACTTTAAAATATATTTTTCTTTCATTGATGATAAATATCAAAATTACGATAATAGTTATAACACAACCTATGTCCACAATTTTCTCAATGTCATGTTGTGTCTTTTAACTCTTTCCTAGCCTTACTTTTTTTTTTTTTTTTTAAAGAAATGTTATATCTACAACATTTTTCATAATAAATTTTATGTGACAGGTTATGGGTTATTATTGGTGAGGTAGAAAAGTAATTTTAGTAATAGATTAAAATTAGAACCAATAATAATTAATCATCTATGATTTATTATGAAAATATAATGGAGATAACACCTCCTCTCTTTTTTCTTTTTATTTTTTTTTATTTTTTATTTTACTTGTTATTATAGGGTATGGAGCAGTGTAGAAGAGAGGCTGATTGATCTATCATTCGTAGGCCCCGGTAGAAAGTAGGGTCAGCCGGCCCATTTCGATTTGGACATATATCTATAGTAAAAACAAACCTCACAGATTTTCTGCAAAACGTAATGTTGAATGGGAAAAAGGACAAACAAAAGAGAGGAAAATATCGGCAAGCTGATAGACCCAATACTCACATGAAAAATAGCAAAGACTATACGGCCAATAATGCAAAGGCAATACGGAATGCTTGGAAGTTGGAAAAGCATCTAGTCTTCCACGAGTTCCCAAATCCTTGCAGTTAACTAAGGCCTTATTTGGTAGAAAAATTTGAGTAATTCTGTTTGTAATTTTTTGATATATGTGTGAATGAAAAAATGTATAAAAAAGTGTGTAATGTTATTAAAAAACAGAAAACATATTATTTATTTACCAAACAAACAAGGCCTAAGTTAACTAAAAACAACATTGTTTAGAGACTGTAATAAGTAATTTACATAAACTATTTTATAAAATCCTTTTATAATTATTGACATGACTTATGTGCTTAGAATAATATCATTTATACTTTATCCATCACTAACATAATTTTCATTGGGTTCCAGTTAGTTCAACTCGTAAAATCTTTAATGATTGTATAAAAGATCTGGAGTTCAACTCCCGCCTACACCAAAAATTAATTAGTGTTTTTTGGTTTGATAATAAAGAGTTATCATCAGGAACGCATGTCATAGTTTGAAACTCTTTAAAAAAAAAAAAAAAAAACATAACTTCCACTATTATTAATGGTAATCAAATTTGTGTCCTAAACCTATTAAAATTGAAAATGGGATATAGGAGACATGTACCAACCTGAAATTTTTTTGTATTTTTTTTTTTAATAAAAACATAAAAGGGGGGATCATTGTGTGTGATCAAACCAACTTCCTAGCTGATGAGGATTTGACATCCTTTAACTTCCTTAACTGCTGACTATCTGAGTTTAACATCTTATAACTTATAAGCTTCTGAAAATCATGACAAGGTTGTTTCAAGTAGGATTACAGGCTCTAATGCATAAATTTTTGGGAGGGGGGGGGGGGGGGATTTACATCAATGAAGCAACTAAGAACAAGAACATGGTATATATTTCATCAAACCAAATGGTTCAAAAATCATTTAATATCTGTATATGTGATCCACTCTTCTAAAAAAAATTAGAACCTTGCAAACAAAATCCCTGTTAAGATGGTACATATTTATTTACTCTGTATCAACACATGCATTTACTCGGTATAAACACATGAGGGTCTACAAAGCCTGCATTTCCAAAGTGGTGTGCTCATTGTTTGCAGAGGATTGCGCAGAGTCATGATTATCATCATTAGGCTTCATCTCTTGAACAGGGGGAGGGTTGACAATGGTCATTGGCATGACAACATTATCTGAGAGGCGCCCCTTCATCTCCCTGTGCTCCTGACACAAGGCACACCAGTGCATGCAACAATGCACCAAGCATGGGTCACATGGTGAGTTCTGCATTCAGCAAGAACATGAGTTAGCAAAATATAAGCCTGAAAATCATCTGCCACTCCTTCCTTTTCAAGATCAACAAATTCTAAGCCTCAAGACAACATGGCTATCAACAAAGTGTGTTTAAAAGGCGCGGAGGCTCAAACTCAGCACCCAGATAAAAGGAGTGTTTACACGACGCATTTCCCCTAATGATGCATGCAGTAGGGGCAAGAAGCATTTCTTCTCTGGCGCTTTAAGTGCGCCTATTAACAACACCAAGAAAAAGTTTAAGAAAATAAATGGATAGAAATAAAAAGTCACTAAAGCAGAATTTCTCACAGATGTCTTAAATATAGCACCTTTTTGTATCATCTAGTTAATATATAATAATAATAATAATAAAGTAAAAAACCACTCCCTTTTCAAATCCTTTATGCCCCAGTAAAAATCTCTTGATGGTACTCAGTTGGCATTCTGTGCAACAATGATCCAAAAGTTCAGTTGATAGAACTTTTGAAGCCACAAACATCAGGACATAAAAGAAAAAAGGAATGAAAGAGGCTTTCATCTGACTTGACAGAGAAGAGAAGGAATCAGGCAGAGGAAAAGGATGATGTTGATGTTGATGATGATGATAACAATGTGACAATATTTATCTCTCTCTCTCTCTCTCTCTCTCTCTGTGTGTGTTAAGGCAGAAACATTATAAGCCTTTAGAAGATTTTAGTATTACAATAATTTCCAGGAGATTAGTGTTTTGTCTCTATTGCTTCATGTCTAACACCTAAAGAAACCAACATGGAAAGAGATTTCTCAGGTTCATGCTAGATGAACAAAAATTTCATAGGAATTTCAAACAGAATGCATCACCTTAAATTTCTTAGTCAAAAGATTATGCCTGGTTGAGAAATCAGACTTTTAATTGTTATGCAAAGGTGCATGTCTGAGCCACAAGACAACAGTTGTTTACTACAACATTCTTTATGTCAGTGGGCAATGAGGTAACCACAAGGTCCACAACTACACTAGCAATATTCATTCGTGACAGCATGCTCCTTGAAAGATGGGAGCCAGCCTATAGCATGTATCAAAAGGGAAACTGATGCATGGGGGCATGATATTTGAGCCTTTTAGGCAAGACGTGCAATCTGCATTGTCTGTCATAATAAATACAGGTGACCTAGTTCTGTACATAGAAACCTTAAAATTACCTTCAAATGATATTTCTTCTGTAAGGATTGCCGAGCAAGACCAGTGTATATACCACACATCCACCACGCAAATAATAGACCCTCACAAATGAGAAATGCAGTCCTTGGGTCAGAACCATGGAAGATTGCAGTTGCTGCTGCCAGAGCCATACCACCTTCAACACATACAGCATGACACATGCATGGCGTGGTCCAAGGGGTATCTTCTCTCAAGCTTTCCACATTTCGCCCAAACAAAACACATGGACAAAACAGACCTGTCCAGCCTGTAAAAGGTAGGAGACAAGGAATTCTTACAAAACTGAAACATGTATTAAAATTTAACAGAAGCTTTTGGCAAAAATCTTTTTTCTTCAAGAAAAGCCAAAAATCAAGAAGATTATTGGAGCACAGAAACACTGCCTCAAGCAAACTAACTGACATCATTAGTCAAATGGTACTTTATTCACTCTTGGAAAAACTAATGGTAAGGCCAGATGATATTAATAGAACTGGTCTGATAAGAAACTAAATAATTGCAAGAAATTGGCATCCACAAATGTTTTCATTTGTATCACATAAATTTAATAAAATCATGAAAAGGAGAACCTTTTGAAAATAGGGAAATTTATCCATCAGAACTAGTCCAGACTCAAGAGGGACAAGCAAGAAACAAAATCCATATTGAAGTTAATATCTATAACATTCCACGTTAAAGAACAAAATTGAGAATGGGTTATATATAAACTTACAACTTTCCCTGTCTTCTGCACAGCCAAAAATCCCTGTTGTCCAAGGTTCATCTCCAGGTGGCTGAAAGCTTTCAGGTAGCGGCTGCCCACATTCATAGCACTTGCGAACGGCCAACTGCCCAATAATCAGAGGATTAATAAATAGATAATACATATGTGCGTGTATCCATCCTCATGAAACATAAAAGATGGAGGGCACAGAGAGTAAAATTTAATTCTAATAACAAATGCTCATCTGACCTCACTAAGCAGGAAGGGGGAACCAGTATAACATAGGGCACAGTCAAAGCTCAAGGATGTATGGTAAAAACCAATATAGATTTGTCAGATCACATGGACCAACAACCAATCAAAATTCAGGCCCAATTCAGCCCCTGGTCTTGCTAAAATTTACTTGTATCAAACTGTTTGAACTGCCACTCAACTGGAAAACTGTTGTGCTGTAGTGGTTAACAGAGATAAAGGGAGACTTGCTAATTTTTTTTTTTAAAAAAATTAATATATACATAGTCACCAATTTTAGCAATTTTGTTCTATAAAATCATACTTTGCCCCCTTTAATATTATCATTGATTCTTTTAGGATTACTACTCTAGCCACAAAATTTTCTATAACATTTTCATAAACTATTGTAGTAGTAAACTTTTATTGGTTTGCATCTGGGCCCATCACTTACATCGCATTTTTACTTACTAATAACCACTCACCACATTAATAATTTGTAAAAAAAGTTTGTAATTCTAGCATTTTCCTCATTTTAAAGGCTAGATCTAAAATCTAAAGCAAAATAAACAAGCCCAAAAAAATTATTCAACAACAAAAATTACCAATAGTAAAGCTAAAACAATTAAACTCAATTATCCAATTTTACCTAAAACAAACAACCTGACCCTTTAAAAAATTTTAAACAAAATAATTTTGTCCATACCTAGATGCACATATAAAAAACACAAAAAGAAAAAACTCATTAGCTATTAAGCAATTAAGCCGGAGGCTAGAGCCACCACACGCAACTAACAGCAAAATTGCTCCCCTAATTTCAAGTTCTGGCTCCATCGCTGGTGGTTAAGCATGAACTAGATAATTTCTTTGGTCAAGTAAAGTTGGAGAGAAAGTTTGGACCCTTTTCCTTTGAATTCCCTTTTTTTTTTTTTTTTCCTTTTTTTTATTATAAGAACATCTGAAGTCAATAATTCATATGCAGACCATTAATCCATGCACTAGCTGGCATTAACAGTCTGTAGTTATCCAAGCCATATCACTAAATACTTAGCAAATTAACAATACATTCATGTACAGCAGATCGTGTTCGAGTACATGCCCATAATCATATATTGATTTCCCCCTTCAAATTAGATATCTTCTTATTGGGATTGGGTTAGGAAAGAATAGGAAAGCCTTATAAGAATGAAGTATGTCATGAAGTGACATGTGAGCAGCATAGGTGCCAGGACTTACTCCAAAACTAAATGGGGTGTGAGCTGTGTACTTGTAAGGGGAAAGAAAAGGGAGTGTGACAACAATACTTTATCATTTCCTCTTGAGCCCACCTACGAGTTTATTCTCTTGTTCCTCTAACTTTATTTTTCGTTGTAAAAACAGAACTAAAAACAGTGTTTAACAGGATTCCTCACGTTATACAAAATCACAAGTCCAGGCTACACTTATTCATTTTAAAGGTAATTGTTAAATGACTAAGAATGCACGAAGGTTCTAGTATGATTTATGAAATCTATGTTGGATTACACCTTTACCAATTTGAGTTACTTCTTCTCTCATTGTCGAAGTTAATACTCACTTTAGAAATCCAAGAGGACTGGAAAAGCATATAAAACCCTACAAGGATGAAGTCCACTATGAAGTAGTGTGGGGGCTTTGGTGCCTCCTGGATATAGGAATATCAACCAATCAACTACTCCTCCACAAATTTTTACCCCATCAACCAAAATTATCCTAATCCAAATCATAAAGCATCACCTGAAGTGCTATAATTTAACCACCAAATACTCCAACCAAAAGGCAAATGCTATCAACCAAAGTTCAAATCTTTATCAAATCATGAACACTAAAACAGTCAACACACATTAACAAATGGGTCCAATTCCAATTCCATAAATAACAAAAGGGTTTTACAGAATTCCCATAAAAAACCACTAATTTCAGAGAGAGAGAGAGAGAGAGAGAGAGAGAGAAAATACCTGAGGAACCTCTATAGGCTGATTAAGCTCTCCAGGCTTAATATCCTCCAAAGGCCCCTGATCCTTAGTCAGCTTCACATACCTTGAGTGTGCTGATCCTTCCGCCATCTGATAACCCCTATAGTTTGCGTTTGTTTCCTGAGACTCTGCAAGCAAAATTAAACAAAACCCAAAATTTTAAACCCTTTAATTTGCCATTACTCAGAACCAAAATCCAAACAGAACCCCACAAAAAAATGATAACTTTAAAGCATTTTCTTATCCTCAGCTCTCACAAACACGAATGACTAACCTCAAGAGATCTGAATTCTTGTACCAACTTCGGGATTTTCAAGAAAGGTAAAGAGGAAGAAACAGATCTAAATTTGGGTGAGAGAGAGATTCTTATACAGAGTCACAGTCAACTCGTGTATTTTGTTTGTGTTTTCTTAAACTTGGGATTGACTCTTTGTGTTAAGGTAAAAAATATTGAAAGCCGTTAGCAAAAAGCTACGAGTACTATGCTATGTGGTTAAGGATTCGCTGTGAACAATGCCATTTGTATTTGTTCCTCCACAATTACTTAGCCAATAAATGAGTTCCATGTCAACAATTTTGCTATCAGGGGTCCAATTAATCAGTTACATGTAGGACTGTTTAATGTATGTACTGAATGTAATCTTATTTTATCTGATATATATTCCTGTGAATCCATTTTTTTTTGATTTTGTTTTCGGATATTTAGGGGGATTTTTTTTTTAAATTTTAAAATGGAAAAAAAGAACATATAAATTTTTTTTTTCTAAGGTGGTATGGATTTTTTTTTAATTGTTTTTTAACTAACGTCTTAAGGACACCCATTAACGAGATATACATATATTTTATAAACTTATTCATATGTTTCTTAGTTAATATGTGTGAATAGTAACGGAGAAAATTTTTTGTAACTTATAATTGAATTCTATCATCAATGCAAGATACCCAACCTCCATGTTACCCAAACAAACCATCCATGCATGATTAAATTCAACCATAGGCGTGACTTAATTTAATTGAAGAATCTAAGGTGGAATATCTAAGCAAATACCAAGAATCTTATAACTTAATTGACATCTCTTCATGCACAATGTACTCGGGAGTTTGGAGGGAAAATTATTCCAATTGTGAGATTAAAAAAAATAGATAAATTTTAGCTACAAATTTTTGAGACTACAACCTTACATCTTCTTTTTATATCTTCCATGTTTGCAAAATTTATAGAAAATTAAATATCAATAACTATGTCATTAATAAATTGTTTAAATTGCAAGTTTTTGTAATTTAAAATTTTACATAAAATATAAGATAATAGATCATATAGTAAATAATATTCAATTGACATAGAATTTAACATGTGCATAAAAAGTGTAAAGAACATATAATTCAACTGTTAGATTTTCAAAATATGTAATAATATTTATTTTATTGAGTAAGATTGTAGTCTAAGGTTACAACCAATTTTGTACATAAACTTTATCCAAAAAAAAGGTCTTACAAAAAAAAATTTTAAATGTACCTAAATTTTCCTTATTTGGTAACATTATCTTCTATACAATTTTGGGAGATTTTGTTGTCAAATAAGCTTTCTATATTTGCATATGAAAAGAAAAAAAAAAAGGTTATGTACATATGAGTGCCAAGCAAGTGGTAGTGGTTCTTTTCTTTTCAAAAAAGCCTTTAATGTTTTTTTTTTTAAATAAAAAATAAAAAAAGGCCTTAATGTTTTGAGGTATGCAAACCTTCCTGTTAAAGTGGGCTTGTGATTGTAACATGCCAAATGCCCCCATGTCCTTCATCCCTTCTCTTATTTGGGGAGTGTAGCTCTCTCACAAAATATGGACCCTATACTTGGTGGATTTACATGATCTGAAAAACTCATTAGATACAACCCAGGTGGGTTGGCTAAGTGGTTGGGCACTTGGTCTCAAAGTGCTTGTTCCAGGTTTGACTGGGTGTGTTCCTCAGATCGAGTTCGAGTACCTGCACTTTGAAAAAAACCCCTAGGCCAGCAATTTACCCCACTAGGGCTCACCCGTTGTAAACAGTGATTAGTTTCTAGTTGAAAGCTTTGAGCATATACCATGGGAAACCAAAAAAAAAAAACTCACTAGATACAACAAAAAATCAAAGATATATAATCACTGACCCTTAAAAGAAGCCTTAAATAAAACTCTAAGAATTTTTATTTTTTATTTTTTATAAATCAATAGTTGGATAAAAGGGAATCTAAACCTTGAACATCTCTATTAAAAAGATCCGGATGTGCCAGTTGAGTTAGAAGGCTTTTGACAAAACTTTATGAATTTACTTAAGAAACAATTTAAATTTTAAAATTATTCTCAATGGTCCAACTAAAAGAAGTTAAAACTTTTTTTTATAGAAGTATAATTATAACTTTAAAAAAAAAGAGGATAGGGACCTTAGTAACTGTTAAATCTTAAAAAAAAAATAAAAATTAATCTGCCAAACTAACTTAGCTCACTCTAGAATGGGCCTAATATTATGTAATTGCAAACTCTAGATATACACATCTAATAAAACCAAAAAAAAAAAAAAAAGAGAAAGAAAGAAAGAAAGAAGAAGATATAAATAAACTTATTAGTTGAGAATTGTTATCATATCAATAAAAATTAGAATTTACAACGAACCATAATTGAAAAGCTAGTCTCCATGTGTGATTGGGAAGCACCAATTTGTATTCCTAACTGAAGAGAACTGGGAGAAAATGAATATTTTATTTTTAGGTTGTTGTGGGGAAGGGGGGGGGGGGGGACAGAATGAATATTCTTTACTTCCAAACAAGTAACAACAAACCATTCTTAGTTTCCTACACAGAATATTTGAAAGATGGAATAGTTAGAATATGTCATATACACTGGTGCAACTTTTTTTTTTTTTTTTTTCCACTTACAATAAGTAAAAAGAGGGGATTTCGGCCCGGTTCTCCTTCATAGGAAAACTGGCTACAATGTATTGAACTACAAGACTCTGTTGGTGTAATTGTTGTACACATGATTTTGCCACATATATGTGTCATGCACAATTATGCTTTAATCAGAAACAAATTAAAGGTACATATATAGCCCTCTTCAATATACAATTTTCTTCGAGTTATGAGGGCCAATTTCTGTACCAACCAGCCCATGCAGAGACCAATCCACTAATCCCAAGAGTAACAGCATGGTTGCAAAAAGGGTTGGGTTCAATATCTGCCACTCCTATAACCAAGTCTGCAACATTAGCTGCCACTGCCATCAGCCTCATCACCCTATCAGCTTTAATCTTTCTTATACTCTCTTTAGCATCCTTTGATTCTTCTTTTGAAGTGACAAGCTTTTTCTCTGCCTCTAGTCCCTCTTTAATAATAATGAAATCAGATATAATAAAGAAAATATAGCCAAAAGACTCACCAAATGCTGATATGAAGCTCATCTTTCTTGCTAGCTTGGGGTCCAAGGTACCAATTCTTGATAACCATAGAAAGTGGTCAAAAAAGAAATAGATCATTTCACCTGCATTAGCAAGAACTGCTAGGAATTTGAAAGTAGGAGTTGAGCCAGGACTTCTTCTCAGAGCATTGAAGCCAGTAAGAAACCGGCCAGTCCTAAAGGCTTTTCGGCTAAGCCCTGAGGCAACCTCCCATTGCTTGATTCTATTAGCAATTTCAGGGTGTGTGGCTTCAGTGTGCCAATGAACAAGTTTGGAGACATATTGGAAGGTCTTGACAAGCTTGTCGATGCCATCTCTCTTTGCTAGGAAGATGACTAACTTGTCTACTGTGTCATTCTTCATGGTTGAAGTGAGTTAAGGATTAGGTTGTGTTTGATGAATGAGCCATTCTGTTTGCTCAAGAAGTTGGGTAGAAATTATTAACAAAATCAAAGGAGAGCCACAGAATTTGGTTTTTGGATAATACTTGTATGTTATGCTTGTGGTTGGTTGGGCCTTGTTTTGTTCCTTATATCAGTTGCTTTTTTGTGCCACTAATTTTAATTTATATTTTAGCTTTGTTTGTCTCATGCTACAAGAATTCCTCACGGCCACCAGCTAATATGGTCTTTTTCATTTTGGGCATTTATCAAGAAGTGAATTTGGTCAAATTAATTTTTAAAAATTTAATTTTGAATATTTTATTAAAACACACACTTTTTAACTCACATTTGTTTTCCATAACTTTAGGCAATTTTAGCTTTTCAAACTTTTCTTTGATTAAATTTTCTCAAGGAAATTTGACATTTATCTTTGGACTAAGCCTATAAATGAAACCACTCATTAAGATAGTAATGTAAAACGAAAAATAATTTATTTTTGTAATGTTACAATATACAATTTTGAAACCCACATTTTTGCTCACGTGATCATTTTAATATATATTTTTAATTTAGTTTTTAGAATTTTGAAATAACACTAAACTATATTAGTTTAAAAACTAATTACAACTTACAATATTTTTGGATAAAGTAAGGTAATACAAAAAAAAAAAAAAAAAATTAATGAATTAAATATGTTATTTTCTACAAATTCTATAATTGACTCTTTATTTATTAATGTTTCTGAAATAAACATACGTAATATAAATAATTTGTGCAAAACATTTTCATGCATTACACAGATTATGAATGAAGGCATATATGTTTCTTACAATGACAAGTATATGTTGATAAAAATAAATTACTTTTTTCCCTCGGAAACATAATTGGGTTTATTATTGTTAAGAGCATTTATAGTAGTGGAGCTAAATAGCTATAATGCTATTTTAGCTCCACCAAAATACCAAAAAGAGCCACGCAGCAATGGATGCATAGCAATAATTTTTAGATGAACTGCTACAGTGCACATCTATCTATAGATGTGCACTGTAGCAGTCATCTAAAAAATAATAATTTTTTATTTAGCACTCACGATTAAAATAATACTTGGTTGTTTATTTTTTTTCATTCTTTTATTCTTCATCTCACCGTCCTCTCTCTCATCATTCTCAAGCTCCCATCTCTCCATCTCACCTCTCTGAAACTATCCGGTTCACTCTCACCATTTCACCATCTCTCAAGCTGACCGACGCTATCCTAGCCGAAGCTCGACCCATCGCCGCCTCATCCCTCAGCTCGCCGGCCAGCTCCCTCATCGCCGATATGTTACGTTGACCTAGCCCGCCGACCCACCCCAAGCCTAGTTCGTGCCTCTCTCTCTCACAATCACTCTCACCTCTCTCTCTTTCAGCTCACCGACCCACCCCAAGCCCCATCGCCGACCCAGCTCGCCGATCTCCCCAAGCCCCATTGCCTAGTCCGTGCCTCTCTCTCTACTGTGATTGAGTTTTTTTTTTTTTTTAATGTATTTTCATATGGGTTTGGTGGCTGTGGTGGTGGTAGTGGTTGTGGATGATTTTGACAGTGGGTTTATGGATTTTGGTAGTGGTGGTGGAATGATGTTTGATTTTTTTTTTCTTCTGTGGGTTTGATGGCTGTGGTGGTGGCGATGGTGGTTGTTGTGGCTATGGTTTGGTGGTACGGTATTTGATTTATTTTTTCCTGTGGGTTTGGTTGTGTCTGGTGGTGGTGGTGGTGGTTGTGGCTGTGGCTAATGGTAGAGGTGGTTGTGGATGGTGTTGGGTTGTTTTTTTGGTAGTGGGATATATTATTTTATTGTAGATGATATATTATTTTATTGTGATGTTTATATTATTTTATTGCGTTATGCTGCAACATGTATGTAAGTATAATAGATAAAGTAACTTTTGATGGAGTTAAAAAGCTAAATTTTTAGTTCTACTGCTGTGAATGCTCTAAGAATATTAACATCCGGTTATGCAAACTTTAACTATAATAATTGAGTTTTTTTTTTTTTTGCTTGCTTGCTTGTACAAACTTTAACCAAAATTTAAAGTTGATAGCAATTTCCCCCCCTATTTAAACTACCCAATTTTCAAATAAACCATATATCCCATTTCTTTATTCTTTATACAGCTAATTAAAATATTCATGATAAATTATTGTTTTAGAGAGAGAGAGAGAGAGAGAGAGATTTGAATTAAAAAAAATAGAATAAAATTTTTATAATATGATACAATGCTCTTTGAAATAATTGAAACAGTATTTGTTTCCGATTTCAAACTCAAACATAGATTTTTTTAGAGAGAGATTTTTACAGCAGCTTTTGAAAACCTTACCAAACTGCCCTATGCTTTTAGAATTTAGTTGTTACTTGTTTAGTTGTTACAACGAAAAAAGGGTTTGCCTTCTAATAATAATAATAATAATAAATCTACAAGTAGGAGGACATGCTCTATAATGGGATTTGAAGCTGGCTCCAAGGACCAAGGTATCACTCAAACTTGGAGACACAGTGGCAGATAACAGGGTGAATTATATTTTTCATCCAAGATTTTTTTTTTTTTGAAATTCCCTCAATCTTTTTTTTTTTTTTTGGTTGTGGGGGGGTGGGGGGCAACTAATGGATGTTGAGGCACCCTATTTTTTAAGAATCAATTTTAAGGGAATAAAAACTTAAAGAACCAAAATCAAACCAACCTGACATTCACGGGACCAAAATCTAACAAACCCACGGTTAAGGGATCAAAATAGAATTGACCTCAATTTTTAGGGACCAAATATGAATTTCTAAAATTAGATGATCAAAATTGAATTGAACCCTAAATTTTAAGATCAAAGGTAAAATATAATTTGCCCTAAATAATACAATCTCAGAGTTCAAGCGTTCCACCACCAAGTCAAGAATTTTATAACTCAACTGTCATAGTATTTCCAACCTAAATGTTTAGGTAGGGTTATAAACGAGCCGAGTTTTTTCAAGTATTAAATGTTTAAGCTTTTGACAATAAAAGTAAAATGTTTAAACTTGGCTCAAGCTCAAACCAAAACTACAAAAAATGTTCAAGCTCGAGTTTGTCAAAAAGCTTGAGCAAGCCAAGCTTGTGCTAAATATCAAACTCTAAAGCTAGCAATTCGACACAAGTACATTATGTAGCACGTATTAAGCATTTTATCATATTCATTTGATTTGGAATAATGCTCTTAACTTCCAATTAATTAAAAGTTTAGTAAGATATATGAGCTTATTTTTCAAGCCTATATCAAGCTTATTAGCAAGCCTATATATGAACCTATGCTCAACTTGTTCTTTATAAAACTCTATTGTCCACTAGCCCATTCATGAACAATTGTTTTTCTTAGGCTCTTTATTAAAGAAGCTAAAATAAATGCTCAATTTTTAGCTTGTTTAAAACCATACATGAATAGGCTTTTTATTGAGTTTGTCAAAAAGTCAAAAAATTTGCCTGTGGGAGCGTGATGTGTTGGTAGGAGTCCCAAATTGGGTCACACTTGCGGATCCAAGAGTTGATTGATTCGAGTTGTGCATTTCGCAAAAATGCTGTGCCACGACGTGGATAGTCCTAACGCACTCAGGGGTGCCTCGTTCCGTGAGTTTTGTAGGTTCAAGTGAGTCAGGTCAGTGATCACACGTGTGAGACTCTTTTTTATTCATAATAAAAAAAAAAAATCATAAAGCTTTAACTCAGTTTGATTCATTAGTCAAGCCCAACTTGTGCTCAATATTAAACTCTTGAGCTAGAGATTCAATACAAGTACATTATCTAACTTGTATCAAAGCATATTATCAAGTTCATTTGATTTGGACAAATGGTCTTAGCTCTCACTTAATTAAGGGCTTATTAATATACGAGTTTATTTTTCAAACCCATATCAAGCTTATTAACGAGCCCATAAACGAACTTAAGCCAAATTTATTCTTTATAAAACTCTATTGTTCACAAACCCATTCATGAACAATTGTTTTTATTAGGCTCTTTATTAAAGAAGCTAAAATAAATGCTCAACTTTTAGCTTGTTTATAACCAAACATTAATAAGCTTTTTATTAAGTTGTTTATGAAGGATTTAATTCATTTACAATGTTCAGGGTCCAAATTCACCCCAACTATTAAAAAACAAAAAAAAAAAGGTTCAAACTATCAAAAGTTACGAAAGAATAAAACATAAAAACAGCCTTGCTCCCACAAATAAAATAAAATAAAAATAAAAAACAACCTTGCCTAGTTGGACTGGAACTTTCTTGCAAAAGTTTGTGAAAATTGAAAATTCTTAACCCTCTCCTAAAGCCAAAAACCACAAATCATTCACACTTCACAGTTCACACACAGCTCACTTTTCTTTTGTCCCTCAAATACTACTACTCTCCCTCTCCCTCTCTCACACACAACACAAACACCAAACCTAACAAACCACCAAAACCCAAACACCACAAAATCCCCAATTTCTCAAGAAAACCCTAAATTGCAATTCACATCAAAATCTCTCACTTCAGATTACTCCCTTAGCCATGGACGCTCAACGAGCTCTGCTAGACGAGCTTATGGGCGCAGGTACTCTTCCCATTAAACCCTAATTTCCACTTCCACCCCCCAAAATTTTCAAGTAATTATTCCAATTTAGGGTTTCTAATGCTTAATCTAATCGATTCTGATTCAAATTTGGTTAATTTTTTTTTTAATTTTTTATTTTGCTTTTAGCTCGGAATTTGACGGAGGAAGAGAGAAAAGGGTACAAGGAAATTACTTGGGACGATAAGGAGGTTTGTGCTTTCTATATGGTTCGGTTTTGTCCGCATGATCTCTTCGTCAATACGAGGAGCGATCTGGGTGAGCTGAGATTTATAATTTTTATTAGTTTTGAGGTTCTGTTTGGTTGCTGAGAAAACATAGGAAAGGAAAAAGAAAAGAAAAGATTAAATTTATAGTCAATCAGACATATTGAGGTAGTTAAGTTAAATGAGTTTTGATTGCTTTTATTGCCAATCTGTTAAAACTTAAAAGCAACATGAAGTATAGCTAGAATCTTTTGGGGGAACAATATATCATATAAATTGAACATTGAAGTGTAAGACTGTTACAAATTAAACTTGATGGTTTCACTTGTTCCAAATCGAACAATGAACTTTAAAAATCATGTTATTTTAAAGTAAACCCTGTGCTTTTCAAGTTTGACTAGTGATTTAAATTGATACAATCTTAAAAGTCTATGTTTTGATTTGAAAAAGAAATATAGGATTTATTTTTTTGGAGCTTTAAATCTCAGGGTCCAATTTGAAACTTTTGAAAGTGTAGGGTATTAGGGTCTTTGCTGTTTTGGTTTTGGAAGTTGAGGATTCTAATTTGATGTTGCCAATGAGTTTTGATTGGCTGAGATGCAGAAAGGTTTTTGATTACTTAGCTTCCAGATCTAGGTAAAAAATTTTAGACAAAATTTTGATTATTTTCTTTTACTAAAAGTTATCAGCAACCAAATGGAGCATTTGTTTTGATGTTTGGTGAGTGTGAGGTTTGACTAATCATTGTTTTTTGTTCTTTTGGATCAGGACCATGCCCTAGAATACATGATCAGAAGTTGAAAGAAAGGTGATTGATTTGGATGAATAGTTGTGCAATTGTTTTTATGAATATTTTTTTTATGTGTTGCATTTCTCTAGGATTCTTACTGGGTTTACGTTGTATGGGTTTACAACTCATGCAATAGGAAAGCACTATGCTTGTATGATTGTCAGTTGTATTGTCTTTAATTTGTGAATCATTTGGTTATATATTGTAACAGTGAGCTCCCTAAGCTCTTAAAGTTATAACCTTTGGTCAGAATGATCGGTTTCTGTTAAGAGAATGTTCTTGATATTGTATTTATATGATTAAGTTTGCTGCTTCTTATGTGTACTGTAGGATGGAACATAGATATGCCTAACTTGGTATCCTAAGCTGTTGCTGGTTTTTCCTTTTTGAGGTAACCGATCTTAGCATTATGATCAGATCAGTGAACGAAGAGGAGAATAACTTATTCTTCTAAATCAATGAATGAATTTAATGGGTTGTTTACTTGGATTATGTTGTAAATCTTTTTGTTGGGAGTTTCCGTGATGCATGAGGCATCTTGGAAGTCGAGTGCAGGGCCCTTTGTCTAAGTGTGAACTTTCACACTAAACACAAATATTTTACTGCTTTTCATTCATAAGGTTTGTGAATAGCAGATGCCAACGTCCTCTAGCTTAATTGGCGCCTCTTCCCCTTGCAAGTGCTAGGTGGATGGTGAAGTTGTAGATTCAAGACTAATTGGGTTCATGTGTAACTTACCAATTAAAAAAAATGGTTTGTGAGTGGCAGATAGATTGTGATTTTAATTTGGCTTGTGAATAGCAAATGTGTTTTTTAAGAATAAAAAAGATGGCTTGGAGAGATAATATTGATATATCTAAATGGTGACAATTTAGCTTAAATTAATTGGTGGCATGTTATGTCCTAGTGCCAAGTTCCTCTTGTGTGAGTGCTGCTCCTCCTCCTACACTTTAGCACTTTATAAACTTGTCTTCTCAACCTTGTCCTAACTGTGTATAATGTATATGTGTATGACAATAGTTTTTTTTTTTTTTTTTTTTTGATAAGTAATAAGAATCATATTAATCGTGAAGAAAAAAACGAAAATAGCAAATACAAGGTGTTCATGATGGTGAACACAAGAAACAGCAGCAAAAACAACAAAGATAAGAAAAGCAACTTAAGGGGCAATACTAAGGGAAGTAAGAAACTCCAGAGTAGATGAACAATTTGAAGAACCCCAGCACCTAGCCCAATCAAAAAGAGTACTCTGGCAGAGAGCTTGTAACTGAACAAGCGATTTTTCTTTAGCCTCAAAAGAGCGCCGATTTCTTTCCATCCAAACAACCAACATTAAACAGCCAGGAACCATATTCCATATGTCCGAAGAAAATTTCCCCAGCCAATTATTCCAACAAAACACCAAACTCTCCATTGAACCTGGCATGACCCATTGGATCCCAAAAACTTGTAACATTTGCACCCACAAAGAACGAGCTACAGGACAATGTAGGAGAAGATGGTCCACAGATTCCTCATGACAATAGTTGATGCATTGATGTCTTTAGACTCTTTACATAAATTGGGATGGAAAGGTTGATTCTGCTATTATTATTACTTTTGCATAACATATTGATATTGCCTTATTGTTAAATTTAATTTCCTTTTTTTGTGTGAAATTGTGACTTGATAATTGGTATATAAAATTTCATAATCATTGCTTTTTGTTATTGGTTTTGTCAAGGTAATGTAATTGTTATATTACTTATATATACTCATGAATACAAATGTTTGCCAAGGGGTGGGTGTTCATTTTAGAATAAAATATTCTCCGGGGAAAATGTTATCTGCGTTTTCTGGTGATTGGTATGATTGAAAATTTTAGTCAATGGAAAATTAAATCAATGGTAGAAAATGTTTGATGCTTTAATATTGGCAAAATGGATATTTTGAATTGTCATAGTGATGCTACTTATCTTTATAGCTTGAACTGATACTGTATACTAATGTTTGCTGTAAATTACCAAAAAAGAAAAAAAAAAGCACTGAAAGTTGCAGTTCGGGGAACTGATAGTGTTGCTACTCTCCAACTTATCAAAAAAAAAAAAAAAACCTACTATCCTTTTTACTTAGCCAAAATTTGTCTTGTAAAGAAGCCCTTTGTTAGTAATACATGAAAATTAGTACTTTCATTACTGTTTAGTTTCTTTTCTATGTTGCCTTTTAGCACACTGCCTGTGTGCCCTGTTTTATTTTATTTTTCGTTAATATCGATTTTCAATGAAGCTTAGTACTTATCAAAATACATGACCAGCTTCTATAAAGAAACGTGTTAAGGTGTTCTTACTTATTAACTCCTCAAGATCCACCTAAATTTCACGATCATGAAGAAAATTTATCTTTTAATTTTTTTTTAATGTATACTATCAAAATTAAGGTTTATAGAATTGATTCTGATCAGTGTTGTGAGATCAGATTTGTTTTAATATCTCATGTCATATTACAGCCTTGTACTTACAGTACTGAGTGACAAAATGTAGTAGAATGGAGGTTGGGGTGCATTATCCAGGAGTTGCATACACATATTTCTTATGGGTTTTAGGGGTTATGCAAGGGGTTTTTATTACATATGCAATTAGTTTGGTGTCTCAATCCCTTGGTCTATGTGCTGTTTTTCATCCATCAATTTGGTGTCTTGCACCTCTTTTAGCATTTAGAAACTCGAAGACTTTTCGGTGCAGCAGGTGTTGGTAGTCTTTACCATATACATTTGTGTAAATTTCACAGTGATGTTTAATGTCTGGTCAATGCCCACCTTACATATTATAATTGTTTTTATAGGAGAATTTGATGGGTATTTGGGCATTGTTTCTAGCTCACGACTTGCATCAGATTTTTCCTCCCCTTGTGCTAATATGATAATTCATTATATTATATTTTTTTCTTGGATTTTAATGGTTGATTTCTATTTTGTTGGCTTTAGTTTTGAGCAGTCTCCAAGACATGACAAGTACGTGCCGAGATTTGAAGCTGAGCTTTCTCAGTTTTGTGAAAAATTGGTGGGTTACAAATTTACTTCACCTTGCGCCCCCCCCCCCCCCCCCCCCCCAATCCTCCAATATTTCCAGTTGTCTATGTATTTCTTAATCATGTTACGTGTTCTATTGCAGGTGACAGACTTGGATAGAAGAGTTAGGCGTGGGCGAGAGCGCCTTGCTCAGGAGGTGGAACCCACTCCACCACCTCCACTATCAGCCGAAAAATCTGAACAGTTATCTGTAGTGGAAGAAAAAATAAAGAATCTACTGGAACAAGTGGAGACCCTTGGTGAAGCTGGGAAGGTGGATGAAGCTGAAGCACTCATGAGAAAGGTTCTGTTAGTAATGCCCTAAGTGTTTTTGTTGTGCATTGAAGCCACAATTAATAATCTCTTGATTGAGTTACGAGTATTGACCAAAAAATAAAGGGGGAGAGAGGGGGGAGGGGGGAGTGAACATCCCATGCCATTTCCAAACTGTATCACATTGAGGTTTCTAGTTATTAATGTCAAACTTTTCGGTTATCTTTCTTTTAGGTGGAGTTGCTTAATGTTGAGAAGACAGCCTTGACTCAACAACCCCAGACTGATAAAGTGTTAATGCTAGCACAGGAGAAAAAGATGGCTCTGTGTGAGATATGTGGTTCTTTTCTTGTAGCAAATGATGCTGCTGAGAGGACCCAGTCTCATGTCACAGGGAAGCAGCACATTGGTTATGGCATGGTCCGGGATTTCATAGCAGAGTACAAGGTGAGTCACCCTTCAGAAACAAGTTTAAGGATGAAATATATTTATTCTTTTTTTGGTCAATAAAGAACATGGATTATCATGATGCAGGCAGCTAGAGAGAAGGCTAGGGAAGAGGAAAGATTAGCCAAGGAGAAAGAAGCAGAAGAAAGGAAGAAGCAAAGAGAGAAGGAATCTGAAAGGAGGCGGAGAAGTGATTCTGGTGACAGGGACAGGGACAGGGACAGGTATCATGATCGTGATAGAGACAGAGAGCGGGATAGACACCGAGATCGTGATAGGTCTAGAGACTGGAATGCTCGAGGTAGTCGGGATGGAGGGAGAGGAGTGGATTGGAGGTTGAGGAACGGAAGAGAAGGTGGCAGGGATAGGTACCGTGATCGAAGCAGGTCACGTTCCCCTGTTAGACATGGTCACTGAAGGGCACCTAGAAGTCCAGTTCGCTCATATTAGTGGATTATTTCGATAGATGTCTGAACATGTGTTTGAGGTAGATTTTTATCCTGGAAACTTTTATGAACATGTGTTTGGAGTCAAGTTATTTTTTTCATCATGGGTGAAACTTTTTTTTCCTATCTCACAGCTTTGTTGAGACTATACCATCTCCCTTTCATCAATATTATTAATGGAGAAAAGGGTTGAGGTAGGTACAACTTCATTGTTGTAACTCTTTTAAATCTAATTTAGGCTTTGGTGGAATTCTTTTTTATGCATCGTCTCTGAAACATTGTTTTCAGAGCCTCTTATCATTTTGGGAGTCATATCGGGCTATTTAATTTGTTCAGAGTATTTTTAGTGGTCAGACACAAAGTTGTATGCATGATTGACATTGCTGCTCAGAGAGATGATGCGGTTTTTTCTCATTTTTGAGGTAACAATTAGACCTTATTTCTATCAACACAACCCCATGGATTGATATTTCCTTCTCAGATTCTCTTTCCCCTTATTTTATGGTTCTTAGGTTGAATTAAACCGGTTTGTTTGCAAATTTGCTTATATTACCATATGTTTGACCTCAAAGTACTCTACCAGTTCGGAAAATATTGGATGATTTAATCATGCCTTTAAGGCAACACTTATGGGCCATCCAGATATGGCTTCTTACAATCCTATGCAGCGTTTCATCCTTTCTACAATGATTTTTAAGGTAGGAAGACTCGTTCTTTCTCCCATCCGTCCCCTGCCCTCGCTATAGTTTTTGATTCAAATGATAAGAAGGTGCATCCAGTATGCCGTGAATGGGCAATTATTAAGGTGCTATAGAAATAAGAGGGACAGCAATCACTGTATTTTATTCTTATGTGAAATTTGTTACTTGTTTTACAGAGTTGGGGTTAGTTTTGGAGTTATCAGGATCAGACAGGTATAGGTAATTTACTTTGTGTTTGCAGAGTGATTCTTTATCCGAAATGTTGTTGCCACATTCATGAAAATCTCTACTTCAGTGGGCTGGGATGCGAGACCTTTTTGCAAACATTAAACTTGCCTGTTTGTAGGTGCCTGGAGGTAACCAAAAATTATAATGTGCAGAATAGTTTGTTTCCATTTAGTTTGCAGGGAAAAGGAGGTAATCTGGTGATCCTTGATGGTCAGATTGCTGCTAGTAAGTAAATATCTTATGCTAAGGAATGATTTGCACAGGGAAAACTCCAAAATGTCTCAAGCAACTTTATAAGTAAATATCTTAAGCAACTTTAGAAGTAGTTGCTGCTTGTGAAATTATATTCTAAGATATGGGAAATGAGAAAACAAATGTAATTACATTTATTCAACAAAAAAAAGGAAAGGAGTAATTACATTTGGATTGGAAGATCGCATGAGTATTCTTATCTGCATGAAATATTATTTCGTTGGCTATGAATAATTGTAAATCGTTAGATTAACATATTTAGAATTGTAGTATAGGATCAAAGGATATTTCATACTACAACATTGCCATGCCTAAGGATGGCCCGGCATATTATTATGTCTACTTTTTAGTTAACATATCTATTTTTTTTTTTTTTTTTTAAAATTTTTGGTATTAGAATAAAACGAGATTCCATGGTCTCAAATCTGAATTGTTAAATTTCAATCCTTTTATGCCCCATTTCAATAATGATGTGTGTTAAAAAGAGCTCTTTTGGGGATGATATATGAATAGTTTTCGTTTTTGGTCGTAAGGTTTAAAAGAATCTGAACCTTCATGGCTTCTTACTCGACCAAAGCACACAACATATTCATATTCTCTTTCAGTTAAAATATCCCTTAAAGCAGCTAAGATCCAAACTTTAGGAGCTTTCCGTGAGAACTTTCTCCATTTGTGGTCACCAGTTTCATGATGAGAATTATCTTCTTCCTCATTCGGCTGCTTGTGATAGCAATTTGGATATCCAAACGTTCTGGAAGTCTGGTAAAGCACAACAGTTGCATAGTTCTCTGATCATATATATTCTTTCCACTAGCATAAAAGCAACTTCCAAAATATAAGGATTAGAAGAGAAATCAATATTTAAAAAAAAAAAAATTAAAAAAATGGATTTCTTCATTTTCTTAATCTAAAGTGCATGCTACTTCAACTACTGGGATGTATGGCTCGGGGAAAAAATGAGGTTGTCCCATTAATACCGTACCAAGTCCATCAACTGTAATTGAAGGCGAGAAAATACATCGACTATATTGAGCTGCGAAGGCTCATATTGAAAATGTCAAAGATTAAGTAGTGTCCAGTCCACTCTATCAGATGATGAGATTGAGTTCCGGTAATGGTTAAATTGTGAGTTGTGAGGGAATGCTTGAGTTGGAGCTTGCTGAAACTTCCAACGACTTGCATAATTTTTCAACTAAACGACTTCCAACAAAAACCTATTTTATTTGTTGATATGTAGCCCGATTAATAAACTACTCGCGTTTGATGTATTTATTCTGAAATAACCTTATAGCTCAACTAATACTTTTCATAGTTTTAATAGAGATGTCCAAGCTCTAGGATTACTATTATTAATTTTTTTTTTTTATAATTTTATAATTCTTTTTTTTTAAAGAGATTATTTTTATAATTCAATGGTTACAATAATAGGGTTTTGGTGATTTTTTTTACTATAAACAAACTAGGATCCGAATTCTCTCCATTTTATTGAGATTCGTGGAGAAGGATCCTTCTTCGATCACGTAGAAAACCATTTTGAGTGGCACAAGTGTTGTGTCCTCACAAAATCAATTGTACTAAAGAAAATACGCCGGTAGCCCAATCTAGTCATCCACCCTTGGAAACCATTATAATTAAACACCAAGGTAGTTGAGTAGTTGCCTCACCCTTAAAGCTTCTTTTTGAAGAGGAAAAGGTAGTAAGAAAAGTCATAGAACAAAACAACTACACCAACCAGTGTCTAGAGGTTATAGGACTATAGTCACATTGGTATCAGAACACTATTTATAGTTGGCACAAGAAGACAAAACCAGTAAACAGTATCTCTGTTGACACAAGAAGACAAAACTAGTAAACAGAATCCTGATAAATCATATTTGCTTTCAGCTCCAACAGTAAAAGCAGATTCGCTTTAGGTGCATTTCACTCTAGTAAAAACAATTTAGTCCAGGAATTTGTAGGATCTTCAAAGGATCCAATACTTCCCCAGTCTCTATAAATTAGAAGCTCAATCCCATTTTGAAGGCATTTGGTTTTTCTTTAACAGTTTTATCATTAGTCGTCTAGAGTTCTAAACAAGAGAACCTTCTAGGTTTTAAAAACTCTACGAGTCTTTTTTGTAAATAGTTTAAATATGTGTTCAAGCTTCCATTCATTTGTATTCATGGAATTTGTCAGCCATTAGTAAACTAGTTGTAAGTATTATGCTCAATATTATAAAGCTTTTCATTTAGTACATTATTCCCCCTTTTTAGTATATATATATATATATATATATATATATGTAAGGACCAGATTTGACTTGGATCCAAAACAGGAATGGATCCAGGCCCACGTAGCCCAAACAATGAATTTGTAGAGTGCAGGAAAAAGAGCTAGTCTGATCTTGGGCCAAAATATTGGGTTTTAGTGTAAAAAAGGTCTAAGGTACGAACGTGGTATCTCACCCTCAATCCTCTTCGGACATGCCCTAAAGATATGATTTTTCTCTTTCCGTTTTTCTCTCCACCTATTTCCGATCCCCCTTCCTTCTGTCTTTCCTCGCCTTATATATCATAGTTTTTCTGCCTTTTTCCCTCACCTTCTCTTGAATCTTCCATCCTTAGCTGGAAAGCTGCTCCTTTACTGTTCAGGTATCACCTCCACATTAATGCGGCCAGAAGGTTAGCTGGGAGACATTTAATGCGGAGGTGACAGCACCACTAGATATTTGCCATTTTCTACCATTACTTTTTGTTGGATATTTTCCCCTTTGTGCCGTTATAAGATTGTCCTGGGCACTGTTCTGAGTGATCAACAAGTTAACCAGACACCTCGGACAAAAGTGCCGAGGTGACCATCATCCTCGGACACAGTCCCCACTCCTTGCTAACATGCTGCACCTCTCCTCGGATGGTAATTTTATCCGTTCCTCGGCTGGTCGTCCTCGGATGTTCGTATCTCTTCATACAAGATATTGGGCCGGGCCTTTCCCTTTACACTGTTGGAACCCAGGGCAAAATTGGCCCACACAATAGCCCCTCAAAATCTTGCTTTTCGGCTTCTCGGGAGAAAAGAAGGATTTTGACTCTCTCTTCGGATCTCCCTTATGATCTGATTCTATTGAGTCAAATCATAGCTGCATGCGTTTTTCTTTTCGCGACCCGTTCCTAACTCTTCAGTGTCCAGGAAGCGCCTTCATTTAATTTTGGCAACCCCCCTGTCTCCCACGTTCAACGGTGAGATGCCAATCCAACGGTGGTTGGACCTTTTGGGGATTTGGGCGGGCGAACTCCTGCTTTTAATTTTTGCGTAACTATAAATAACCTTTCAAATCACTTTCTTGTCACTTTTGAACGATTGCGTTATTCTAGAACCTGAGACTTTATTTCTTTCTCTTGTTCCTTTGTGCGTATACAAACACATAAATCCTGTCCGAGGACCATTTCTCAAACCTGTAAGTCCTCCTAAACTCTCTTTAACTTTTATTCCTTTTTATTGTAGAATCCCTCCTCTAGGGCCTCCTAAAAAAAGGATGGGTAGATTTAAGGAGTTAGTAGATACTGAGGAGGGAATGAGAAACTTTAGGATTAAGTACAACATTCCCCCCCATGTGGGCGTTAGATACGCGGCCCAGGGCGAATGGTACGACGAAAGAAAGACGAACGAAGTTGTCATTCCTATGATCGCTTTCATAGAAGGAGGGATGACCATTCCCATGGGCACCCTCACTAGGAACTATCTTAGGTATTTTAGGCTATCTCCCACCCAATGTGCACCGAATATGTTCAGGGTACTAGGGAGTATAGAGGCCTTGAACGAAAGAATGAATCTAAATCTGACCCATCATGACATAAACTGGGTTTACAACCTTCAGCACTTAAAAAATCAGGGGTATTACCTGAAATCCAGGCAGGCCGAGGTTAGGATGATTCAGTGTCTTCCCCAATCCAATAAAGGATTAAAAGAAGATTTCCTAATCTTCTCTGGGCAGTGGCATGACGGCTTACCATGCCCAGTTAAAGAGGGTGAGCCAGGTGGGGGTCCGAATTATTTAATCTATATGCTTAACTGTTTGGATTCTAGTTTTCCCATTATCGTCGGCTTACATTAAAGTGACTCTTATCGCTTTCACTAAAAATGCAGATCCACGTGCGACTTCGCCATCGTTGCGCTTAGTCAACAAGGCTAGCTTGGACAAAGTTCTCCGAGCAGAAATCTACGTCAATCCTTCTGACGGTCAACTGAGGGCGGCCCATCTCATCCTCGGCTACACTCCTATTTCTCGGACGTTCCAAGCTCCTTCGTGCGTGATAAAGGCAAAGGATCCTCGGCTTCGCCGGATTAGCGTCGCTTACGAAGGGTTTTTAATCCCCCAAGGCGTTCCTCTTCCAGAAGATACCAAGCATACTGAGGCACTGCCCGTTGCCAGCCTCGCAGGAGTCAGTTCACCTTTGCCCCACGTTCCTCAAATAAAAGAGGAGGAAGAGGTTGAAAGAGACGAGGAGGGCTTTGTAGACGTATCCTCGGCCGCCGACGACTACGAGGTTTTTGATTTGCTCACCCCTTCACCCACCGCCTCCGAAGATATGGGCATCCAGAGGAAACCCCAACGGAGTCTCCAGGAGTTGCTGGAGGGCCAACCTGGGAGGGGAGAGGTTGGAAGGTCAACCCAACAGAGACTTCCTCCCCCTCCTCCTAAATCTCCCCTACCTGCCCCTCAGCCAGCTCCTCCTTCCAGGGCCGAGCAGCCTGAACCTAAGAGGAGAAGGGAGCCCAAAGGCAAGGAAGTTGTGGAGACCGGGAGGGCTCCATCTTCCCATGATGAGGATGCCCACAGGCCGACGAAGCAACTGAAACTTGGCCCTGCCCCTAGCCGAGGACCTGAAATGGGGGAGATTCAACAAACCGAGCCCTGGGCATGGCTTCCAGCCCCCATGCTTGGGGGCGAGCCCCTGACCGACGATGCGTCGATCAGGGATTACAACGGGGGCATTGGCTGCCATGTAGCTTCGGCCTTGGAAGAGACCCTCTTGCTCCCCAAGGACATGGTGGAGCTACGAGGGTTGAGGAGGAACGAGGTCTTCCTCCAAGCCAAAAGGTGTCTAGGGATGGTATGTACCATTACTTTGTCACTAATAATGTTATTATTTTTTTTTTATTTTTTATTTTTATTAGTGCTATTTATCATTTATTTTATTTGTATTTTAAATTTTCCTTTCTTTTTGGTAAACAGGCTGTCCAGAGCACCTTTAGGATGGAAGAAATTTACCACTCCGTTGCTCAGCAGTTGGAGGAGGAAAGAAGGAGAAGGATAGCTGCTGTGCAGACAATGTCCGTTGCCGAGAAGAGCAACACTGATCTTAAGGAGAGGATAAAGACTGAGGAGCAGTCAAGAAAAAGTGCTGAGGCCGCTTTGAAGGGGGCTGAGACTCAGGCTGAGAGCCAGAGGAAGCTGGTAGTGGAAGTCAAAGGACAGTTGGTCACTGCCAAAGAGCAAATTGCAACTCTAAGGCAACAACTGGAAGAGGCTAACCAGCTTAAAGCCTTGGCCGAAAAAGCGAGGGCACAAGCGGAGGAGGATAAGCTGAAGGCCGAGAAGGAAAGGGACGAGGCTGAGCAGCACGGGTATGATGTCGGCGTGGCCGAGACTGAAGACACTCTCCGTGCTGAAGTCCCTGCGGTCTGCCGCGCCTACTGCGCCCAAACGTGGGAAGAGGCTCTCAACCAGGCTGGAGTTGAGGCCTCATTAGGGTTGAGGAGGCCTGAAAGCATCATCTTCCCCTTAGCCCTGCAAATTCCCAAGCAGGCTGAGACAGCCCCTTCCGTGCCTCAGCCTACCGCCGAGGTCCCCCCTCAGCCCCTCCCTCCTGCTGTCCAGCTTGGTGAGGAGAAGGAGACAGAGATCCAAAAGGGACCCCTTCCAGGTGAAGTGACTGAAGCTCCTCAGCCAGAGGCAGCTTCTCAAGATTTTGAGAAGCAGTTGGCTTTAGTCACCTTACCTGTTCAGGAGTCTCTTAAGGACAAGGAGAAAGAGACCAACTCCGAGGCAGCTGACCAGACATCCAAGCCAAAACTCCAGATCAAATTAAAGCCTTAGTTTTGTTTTCCTTTTTTTATCAATGTTGTCATTTCAATTTCATTTTCTTCTTTTTTTTTTTTTTTTTTTTTATTTCGATAGTGATTGTAACTCCTTCTGCTATGCTAAAAAGCCAATTTTGATGATATATGGAATTCTTTTCTTTACTTCAAGTAATGTCAGTCAGCCTCATTGCTTTAATTAACTGTATTATACTTATTTTGCTCAGTTCTTTGCTTTCTTTCATAACGTAATCCATTACCGAGGAACCAACATACCTTAATGAGGAGTAAAAATGAATTAATAAAGCATGACGTTGATCTTTCAAGAAAATGTATCACCCTTTTATTTAGTTCCATAATAAGTTCCGAGATTTTCAAGCAATATTACTTCACTTAGGCAATAAGTAGATTGTGAGCATATTAAGTTATACTTATACTTATTTGATAACCACGAAGTCAATCATGGCCTATAAAGTAGGTTAATACCTAACTCAGGAGACAATAACTTACACTCAAGATTATGTTTTAAAGAATTTACCATAGCATACAATTTGTGGAATATATTCCTTAACACTGCATGGGCAATTATAGTTTCCAGGTTTATGGTATACGGATCTAATAAAGATGACTTGTTGTTTATTTTAGGGGATGTTCTGTAATATTTGTTTCCACCAAGTCTTTAACAGATGTCATAATACGTTAATATGTACTAAGTCTGCAGTCCGAGGACCTGTCATGACTTAGTTTCAATTTAAAATTTCAACAGATGCCATAGTATATTAATTTTCACTAAGTATGTGGTCCGAGGACCTGACATGACTTAGTTTCTGTTTAATATCTCAAAAGATGTCATAGTATATTAATTTTCACTAAGTATGTGGTCCGAGGACCTGACATGACTTAGTTTCTGTTTAATATCTCAAAAGATGTCATAGTATATTAATAAGTGAGAAAAATAACTTTTATTATTAATAATAATACATTTTCAGATTATTTACATTCCAAGGATGAAGTACAGCTCTCTCGTCTAAATCTTCTAAGTAATAAGCTCCTATTCCTGCCACCGCCGTGATGCGATACGGCCCCTCCCAATTAGGACCCAATTTCCCCCACGAAGGGTTTTTAGCGTTCCCTACAACTTTCCTCAAAACTAAGTCCCCTGGGGCCAATGGTCTCAGCTTTACACTAAGATCGTAACCTTACTTTAGCTTATGCTGATAGTAGGCTAGCTGTACCCTAGCATTTTCTCGCCGTTCTTCAATTAGGTCCAAGTTCCTTTTTAACAGCTCTTCGTTTCCCTCCGGAGTGAACCCTCTGGATTTCATTGTAGGAAAACCACTCTCCAGTGGTATTACGGCTTCAGCCCCATATGTTATTGAGAAGGGCGTTTCACCAGTGGACTTCCGAGGTGTTGTCCTATAGGTCCATAGTACATGAGGTAACTCCTCGACCCACCTTCCCTTGGCGTCGTCCAACCTCTTCTTTAATCCGTTCACGATGACTTTATTAATGGCCTCAGCTTGCCCATTTCCCTGCGGGTAGGCTGGGGTGGAATATCTATTTTTTATTCCCAAGTCAGAACAGTATTTCCTAAAGGCTTTACTGTCAAATTGGAGGCCGTTATCCGAGATGAGGGCGTTGGGAACACCGAACCGCGTAACTATATTCTTCCAGATGAATCTTTTGACATCCACATCCCTGATATTGGCCAAAGGTTCAGCTTCAACCCACTTGGTAAAATAGTCTGTGCCGACCAGGAGGTATCTTCTGTTCCCTGCAGCTTTGGGAAACGGACCCACAATGTCTAGGCCCCACTGAGCAAAAGGCCATGGGCTAGAAAGCGGATTGAGCGCTCCTCCAGGCTGGTGGATGTTTGGTGCAAATCTTTGGCACTGATCACACTTCTTGATATATTCCTGCGCCTCCTTCTGCATGTTCGGCCACCAATATCCTTGGGTAAGAGCCCTGTGAGACAGTGATCTTCCCCCAGTGTGACTTCCACAAATTCCCTCATGCAATTCCTCCAGAAGTATTTCTGATGCCTTTGGGTGCACACATAATAAGTAGGGCCCAGAGAACGAACGCTTATACAATTTTCTGTCCTCGGACAACCAAAACCGAGGAGCTTTCCTCCGTATTTTGTCGGCCTCAGATTTTTCCACAGGTAGTACATCTTTTTCCAGGAACAGTGATATGGCATCCATCCAACTGGGACCCAGCGCAACCTGGTGTATCCGCGGTGCAACTTGATGTGCCACAGCTCGCACATACAGGTCTTCCACCAGGATTACCCGAGGTAGATCCTGAGCCGAGGACGTGGCAAGAGTGGCCAGCGAGTCTGCATGGGTGTTCCCACTTCTGGACACGTGAGACAAGTCAAAAGCTTCGAATCTTTCCTGCATATCCCTGACCAGATGTAAATATTCCAGCATTCTTGAATCTCGCGCCTCCAAATCACCTCCTACTTGTCCGACCACCAATCTTGAGTCTGAAAAAGCCCTTACTGCCTTTCCCCCCAGTTTTTGCACCATCTGCATCCCCTGCAGTAAAGCTTCATACTCGGCCTCGTTATTCGTAGCGGAGAAATTCAATCTGAAGGATTTTTCTATGGTAATCTTTTCAGGGGACACCAGTACTAGCCCCACTCCTGATCCCCGCTGATTGGCTGCTCCATCAACGTACAATTGCCAATACCGTAGGCCTTGAATAGAGGTTACGCCTACCACTCTTTCATCCACTAGCTCGTCTTTCCTTTCCACCTCCTCCGGAGATTCAGCAAACTCGGCCACCAAATCGGCTAGCACCTGTCCCTTGATTGAGGTACGGGGCATGTACTTTATATCAAAAGCCCCTAGAATCGTACCCCATTTGGCTATCCTCCCTATATAATTGGCGCTCCTTAGTACTGACTTAAGGGGGAGCTGAGTCAGAATGACCACAGTATGTGCCTGGAAATAATGGGGGAGTTTCCTCGTGGCATGCACCACAGCCAGTATCGCTTTTTCCAGTGGTAGATAACGCACCTCGGCTTCATTAAGCGACTTACTTACATAATAGACTGGTCGTTGGACGCCGCCATCCACCCGTATGAGCACAAGGCTTATGGCGTGTGAAGCGACAGCAAGGTAAGAGAAAAGGACCTCGTCCACCACTGGGCTGGACATTATAGGCGGATGGGATAGGTAATGCTTAAGCTCTTGGAAGGCTCTAGCACACTCCTCGGACCATTGAAATTCTTTCCATTTGTGTAACAAAAGAAAGAAAGGTCTGCACCTTTCTACTGATCTGGATATGAACCGATTTAAGGCTGCCATCATCCCTGTAAGCTTCTGGACCTCTTTTGGATTCCGAGGTGGCTGCAAGCTATTGATTGCTTTGATTTGATCTGGGTTTACCTCAATTCCCCGATGAGTCACCATGTATCCTAGGAATTTCCCTGACCCTACTCCAAAGGAACACTTAGAAGCGTTCAAACGTAATTTATGCCCCCTCAGAATTTCAAAAACATTGGTAAGGTCTGCTAAGTGCTCAGATGCCAACTTGCTCTTCACCACCATATCATCAATGTAGACCTCAATAGTTTTTCCCAACCGCGATTCAAACATTTTCGTCATCATCTGTTGATAAGTAGAGCCTGCATTTTTCAGGCCAAAAGGCATTACTTTGTAGTGATAATTCCCCACAGGAGTGACGAAAGCCGTTTTCTCCTGGTCCTCCACTGCTAGTGGTATTTGGTGATAACCTTGGAAGGCGTCCAGAAAACTCATCCGGGGATGGCCTACTGTCGCATCCACTAACTGATCTATCCTCGGCATGGGGAAAGGATCCTTGGGGCAGGCCTTGTTAAGGTCTGTAAAGTCTACGCAGACGCGCCATTTTCCCGTCTTCTTCTTCACTACTACGGTATTAGCCAACCACTGGGGGTAGAAAATCTCTTTAATAGTCCCTGCCTGCTTGAGTTTAACCACCTCAGACTTTATTGCCTCCACATGCTCATTCGAGGGTCGCCGAGGAGGTTGCTTTTTCGGAGTCACCGAAGGATCTACGTTCAAGCGATGACAAATAAACTCTGGATTCAGGCCAGGGGCTTCATACGCATCCCACGCAAAAACGTCTGCGTTTCCTCTCAAAAGCTCAACCAACTCTTCCCTTTCCTGCGTGGGCAACCGAGCCCCAACTTGGAAGAACCTTTCCTGGTCGTCCCCTATCGTCACCCTTTCCAAACCTTCGCAACTTGTTTCGTCATCCGACCTGCCACGCAGCGACGACGAGGCCCCCAACTGCTATAAGATATTCCCCTCACTGGCCGAGGCACCAGTCTGTGGTTTGTGCTGAATCGCCGTAATAAGGCACTGCCTAGCCATGGACTGGCTTCCTACTATCTCTAGCACTTGACCTCCAGAGGGGTATTTAACTTTTTGATGAAGGGTGGAGGAAACGGCGCCCAAGGAATGCAGCCATGGCCTACCCATAATTGCCGTGTACGGAGAAAAGGCGTCCACCACGATAAAGTCTACCTCAACGACATCCAACCCAGTTTGCACAGGCAGTCTGATCTGGCCTCTAGGGACCACTGCCTTGCCTTCAAAACTCACCAAAGGCGAGCTATAGGCAGATAAATCCTCAGGTTTCAAACCCAGACCCTTAAAGAGGTCAGGATACATAATCTCCGCTGCGCTTCCCTGATCAACCATGACTCTCTTCACATCATATCCACCAATTCGAAGAGTAACCACCAGAGCATCGTCGTGCGGCTGTATGGTTCCTTGCTTGTCCGCCTCTGAAAAACTCAACACTAAAGGGACATTCGCCCTGGCTCTCTTCGGCGTGGAGTTAGGCTCACCATCGGTGAAATGTGATACTGACATTACCCTGGTCGGGCAGGATCCAGTCCTGTCTGGAGTGGCGAATATAACATTGATGGTCCCCAGAGGGGGCTTGGACTCAGGGTTCCCCTGAAATGCTGCGCCGGTCTGGCCTCCTCGGCCACTGGAGTGGTGCAGTAAGTGCTTCAACTTCCCTTCTCGGACCAGTTGTTCTAAATGATCCCATAAGTTCCGACAATCCTCAGTAGCGTGACCATGATCTTGATGGTATTGGCAATACAGATTTTGGTTACGATTGTTTGGATCTCCTGCCATCTTATTCGGCCACTTGAAGAACGGTTCATTCCTTACCTTCTCCAATACTTTCTGCACCGGCTCTCGAAACACCACATTGACCGCTTCAGTATTGGCGGATGCAGGTTGCCCTAAAAAGTCTCTCCGAGGACGATTGTTTTGCGGCCGGTCCGACCTGGGATCCCTCCTCTCCTGGAGGATTACCTTCGGCTTCCCTTTACCCTGGGATTGATCTTCCTCAATTCTCCTGTATTTATCAATTCTATCCATCAGCAAGCGTACACTGGTGACAGGCTTACCAGTGAGAGACTTTCTCAAGTCGTGCTCCGCCGGCAACCCTGCCTTAAACGTGCTAATAGCCACGTCATCATAGTCTCCATCTATCTCGTTAAACATCTCCCAATACCTATCCGAGTAGGCTTTCAAAGTCTCCCCATCCCGCATGGACATCGACAGCAAGGATCCTAAGGGTAAAGGTACCCTACTGCACGTGATGAAGCAGGCGCCAAAGGACTGGGTAAGCTTCTTAAAAGAATCAATAGAATTTGCCCTAAGGCCGTTAAACCATCTCATTGCCATTGGACCCAAGCTGGACGGAAAGATCTTACACATTAAAGCCTCGTCCTTTGAGTGGACAGCCATTTTTTGATTAAAGTGACTTACATGTTCCACTGGATCCGTCCGGCCATTGTAAAGAGAGAAGGTTGGTTGGTTAAATCGCCGAGGAAGGCTAGCACCCTCGATCCGTCGCGTGAAAGGCGATTTGGCTACTTGACTCAAGGCCTCGTTCATAGCTTTGTTTCCCAGGCCCTTATGCGAGGTGCTTTTACCCCTCCTCTCATAATCACTGCACTCCTGACTACTGGAGAAGGTTTCACTAGGTGGAGTCCTAGATCTCCGCCTATATGTATCATCTTCTGAATCCCCGGAAGAGGATTCAGACTCAAACGACGCTCGTCTGCGCTGCGCGCGGCGTAACTTCCTTTTCAACTCATCGATTTCATGTTGCATGTCCCTGTTGTTCTCTGCATGGGGTGCGTAACCTCTCTCACGCGATTGGCTCCTATTACTGTGCACTGTTTGCCCACTTTGCTCACAACCTCCCCTTTGTTGAAGATGAACTCCTGAGTGATTACGTTGTGAACCTCCTGATGTCACCTGGTGCGGATTATCATTGCCTTGATGTGGCCCTACCGTTGGTTGATGTGAACCTGATTCCTCCATCTTGCGCACTAAACCCAAATCTCTTTCTGATCAGATCAAGCAGTTTCCCACAGACGGCGCCAATTGTAAGGACCAGATTTGACTTGGATCCAAAACAGGAATGGATCCAGGCCCACGTAGCCCAAACAATGAATTTGTAGAGTGCAGGAAAAAGAGCTAGTTTGATCTTGGGCCAAAATATTGGGTTTTAGTGTAAAAAAGGTCTAAGGTACGAACGTGGTATCTCACCCTCAATCCTCTTCGGACATGCCCTAAAGATATGATTTTTCTCTTTCCGTTTTTCTCTCCACCTATTTCCGATCCCCCTTCCTTCTGTCTTTCCTCGCCTTATATATCATAGCTTTTCTGCCTTTTTCCCTCACCTTCTCTTGAATCTTCCATCCTTAGCTGGAAAGCTGCTCCTTCACTGTTCAGGTATCACCTCCACATTAATGCGGCCAGAAGGTTAGCTGGGAGACATTTAATGCGGAGGTGACAGCACCACTAGATATTTGCCATTTTCTACCATTACTTTTTGTTGGATATTTTCCCCTTTGTGCCGTTATAAGATTGTCCTGGGCACTGTTCTGAGTGATCAACAAGTTAACCAGGCACCTCGGACAAAAGTGCCGAGGTGACCATCATCCTCGGACACAGTCCCCACTCCTTGCTAACATGCTGCACCTCTCCTCGGATGGTAATTTTATCCGTTCCTCGGCTGGTCGTCCTCGGATGTTCGTATCTCTTCATACAAGATATTGGGCCGGGCCTTTCCCTTTACACTGTTGGAACCCAGGGCAAAATTGGCCCACACAATATATATATATATATATATATATATATATATATATATATATATTATAAAGCTTTTCATTTGGTATATTATTCCCCCTGTCTAGTATATTATTTTAGTTTTACATTCAATATACCCCCCCTTGTTTTCATTAACACTTTTATCATTTTTTTCTAGAGTTCTAAACAGGATAACCTTTTAGGTTTTAGAAACTCTACCAATCTTATTGTAAACAGTTTAGTGAAAAGTTTGGTGCTTCTTCTAACCACACAATAGAGTCATCAACTTAAAGAGCTTGCTTTGTGCGTCATTGAGTGCTTGTATGAAAATATACATGACCATTCTTATTAGAGAATAAAGAGGACAATAAATTTATTTATAAAGGAATTTCTACCATGGTATGTTGAATAATTTATACATTTCAATATGAGCTTCACATGTCAATAGAAAAAAAGTTTTCATGTGCTCAAGTGAATCATTAAAAGTTTAAGAGAACCATAGTTATAGTAATTTCTATCTAACTTAGGAATTAGTCTCCAAATTCAAATGATATCATATCAAAACACTAAAATTATGTAATTCACTCAAAAAATAAAATACTAATATCAACTAATGGAAAAAAAGAAAAGAAAAGAAAAGAATATAAAGAAAGATAATACCACAAATCATTAAATTAAAAAAATTAAAAATAATAATATTACTTTTTTCCATCTATATTTTTAATAAGTACTCTCAATCCATACTTGTATCTTTCCCAATCTTAAGTAAGTCCACCAAAATGGAACAAATGGGCTGAATTGGACCGAAATAGACTGAAATGGACCAAAGTGGACTGAATTGACTAAAATGGAAAAAATCTACAAATTGGACCGAGATGGACCGAAGTGTACCTAAATGAACCAAATTGGACAGAAGTGTACTGAATTGATCCGAAACTAACCAAATTGACCTAATTGCAAGTCATTGGCCACATTACCATTTTTTTTTAATGATTTATTCTTCTAATTTTTTTGATATATTAAATATATTAACTGATTGACGTTACACATTCATTTTGGACACTTTATTTTTCCTAATAATATATTGGACAGTTAATATATTTACTATTATCAAAAAATTAGAAGAACAAATTAATAAAAAAAAGTGACGTAGTCAATGATGTGGCTCTATAGGAGCGTGACAACATTAAATATATCAATTGTTTGACTATAAAAATTCATCTTGAACAATTTTGTCCCCTAATAATATCTTGGATGGTTTAATATATTTAATATTATCAAAGAATTAGATGAACAAATCAATATAAAAAAATGGCAACATTGCCAATAATGTGGCTCAATAAGAGCATGGTAACATTAAATGCTACACTTTGATTTTTAGATATTATACAGATGAAGAGTGTCTAGCTAATAGCTTAGATTGATTTAAAACCAATCCATGATGTGAATCCTGCCAACAAGTTAGTGGTAATTCTTTTCACTTGGGAAGCCTAACCAAAGTCTCCATCTTGATCTTCAAATCACATTTACAATTTCTCCCCCACTTTCTAAATTAAGGTAAAAATAAGAGCTATCCTCAAGTTTGAAAGAAATTTTGTAACTCAGTAATATTTAGTTTTTCATTTCTTTTATACCAATAAGATTGTCAATCACAAGTCACAAGTACTCCAATAAAAGTATATGATTATGATGCAACGTGAAAATCACTCTATATATATATATATATATATATTTTATAGGTAATGAAAAAACTATTAAGAAAAAAAGCCAACCTGAGTACATTGGGGATGTACTATGGGGGCAAAAATCAAGAACCAAAATTACAATGATCAAGTAAAACAGGGAGGGAAAAACAAGAAAAAAGCGCCAGAACCGTACTCCACACTCCAAATTTACTGTACAACACAGCTCAAAAATTTCAAAACTTTTTGACTAGGCAATATACATGTGCTTGCTGAGGGGAAAAAAAATCTGTATACATCAAAATATCATGTAATACCTTTTGTCTATGGCTTTAATTTCAAATGCAATAAACAACAAAGGCCAAAATAACAGCAGTCCAACCTGAAGATATGATAAAAGGGGTGCGTACTCTATTTCAACATTAAAAAATTTCCCCAATGGGTAAACTTCACTAATCTAAATTTACACGCCGCATCTTACATACAAGGTTTGCTGTTGGAAGATCAAGCTGGTTTCCTGAATCTGATGTCAGAAGATCTTTCAGCTGATCTCTTGGGGTAGAAAGGCAAGTGTGGAATGTGGAAAGAACTGGAGGGATTGGCATCGATAGAGCGGAAAGCACATTACTAAGATATTCAATGTCAACTGATAGCTGTTGTGCTCCACGATCTGATATGTGCTGAATCCCACGCAATTGTTCCATGTAAAGTGCAGTTGCGCCCTCTGCAACCTATGATAGAGAATAATCAACATCCATGGGAAATTTGGTCACTCTAGTTCATTTAGAAACATAATATGAAGGATTTTTATACTGAGAATAGCATAATTATCAGAATACAAATTGAACAAAGTTACTTGTATTTAAGCTTCAACAAAACCAGTTGGTTCTCAAATACCATATCCAGGCATCATATTTATAGCAGCACAAACCACCTTGGCCAAAATTATCTTATCTTACAAGAAAAAATTCAAAGAATTAAGGGGCCAGTTAGGAAGTTCCTGAAGAGGATAAGGTCGGGTCCCCAAGCCTTTCCCTCTCTAATCCAAGTGAAAACCACCAACTGATTTTCTGGGAGAATCTAACTATACCGTGCTATTTTTGTTTAGTACATACATACATACATACATACATATATATGTGTGTGTGTGTGTGTGTATAGAAGGGAATTCTAAGCCAATAAGACTATCTTCAGTGCCAAGGCTTCACAAATGGCACCTATACTCTATATATATGTATATAGGTTGGGACCAATTTTATACAGCATCATCCTCATTATTAACAAGCTAGAAATTAAAAATAATACTAAATGAGAAAAACACACATGGTCAACTGGTCAAAAACTTTTGGCACCTTGACTAAGAATTTTCCCCTTACCTTGAACATCCATTCAGTAGCAAAGAACTGTGCCTCGTCATTATTGGCATCGTTGTTGGAGATGCCTTCAGCAAGAGGCTCCAACTGCTGTGGTAAGGTTAGTAGATATTCACCAACATTGGTCACATATGACTGGGGGTATGCACTGAAGGTTGGAAGATGGAAAGCAGTTTGTTCCTCAACTGATGACCAGACTGGCAAACGAGAAACATCACTGAGGCGTTGCCGTACTTTAGATATGAGGACATCATATACAAGTTCATTCACCGTGTCAGCAAATGCTGTGACTCTCTGAGATGCAACTGGAAGTGCATGGAACCGGGGATCTTTAGACTGTATGATAACATAAGATTGTTAATTTGTTATAACTATGAGAAGAAAAATGTGAAAAATCCTCTCCCCCCCCCCCCCCCCCAAAAAAAAAAAGAGCAAGATGAGACTGCTCATACCTGATTTAAGAGATTAAAGAGTTTCCTAGCCTTCTCGGGAACATCAACAAGCCGCACAGCTGCCACATCCAAGGCAGCCCTTCCACCCAAATGTTGCTCCCCAGTTCCATCATCACTTACGTGTGACTGGTTTTGGTCCAGACTTGAACCAAATACTGAAAGAGACAAACTTGTGCTCAACCTAGCAAGGGTAGCTCTCAAGGAAGCTTCAAAGACAGAAGATCTGCTTGTTAAACAATCTGAAACTGTGAGGATCTGTAAAGCCCCTTGGACAATGGACCACTCCTCCTCATTGGAGATCAAGTCAACTTTGCGTGTACTTTGAGTTCCATCCTTTTTGTCCAAAATCTCCTTCTTTGAACTGAGACCATCACCACCATGATCCACTCCACATACAACTCTTAACGATTTGAGTGTTTCTTGCAGGGTAGAAATGTACTGTAACATTATGTCATCAAGTGCAAGTATTAGCTCATCAGCTTCAGAACCACCAGTAAAACTGATACACCTCTCAACAGCTGCCTCAAGAAGTACAATAACTTGGGGAATAGATTCCTCCATTCTGCGAACTGTCTCACTGAGTTCAATTCCCTGGGCTCCCACGCCACGAGTAACTGCTCCCCTCAGATCCACCCCAGCAATCTCAGACGAGAGGATAGCACGCTCCATCTGCCCATACCTAGGACACATTTCATTGTAATTAACTAATGGAAAACACCGGAATACATTCTCCAATCAGTTATAAAAAAGGAAAATCAAAAGCAGATCAGTGATGAATTGGATTTATGTAAAAACAGCATAACTTTATGTTGCTTGAAAGCCAATGTTCTAAACTCAAACTATCATATAGAAAATACATTGCAAATATCAGCAAAACAGCAGTGTTCTTCCAAACTAGTATCTCTTTAAACATGACAGTGTGAAGCCTTCCATAGTACATATCATTGTCCAAGAAACCTTGGGAAGATGCAAAACATTCACAGTGAAAAAGTTTTTGGAAGTTTAATTTATATGTGACAACAATTCACATTCTTAAGTCATTGTCCATGTGCTTTTGACATATTCATAATGATTTCTGGAATCACAATTCTTTTGGTTTCCCATTTGTATCTAAAGTTGAAACTATAATGTCAACCCAAGCATACTTCTGTGTCTAAGCATAAGAAAACCCCAATTGAAAACCCAAGTGGAACAAAAACTATTACATATTTAGGCCAACGATAAGAAAAGGTCTTCGTAACACGTTTCACTACATTCAGTAAGAAGTTGAAACAACACATTTCATTTGGTTTATAATTTCACCTCTGTTTATATGATTCATAGGGAGAATACACAGCCTTCATGGTATCCATCAGAATTCGGAGATCAGATTCTGAAAACAAGTGCTGAATATTCCTTGCAAATATCCCAGTCATATTGTGTAATTCAATAAGAGCCTCTAGATGCTTAGTCTGAATCTTAATACCCTTAGGCATATCTCCAGATAGAATATCCAAAATACCTGAAGTTATAAAAAGGAATGTAAGGATAAGACATTAAAGAACTGATCCCAAAGTAAAAAAATAAGAGAAAGAACTCATTCTATTTATAAAACAAATCTGACCACAACTTGGAACCAAACCTAAAATCTCAAGCCAATATACATTCAAAAATTGACTAGGCAATAACAATAAACAAATAAAGATTTTTTTTTAAAAGAAAAAGGAATTGCAAGTCATATATGGCATTGACAAATCCACCACGCACAAGATTGATCATGCCAGTCAATCATGGTATGATCATCAGTTCTAGAAACACAAATTCAGGTTAACCAGCCATATGAAAAAGATGTAACAGCTTGAAGGAATGTTAGCCCCATCATACACACAGAACAAGGGCACGAATAAATGGACCAATTGATTATCCCAGCTCAAAAGGCAGGGGAGAGAAGAGCTATTGCTGTTGACAGATGGACCAGTTACCAGAAGAAAAAAGAAAGGAATTCTTTGCTGTACTAAGTAGAAATCATAGGGGATTGTCACCTTACTTTGAGAGCAGATCAACAAGAAATGCCAGATGGATAAAATAGGCTGCATCTTATGGAATCCAACTTCTCTCTTAGGTTCAGCATATAAATTCAGACTGTGTGATCAAAAGAACTTATATCCAGCTTTGACATTAATATTTGAAAAAATTTCCAAAACTTAACCATAATCAAAACTGAACCTCTAGTATGCTGTGTTTGTTTGTCAAGAAAAACATGCAGGGAAATACTACTTAGGAAAACCAGAAAGTGGAAAGAGACTTACTCTTTTTTCCAACAGTTTGTTTTGCAATAATATTTTGTAGGAAATGGTCTCATGTCTTTCCCATCAGACATAAATAATCTTGTTTAAAATTTCAGGAGTAGGATTTGTGGGAAATTATTTCCTACAGGAAAACAGTTGATGGTGGGACCCAACTATTTCTTGACAATCAAATGCAGGAAAACAGTATTCTTTTCTTTTCCTCAGCAATCAAGTAAAATTTGATTCTCCCTAAGTAACCATCTCAAAGTATTGTGGGATAGAGATGTGTAATCATGGAGGGATAATGAATGAGAAAATAATCTCTCCTAATTCTCCGACCAAAAAATAAACTCTTTTATTTAGTCCGCATTTATTTTGTTATTCTGGCATAATTAGTGATCAGGAATTAAAAGTAAACTAACTTGGTTTAGTCATTGCTTAGTTTATAGCCTGTCAGCAAATTCTTAGCAGCCTAATATTTTTAAATACAAAGGGGTGAATTCAAAACCAGAGTTAATGCTTATTTTAACATGCCACACCAGTTAAGAGGCAGAACACTCTATCACCATCAGATAATGTAGAACATTTAATACCAAAAAAATAATTGTCATTTTCACAATGAACTCTGAAAGATATAAAATGCAACCTTTAGCTAATGCTTTTGTTTCAGGAACAACAGTGCCAGTTGCAAGGTTGATACGAGAAACAAAACTTGATCCCATGGCTGCCATTGTCTCAATTAATAGTTTTGGGACCAGATTTTTATAATCATCGGGAAAAGCAACCATACACCTGCAGACAACAGTTTAGACTAAACGGTCAAATTCCACAATTGGAAGATAAGAGGTATGTTTACATGCAAAATATAAAATATTTTACATTTGAAAATATTTTACTTCAAAACATGCAGAGTGTTAATATCAATTAATGCATTCTGAAAATGCAATGTTAAAATTAAGCATGTAACAAAAAAAATGTATGGGGAACATGAACTAATCTGCATAAGATATCCGTTATACTCAAAACGTGAGATGCATATCATAGAAATTAATCAAAGGTAAATTTCACTTCATCAACCAGGGAAAAGAAATCAATTTATCTTGATAAATCTATATATCTCAGCAAATCAATCAATATATAGTTCAGAAAATTCTGATAACTGAGGGGGGAAAAAGGCAATGATATGTTCTCACAGGTAAGGTAAGTATGATATAATGCAATGCAATGCACTGACCACTTATTTACTCACTACAGGTTCCCCTTTTTTGGCAGAATTAGGTAAGAAAATTTTGTTTGCCATTACTTGTTTAGAAAAACTTATTTCTTCAAGAATATAGGACAATGTGTAAGTTAAAAAACCAACAAATACCCTTTGAAATATTTGAAATATATATATATATATATTTTAAACAAAGGTGAAATAATCTCCTCTACCAGTGAACAATAGAAGATTAGAAGTTCAAACTACCACTAAATAGGACTATTGCGAACTTTCTCACATAAAGAAAGTGTCAATCAAAAGGGAACACACTTTCTATTGAAAATTGTGAAGAGAATCAGATACTCTCATAATGACATATTGAGAAGAAATCTAAGAGAGTACAAGGTACCACATTATTTAAGATTGGGCCCACCAAATAAGGAATGATAATTAACTTTAAATGACTTGACACCATGTACACCTTTAGATTTTTAAAAACTAAAACATGATCATGAAATAGACCATGTTCATTTAAAAGAAAAATGGATACAATCCTTTTCCTCACAAAAATAACTAGCTTCAGCTGTTAATGGCAACCAATTTTATGTGATGTTATCATGAAATTTATAAAGAAATAATCAGTCTATTTCTATACTTTTGAACATACAAATCTTCACAAAATGTGACTAAATATTTAGGCTTCTAAAGAAGAATGAACTGTACCACTTCCATTCTTGCTCAAGATAAAGTAGCAACTCGTCATAGAAACTTGGCAACCAACTGGAGAAAGAAATTGATTGAAACTCGTTACTACTTGATAACCTTTCCACTTCATTCCTCTCACTAGAAAGCTTACTAGTTCGCTGTCTTGAGTCAAAATCTTCCCAGAGCTTCTTTATGGACTTTAAGTGAACTTTTGAATAATGTAGCTCTAAAGACTTGAATCTTCCAATTCGAATGAGGATTCCACGCAAATCTTGAGCAACATCAACCTGCATAATAATAATAAGTGGAAACACAAAATAATCTATCATGTGTAAGACAAGGAGTTGAGAAACAGATAACTACAAATGACAAGACAAGGTTCTGTAGGAAGATCTGACCTTGCGGTTGGATATGGCATCTGTTAGACGAGGCTGTACCATGGAATCTAATCTATCCTCTAAGACCTCAAGTTGCTTCCTAACATTAGCAAATTCAGCGACCTAAAATGAAGGGGTTGAAGGAGAAAAAGTCAAATGGGGAAACTTCATGAATATCAAACCCACTACTTGATGTAACACTAAGAAAAAAATGTTACCTCCCCAACAGCAGACAAGCAATGCCTCATATTAGCCAAAGTTTCTGCAGCCCGAGGAAGATCACCACTAGCAAAAACATCTTCCACAGTAGAACTCAGTTGAGTTAACCCAGCAGCATCCTGTTCTTACATGCAAATAAGTATACCTAATTAAACAAACAATCTTCATTTGCTACACTTTATCAACTCCTATGACTAACACATACAAGAAACCAGGATTATTCTACCTGCAAAGTCTCATATGCGGCTTCCATTCTCTGTTTGACGGTATCAACTTTAGCAAGGGCAGCTATAGATTCTGCTGAGCTTCCCTCTGCCTGAAGATGACAACAAAATGTTTGTGAGAGAGAGAGAAAGAGAGCATCTTGCCATGTAATATCCATCTAAATTTGGATAAATTTGATAACTTGCTGGCAGATGCTATCTACCAGAAAGGATCAGTAGCACAATGTAAATTAATGTAGAAAAAAATTACAAAAACAAACTTAAGCCAAAATAAATATATTATATAAGAGAAAGTCACTGTTAAGCGCATGTTGTATCCATGTGCTATGACGAAACTACTCAAAGCCAGGCAAAGAACCCAATAACTTGATGATGATATTATTCACAATCTCCTCTTAAGAATTTAGAGATTCTGCAAGCTGTCACTTGCCCTTCTCATGGTATTGCTATGTTGAAGAACTCAATTAACATTTTTTGGTATGTCCAGAAATGAAATGCCAAGATGGCATCAATTTCAAAAAGATCTAGAAATGAGATATTTCAATTTCTAATTTCTAATCCCATGTTCCTTTTCCTTGAGTTTTCCTACAATTAGTAGGTCACCTAAACCGAGCCCCAATTCTATTACCCTCACTATACATAGCACATGCATATTCTCAACTCCCAAATAATAAAAACCCCAGTGCCTCAATGCCTTCCTTTTGGTCACATTTCCTCATTGGTCAAACTAAACTAACAGCATTCTAACACAAATCTATAACACCCACCTTTAGATTTCTTAAGGAGAAATGAGATCAAATGGTTGTATAGGCAAAATTTAGCGAATAAGTTCACACTCTCCCCAACAAAAAGCACATACTTGCAAGTGGCATAATTCAAGATCAATGATACACTCATCTACCGAAGCTCTAATCTCCTTAAATTTGCCACATTTCCCCAATAACCGAACAATACCTGATAAAATATAAACAAGAAGTTCTAATTGGCATAATTTGGTGACCAATTACACACTCTCATCCACCAAACATAGCAAATCTAATAATGCAAACTCTAGTCTCCGTAGATTTGGCACATTTCCTCAGTTACTAAAAATTACCACCACAATAATATTTTAAAATGTCGTCGTAATTGGCACAATTCAGTGAACAATTATACACTCTCAACCATCAACAGCGCAGATCTAATAATGCAAAACTCTAATCTCATTAAATTTGCCACATTTCTCAGTAACCAAACAATACCGCAACAAACATATACAATTTTTCTTTAAAAAAAATTGTAATTGGCACAAACTGAACAGTGATACAGTCCGATCCACCAAGCAACGCAAATCTAACAATGCATTCTCTAATTCTCCTTAGATTTGGCACATTTTCTCAGTAACCAAAAAATAACGCAACAAAAATAAAAAAATTACAATTGGCACAAAATCCAGAGGACAATGAATACAATAGTCACGCAAATCTCACAATGCAAAACTCTCTAACTTGTTCAAAAAACCGAACCGAATATTCATTCGTATATATATATATATAATAAACAAAAAGTCAAGAAATGCACCTTCTTGAGCTTCTGGAGGATTCCGGCGGCGACGGAGCGGAGCGAAGCGGCGTCGTCGCGCAATCGGACGACGTCACGGTTGGCACGCGGAACGCGGAGGAGAGCGGAGGCGCTCTGCTCCTCGAGCGAGGCGGCGATCTCCTCCGAGACCATCTGCAGCTTCATCTCCAGATCGACCAGGTGGTTGTCGAGCGAGTCCTGTGGGTGGCGACTCTGAGTCGCCGAGTTTATCCATTTCTTCGCGTCGAAGCTCTCGCTGGAGAATGGACCTAGATCTAGCATTGTTGTTGGATACTGAGTTGGATGGGATTGGATCGGACGAGTGAGTTGAAGGACTTCTCACTCGGTTTTTTTTTTTTCAGTTGGGAAATTGGGAATGAAGTGAGAGAGATGACGGTTGGGCTAACGGTGTTCAGATATGTGATATTTTGAAGATTTGCGGGGTTGGGACTGTTGGAGTGATATTTACATATTACCGTATGGAGAATATATTAGTATACTCACTTTATTTTTATTATTATTTTTAAAATTTTAATTTTAATTTTAATCCATGCATAATTGTATATTTCTCATTACACTAAAATACTAATTTATAAATTCCGTTAAATTTAACTCAAAATAGACGACAAAAAGTTAAGTATTATTATTACTTTTGGAGGTTAATTGTAATTTTTTTTAGTAAAGTTAATTGTAAATTTTGAGATATATATATATATATATATATATATTATATGGAAAAAATGTAAAATAGGGTATAATTTTATAGTGCAAAAGCGTAATTTTCAAATATATATGTATCATTTTTGAGAGAATTAAGTTATAAGTGTTCCTTTAACAATCATTAATTGGACCCTAATTTTTGTAATTGATCCATAGGAAAGTGGCACTTTCTATGATTTCATACAAATGGTTTATAGGAATTTTTAAAATGCAACTTATTAAATTTGTAGGTAAATGGTGAAAGAATTTTTAAAAATTTAGTATACATATAAAACACTTTATTAAAATTAACATTTCTAATCCATTTAATTTACCAAGTCAAAACTATTCAAATAATTGGATGACTTGTGAAGAGGATAAAATATGAGATAAGGCCTGGCGAGCCCAACGGGTCCATGTCCATGGGCCAAAAGATGGTCGAGCCCATTCTTTGTGTGGAGTCCCTGATAAAATGAAGGCCCAGACTTGTCCACCACGTTTTAGATTCCTAAAGACTTGCTCTGCAAGAAAAGGACTTAGGCTGCAAGGACAAGACTTGTCCTATAAGGAAAAGACTTGTCCTACAAGGATAAGACTTGCTCTACAAGGAAAGGACTTGGGCTGCAAGAAGAAAACTTGTCCTACAAGAAAAAGACTTGGGCTGCAAGGAAAGGAGGTAAGACCTCACTACTATAAAAGCCTCAACATCCTCCTCACATCAAGGTACGCATAATTGACCCCTCTCTAACACTCTAGAGTTGTAAGAAGATTTCTGACTTATCCTTCGGAGGGTGTTTGGCTGGCTCTACACCGGTGCCTTCTGTAAGGTGTTCTTGTTTTCTTTTCGTGTGTAGGTGACTCTTGAGCGCAAGGATCGTGCATCTCACTGGTGAGAATTACGGCATCATCAGTTGGCGCCGTCTGTGGGAAAGGCGAGTTCGTGACAATTTAAGCCATTGTCGCATCCCGGACATAAGAGTTGCATGGTACTCACATGCTCAATGGCCACCACCAACAACGTTCAGGAAGACGAGCCGCCAAGGTCCACCGTATTAGAAAGACAGGTCCAAACCCTCGCGGCTGCGGTAGAGCGCCTCACAAAACAAAACCATGATCTGGAGGAGCAACTGCGACAAAGGGGCGTGGGACACAACATCCAGGAGGAAAACCAGGGGGACAGCTCCGAACGGAGGGGACCTGAAAGATCAGAGGGCAGCAACGAGCCCAGTAGACCGGAGCGGCGAAACTTGAGCACGCCCTCTCTCATGGATACAACCCTACCACCCATCCTTGCGGAGATGCAGGCGATGAAGGAACAAATGGAGGTCATGATGAACGCCCTCAAGGGACGCGTCTCCAGTGACCTTGACGATTTAGTGAACAGGACGGACTCGCCATTCACTATACAAGTCAACTCCTGTCCCCTGCCACAGAAGTTTCGAATGCCACAGCTTGAGAGCTACGACGGGGTCAAGGACTCATTAGATCATCTAGAAACCTTCAAGACCATGATGCACCTCCAAGGAGTGCCGGATGAGATCATGTGTAGGGCCTTCCCTACAACACTAAGGGGCGCAGCAAGAATTTGGTTCAGCAGATTGACACCAAATTCAATCAACACCTTCAAGGAGCTAAGTGCCCAATTCACCTCGCACTTCATCGGGGGGCACAGATACAAGAAGTCTACAGCATGCTTAATGAGCATTAGGCAGCGGGAGGACGAGACGCTGCGATCATACATAACTCGCTTCAACAAGGAATCACTCTCTATTGATGAGGCCGACGATAAGATTTTGGTGGCAGCCTTCACCAATGGCCTACGGAAGGGAAAATTCCTGTTCTCCCTGTATAAAAATGATCCGAAGACCATGTCTAAGGTACTCTACAGGGCCACAAAATACATGAATGCGGAGGACGCGCTGTCGGCCAGGGAAGACAAACCCAGGAAAAGAGAGAGAGAGACCGGAAGACGCCAGGCAGGACCATGGAAGGAAGAAACCGAGGACGGGAGACAGACGCGATGAGAAGTGTTCTAAACCCCCAGGGGGAAGATTTACAAGATTCACCCCTCTGAATGCCCCACTAGACCAAGTGCTGATGCAGATCAAAGACGAGGGATCCCTGACGTTCCCAGGGAAGCTAAAGAGCGATCCAGCCAAGCGATCCAGAAACAAGTATTGTCGTTTCCACCGTGACCACGGTCACGATATTGCGGATTGCTACGATCTGAAACAGCAGATTGAGGCCCTCATCAGAGAAGGAAAACTGCAGAAATTCGTCAGCAAGGAAAGGATGGATGCGCATGCACGGGAACAGGCCCCCCGACGGGAGAACGACCATCCGAGACCCCCTGTCGGGGACATAAGGATGATAATAGGGGGCACGGCAGCAACGGGATCGTCCAAAAAGGCCCGAAAGACCTAACTCAGGATGGTCCAGAATGTACAGACAACGGGTTCTGTACCCAAGATAGCACGGAGGGAAAGCCCGATCATTGGATTCTCAGAGGACGACGCGAGACGCCTTTATCATCCACACGATGACGCCCTCGTCATCAGTTTAAGGGTAGGAGATTACAATGTATACCGGATGCTGGTCGACAATGGCAGCTCGGCAGACATCCTATACTACCCAGCATTCCAGCAGATGGAAATAAATAGAGCACGACTAACACCAGCCAATGCCCCGTTGGTCGGCTTTGGAGGAACGAGGGTACTCCCATTAGGAGCAATCACACTCTCAGTGACGGTCGGTGACTATCCGCAACAAATCATTCAGGACGTGACATTCTTAGTGGTCGACTGTTCATCCGCGTATAACGGCATAATAGGACGACCCACACTGAACTCCTGGAAAGCAGCAACCTCAACATACCACCTGATGATTAAATTCCCTACGAAGTACGGAATTGGAGAGTTGCGAGGAGACCAGATGGCCGCCCGGGAGTGCTACATCGCCATGTTGGAGATGGAGGATCATCAGCAGACCATGTGCATTGGAGAGCAGTGGACCATCACAGAGCCGGTAGAAGAGTTGGAAGAGGTCATGCTCGATGAATCGAGACCCGGACGGACAACAAGAATGGGCACCTTGGCCAGCCCGATGGTACGTCAAGACCTGGCAAACTTTCTAAGGAAGAATCAGGACATATTCGCGTGGAGCCATGAAGACATGCCGGGAATCGATCTGTCAGTGATAGTCCATAGGCTAAATGTTAACCCGGACTCTTCACCAGTCCGACAGAAGAAGCGTGTGTTCGCACAAGAACGAGATAAAAGCAGTGGCAGAAGAGGTTAGAAAACTGCTGGAGGCGGGTTTTATCCGAGAAGTATACTACCCCGACTGGCTAGCGAATGTGGTCATGGTCAGAAAGAATAACAGAAAGTGGAGAATGTGCGTCGACTTCACGGACCTTAACAGGGCGTGCCCAAAAGACAGCTCTCCACTCCCAAGGATAGATACCTTGGTAGACTCAACGGCCAGACACGAACTCTTGAGCTTCATGGACGCCTTCTCAGGCTATAACCAGATTAAAATGGAGGAGGAGGATCAGGAGAAAACCTCTTTTGTAACCAGCCAGGGACTTTTCTGCTACAAGGTGATGCCATTCGGACTCAAGAACGCGGGGGCTACGTATCAAAGGTTAATGAACAAAATGTTCGCGCACCAGCTCGGTAGGAACGTACAAGTCTATGTCGACGACATGTTGGTGAAGAGTGTGTGCGAGAACGACCACCTGAGCGACCTCCAGGAGACATTCAACACCCTTCGGTCGTACAACATGAAGCTGAACCCAAGCAAGTGCGTGTTCGGGGTTACAGCCGGGAAATTCTTGGGCTTCATGGTGTCCCAAAGAGGTATAGAAGTTAACCCAGAGAAGGTGCGGGCCATAATGGAATTAGAACCTTCGAAGACAGTGAAGGCAGTGCAGAGCTTGAATGGAAAAGTTGCGGCCCTAAACAGATTCGTCTCCAAAGCGACAAATAAGTGTTTGCCTTTCTTCCGAGTATTGAAGAAATCATTTGAGTGGACGGACGAATGTCAGAAAGCATTCGAGGACTTGAAGAAGTACCTATCGTCCCCACCACTGCTCAGCTCGTCCATGCCAGGAGAAGAGCTGTACCTCTACATAGCGGTCTCGCAAGCAGTAGTTATCGCGGCCTTGGTACGAAACGACGGACGCTCGCAACGACCCGTCTATTTCGTAAGCAAGGCGTTCCGAGGAGCAGAAGAAAGATACCCTCGGATGGAGAAGTTGGCTCTTGCACTCATAACCGCTGCGCGGAAACTCAAACCATATTTCCAAGCTCATATAATCGTAGTTCTGACGGACCAACTTTTGAAGAAAGCAATGAGCAGCCCAGAGGCGGCAGGGAGAATGGCCTTGTGGGCAATTGAGCTAAGCGAATTCGACGTACAGTACCGTCCGTGAACTGCAATGAAGGGGCAAGTAGTGGCAGATTTCATAGCCGAGTACACCCAGCCTGAAGACGAAGGGGCTGAAGGACAAAAACCGTGGATCATCCACACGGACGGGTCATCAAATCAGCACTCAGGAAGAGCCGGTATAGTTATGTTATCACTAGAAGGGGATAAGATCGAATGCATGATAAGGCTAGATTTCCCTACAACTAACAACGAGGCGGAATATGAAGCCTTGGTAGCTGGGTTGGATCTCGCAAAGGCCGCGGGTGCTGAGAACATGATCATACATTGTGACTCCCAGGTGATAACTAGTCAGATTAATGGCGGTTTTGAGTGTAGAAACGAGAGGATGAAGAAGTACCTGGCAGAGGTGAAGGGTCGAACCGCCGTCCTCGAGGTCAAATTCGTTCAAATCCCAAGGGAGGAAAACGAATGCGCCGACCGTCTGGCAAAAGCAGCCTCCGCAGAATTCATGAATGCGCCTAAGCAGGTATTATCTTTTGTCCAAACCTGCTCGCTTATTGATAACGGGAAATAAATACAGGAGATAGATGTTGAAGAGGATTGGGCCGCGCCTTTAAAAGAATATCTACAGTCGGGCTCCTTGCCAGACGGGAAGGACGCTGTAAGAAGATTGAAAGTCCGGGCGTCGCGATTCGTGCTGATCAAGGACGTCTTGTACAAAAGAGGTTTCTCTCGACCTTACCTAAGGTGTCTAAGCCACAGTGAAGCAGAATATGTGATGAAGGAAGTTCACGAGGGGATTTGCGGGAATCACTCAGAAGCACGGTCTTTGGTGCACAAGCTGATCCGAGCCGGATACTACTGGCCCACTATGCTCAAAGACACCCAATCATACGTGAAGGCCTGCGACAAGTGTCAGAGGTTCAGTAATCTAATCAGGCAACCATCAGAAGAACTCTCACCTATGACGGCTCCTTGGCCGTTCGCGCAATGGGGGTTAGACATCATGGGTCCCTTCCCAACGGCCTTAAGACAGCTAAAGTTTTTGGTAGTCGGTATCGACTACTTCACCAAATGGGTGGAAGCAGAACCCCTTGCCACTATCACAGAGAAAAGCATCAGTACCTTCGTGTGGAAAAACATCATATGCAGATACGGGATTCCGAGGGTGCTTGTCTCTGACAATGGAAAACAATTCGACAACGGCGCGTTCAGGAATTTCTGCTGAGAGCTAGGCATTCAGAATCATTACTCATCACCAGCACACCCGCAGGCAAACGGACAGGTAGAAGTCACGAACCGGACATTGCTGAAAATCATCAAAACCTGGCTCGAAGCGGCAAAGGGTATTTGGCCAGACGAACTGCCAAGCGTCTTATGGGCGTATCGGACGACTGCAAGGACACCCACAGGGGAGACCCCATTTCGACTTACATACGGAGCTGATGCAGTCATCCCAGCAGAGATTGGCCTCACCAGCTATCGCGTACAGAGCTACACGAAGGACAAAAACGAAGAAGCTATGCGCCTACAGCTAGACTTAGCAGACAAGGCCCGAGCAATGGCAGAACAGAGGTTGGCGCGATATCAGAACCTCATGTCAAAACACTACAACACTAGGGTAAGGCACAGAGATTTTCAGATCGGCGACCTGGTGCTGCGAAAGGTCATGGGCGCTGCTAAAGACCCTACACAAGGGAAACTCGGACCAAACTGGGAAGGACCGTATATAATCACATCATGGCAGAGGAAGGGTACATACCACCTCGAGACCATAGACGGGAGGAAGCTTCAGCACCCATGGAATACGAAACACCTCCGGAAATACTACCAATAGAAATGACATTCGATTTCCCCCTACTCCCCAGTCCATTTCTATTTAACTAGTATTTGATTATCTCTTGAAGCACATACTAGTCTTTTGATTATTTTTGGCTTTTTGTATGAACAAGCCCTTGCTGCAATGGCTCTTTTAGTATCTTTTTAAGCCCACGAGGGCAGGTACTTTTTTCTACAGCTTTAAATCTAATGAAGGAACATTCAAAGACCATGCTGTGCCCTTACTACTAAGATTATTACCACAAAGTAGACGGACCCAACCATGGCCAAACTTACAAGTCCACAAAGTGGACGGATCCCACCAAGGGTCAACACGGTCCGCAAAGTGGACGGACCCAACCAGGGCCAAACTTACAATTCCACAAAGTGGACGGATCTCACCAAGGGTCAACACGGTCCGCAAAGTGGACGGACCCAACCAGGGCTAAACTTACAAGTCCACAAAGTGGACGGATCCCACCAAAGGTCAACACGGTCCACAAAGTGGACGGACTTAACCGGGTCAAACTTACAAGTCCACAAAGTGGACGGATCCCACCAAGGGTTAACACGGTCCGCAAAGTGGACGGACCCAACCAGGGCCAAAGTTACAAGTCCACAAAGTGGACGGATCCCACCAAGGGTCAACACGGTCCACAAAGTGGACGGACTCAACCAGGTCAAACTTACAAGTCCACAAAGTGGACGGATCCCACCAAGGGTCAACACGGTCCAAAAAAGAAGACGGACCCAACCAGGGTCAAACTTATATAACTCCAAAAAAAAAAAAAAAAAAAAAAGAGGGCGGACCTTACCAACGTTCAAAACCCCAATACACATAATGGACGGACCCAACCAGTTCATAAAATTATACAAGTCCACAAAGTGGACGGCCATCAGGGGTCACGACCACATTCCACGGAATGAACGGACCCGACCAGGGTCGCGAACATTATGAAGACCCACAACGTGGACGGATCAAATTAAGCAAATATTAAAACAACGAAGCGGATCATACACTGCAATCATCGACGAAATATTAAAAGAAAACATTTAAATAAATAAGTTAAATGTCAAATACAACGAATACAAAACGGCCCGGCATACAACGGGCAAAATCCAAATTGTTTTCAAAATACTTGAAAAAAGTAAAGAATTATGTCTACACGTCAGGAATGACGGGATCTTTGGCTTCAAGGGTCTTTCCATCTTCAACATGAACCTCGGGGACGACGGTAACGGGCCCTTCCTTTGCAAAAAGCTCATTTGTATCATCGGAAGCATCGGGCTGAACGGACATAGACTCCGCAATATTGATGTTGACGGCTGAGAAGTCAAGCTTGGGATAGAGGGCTTTGGCTTGACGGAGGGCATCGTCGAAACCGTCGTTGTATGAAACTCCGAGCTCTGTCAAGAGAGCGTCGGAGTCACGATACTCCTGGATGGCTTTCTCTTTGGCTAGACGGAGTTCGTTCTCCTTGTCCTCCAGAACGGTCTTAAGCTCCTCCTTCATCCTTTGGTATTCATCCCTCGTCCGTTCCGCGAGCTTGAGCTTCTGATCCGTCACCACCTTCCAATTTTTTAGCTCGAGCAGCTCCTCATCCGCCAGCTTGGCCTTTTCGCGGACCTTTTCAAGCGCCATCTCTTGGTGGAGAGCCCGGTCCATCAAGCCTTTCGTCATGAGCATAGCCTGACGACGGATTGGAGTTTTAGATAAAAAATGTATAAAAGAAATAATAATAAATAAATAAACAAATGAATAGCGACGGACTCTTACTTGGGCAATGCTGAAGAAGCCCGTCTCCCCCATAGCCTCCGTCGAGTGGTTGCCAAGGTCCTCATAGTCCTCGCTCCCGATAATGGAAGAAATCTTCCCCAAAGCATACTTTGGGTCTTCACGGAGAAGGACGGGTGGTTTCTTCTGACTACTCGGATGAGGAACCATTAGGCCTTTGCCACCACCAGGTTTGGCCGGGGTCACCGTCTTCTTACCCTCCGCCATAAGACCTATGACGGGCTCCGTCGAAACTTTTTGTTTCTTGGGAGCACGGTCCACCTTAGGCATTGGTCTCTTTGTCAAAGGCCTGCTCGAGCCCGTCCCCATCGCACCTTCGTCCGTCTCCTTGTTCTTCGCGGCCTTACTTCTGATGGCAGCCCTTCTCTTCGCGTTGTCCATCTCTGTAAAAATAAGAGTAGACGGGTAAACTTGAAGGGATTGGACAAGTTAATTGTAAAGGGTGACGGACTTACGTTGACGGGTGCGCTCCTCGTATTTTATCGCCGCCGGAGTGGGCTCGGGTCCGTCGCAATACCAATGGACGGTGTTAAGATTGACCAACTTCACCCACGTCCGTTCCTCTGGCTTTGTCTTTGAAAAAATCCTTTCCAAAAAATTGTACTCTTCTAGATCAACTTGCGGACGCCGTCGCACTGAAAAATAAAAGGAACAAAATACTCAGGATGGTCATTAAAGAGTTAAAGAAAAATTACCTTCGTAACACGACGGAATAAGTTATACTAGACGGGTCCAAGATCCCCCATGTCTTGTCAACTGGCATGAAGTCCGTCTCCCCCGAGTGGCACATCCAGCCGTCACCTTCCAAGAAGAAGTAACGGCTCTTCCAATCACGATTGGAGTCAGGGGTCTCATAGATGACCTTCAAGACGGACTTCCTAGGGACAAAGCTATACATTCCCCTTGACTTGTCTATCTCGTCTGGACGGTAGCAATGGAGGAACTCCCGTACGGTCAATGATCTGGAACCATTAGACATGGCTCCGTATAGGACCTCCATTGCAATAAAAACCCTCCAAGCGTTCGGGGATATCTGGCTGACGGACAAACCCAAGTGCTGGAGCAATTCTCGTTTGAGTCTGTTCAGAGGGGACCTAAGCCCAGCCTTGAGTGCTTGTTCATACACCCCTAGGCTGTCCACTCCGTCGTAATAGCATTTTTCTGCCTGGTAGGGTAGACAGATAGGGATGTGGTCGGGTATTTGGTAAATTGCCCTAATTGTTTTGAAGTGCACTTCCTTAATTGTGGACCTGAAGTTATTCACCGTCCACTCAGGTAGCATGACGAACTCCCTAAGTCCGTCAGCCCCAACTATTGACTTAATTCCTTTACCACCGCCGTCGGAACCTTCCTCTGGTTCGGCCAACTCCATATCCTCATTTGTTGAGGACGGTGAAGTGGCAGACGGAGTCCTCTTGCTCAGTTCGTCTGGATCTTTGTAACCTGACGAGTACAATTCCTCGTAACCCGCCCCATCGCGGACGAACGATTGGTTACTCGACGCACTAGACATTGCCTACAACGTAGCGACAAAGCCTAAGACTGATGGGTCTAAAATAAAAAAAGGAAGAGACGGATGCAAGAAATTTAAAGCTTCTACCATGTCAAGTATAAAAACTGAAAGTATATCAAAGTGAACGGATAGAATCACTTACCGAGGAAAGGAGTGAACGGGTAAAAGTTGTTGCTGGAGGATGTGAATGGGTAAGCTCTGATAGGTGACGGACTCGCTCTGACAATGTAGTTTTTGCGTAAAGTAAAAGAAATGAAGGGGAGGGTGTTGGCTTTTATAGATGGAGTGCACGGAAGACGAAGCGGCACTTCGATCCAAGATATGAACCACTCAACGAGTGACACGTGTCGTCGCCTTAAATGTCTCTGCAGCTTGTCAGACCTCTATAAACCTGACGGCACCATGCTCCATAAACCTCCCTCCAAGGGTCTTCGTCACCATCAACTGTAAAGTTTTAATCATCAGCTGTTAAGTTCTGACCGTCAGCCCAGAAGTTCTGACCGTCACCACATTGACTACGTCACCAACCACTCAGTATTCACGATCACCATCCTAGCTTTTCTTTGTCACCGTTCGTGTATATCTATCCGTCGCCCCCATGAATATAGAACTGTCATGACTATATTGACCGTCACCCCAATTGACCGTTTGCACAAAAGCGACGGACCAAATGGGGTGAAGGGGGCAGCTGAAGAGGATAAAATATGAGATAAGGCCTGGCGAGCCCAACGGGTCCATGTCCATAGGCCAAAAGAAGGTCGAGCCCATTCTTTGTGTGGAGTCCCTGATAAAACGAAGGCCCAGACTTATCCACCACGTTTTAGATTCCTAAAGACTTGCTCTGCAAGAAAAGGACTTGGGCTGCAAGGACAAGACTTGTCCTACAAGGAAAAGACTTGTCCTACAAGGAAAGGACTTGGGCTGCAAGAAGAAGACTTGTCCTACAAGAAAAAGACTTGGGCTGTAAGGAAAGGAGGCAAGACCTCACTACTATAAAAGCCCCAACATCCTCCTCACATCAAGGTACGCATAATTGACCCCTCTCTAGCACTCTAGAGTTGTAAGAAGATTTCTGACTTAGCCTTCAGAGGGTGTTTGGCCGGCTCCACACCGGTGCCTTCTGTAAGGTGTTCTTGTTTTCTTTTCGTGTGTAGGTGACTCTTGAGCGCAAGGATCGTGCATCTCACTGGTGAAAATTACGGCATCATCAACTTGATATCTCCTTAATTCAAAAAATATTGTGAAAATGTTGTGAACATATCATTTTTCATGCAGATAAAGATAGATTTTATTTATTTATTTGAGAAGATTAAAGAATTAAATGGCTTATCATATATTAAAGGCCACTTGAAAATCCGATCATCAAGGAATACGAATTCGGTTACAACTAGGTCCACAATTACAATTTGCTTTTATATATATATATATATATATATATATTCTTTTTTTCAAGAAAAACAAAGTAAAAACAAATTAAGCCATAGATTTTCCCTGTTTACTAGAATTAGAGGAATCATGTTGTATCTTCACAAAATAAAACATAGGAAGATTAACAACAACAACAGGGAACCAACTTCAATCTTATGTCATTATGTTTAGGGCCGGCCTTAGACATTTTGGGGTCTAAGGTGAGAACTAAAATTGAGCATTTTTTATACTTATGTATTAATTAAATTAATATTTATTTAATATTTTTATATTATAATATATCTCATTTAAAATCTATTTTTCTTGCATTTTGAGATGCAAATTGATTAATTAAAATTTTGTATTCAAGTTCTTCTAATTTTTCATTTGTGATATTTTCATTTAAATTTTGTGTTATATTTTGTTTATTACTAATAACAAATTTATCCATTGATCCTTTTTGAGACTCAATTAATTTTTCTTTTTTTAAGTTTTTCATATTCAGATGCATATTTTCTAGTAGACATTTCTAATAAAAAAAATATATTTATAAAGACTAAAATAAAAAATAACTTTTAAGTGTAGAGCAAATGAGAAATAGAACCTGATTTATATAAAAAGTATTGTTGTAGTTTTACCGAATAATAACAAATTTTTAGCAATCTCAACTTGCATAAATAAATATTTATTCATTATATTACTAATAACTAAAATATATATATAAAAACACAAGATTAAAATTAAAAAAAAAAAAATTAAGCACAGCCATAAAAAAAATAAGCCCAGCCCAGACAAGAAGATGCATTCCAAGACCCACCCACAATAAAACAAATCCTATTACACCTATAACCCAAAAAAAAAATAAAACTTGAAGTTCCAAACATGAAACGTCTAGCCACAGCCCAACCCCAATCTTAACAAATCTAAAGTAGAAAGCCAAGCCTTTATAAGTTATACCTCAGAACTCAAAAGTCAAAACCCATTCTGCAAAATGCTAGAAAACGCAGCAGCCAAAAAAAAAAAAAGGCAGTCGGCTCAGTAGAGTTTTCAAATCAGATGGCAGATGCGATTAGATGATTTAGTCATTTAGATCGGAGGAAGCTTGAGCTAGGCAGCCAACAAGGCAGCAATAATGGAGAGAAAGAATGAGAGAGGCGGAGAGCAAGAGTTGAGAGAAAAAACAGAGCAAGAATGAGAAAGAGACGGTAAAAATTTAGGGATTTGAGGTTTTTTATTTGTTTTGATTATTGATTGTTTTGTGGTTAATTTCTTAGACCAGATTTCTAGTTTATCTTGTTGAATTTTGGTTTGTTTAGAGAATAATGATATTATTTTTGAGACAATTGATTTAATTTGGACCAATTTTTATTTTTATTTTTGTGCTACCAATGTTTAATTGGGTATAATAGAAATTTTGTTTTTTGATCAAAAGGATGTACCAGATTTTTTTAGATTCATCTGAAATTAATTTTTTTCCCCCACTATCACTTCTTTTTTAAAATTTTGGGCCCCCTTCAACTTGGGCCTTAGGCAATTCCCTAATTGGCCTAGTGGAAGGGCCGGCCTTGATTATGTTGTCCTTAACCCTTTAACCAAACAATTTCATATTATGGCTAAACCTAATAATCCAAAAACAAGAGATAACTTTTATGCAGCATTGACTTATGACTCTTCTAAATCCTGTCACTATAAAATTGTTCATTTCAAGGTTTTAATGTGTTCGATATTTTTAATTCAAAGAGTAGAGATTGGGTTACTTTGACATGTCAGCTCGAAGATCATGTTGTTAAGGCTTGCTGGGAAAAACGAACGGCTTATTTTGAAGGAGTCTTATATAGATTATCTAGCTCAGGCCATTTGATTAGGTTTGTTGTTCATCAAGAAAGTTTTTTTTTTTTTTTGGAAAGGAATGCTAGATAGCCTTCATTAAACAGGGCTTAAACCCAAAACAGATACATCATGTAAGATTTGAGAGGCAATAATAGAGGGAGTATCCTTCACCCAAATAATACAGTGAGAAAAGTGCTTGGCATATTTGGCCATTTGGTGAGCTACCTTGTTCCCGTCCCTGCGAGTGAAGGAAGACTGCCAAACACTGAACATGGATTTCCAAGACTTAATACCAGCAATTAAATTTTGAACCTGAATTGGGCCCAAATCATGGTTAGCAATGGCAGCCATGACAGTTTGAGAGTCACCCTCAAGGATGATGTCCCTAAGGCCCAAGTCCCATGCAAAGGCCGCACCAACCTTAGCTACTTTGGCTTCAGTCTCAATAGCACCAAGTGGAAATGGAAAAAGTTTGCTAAGAGCACCCATGATCTGCCCTTTGTCATTCCGAACCACCACCCCGATCCCACAGTGACCACGATCTTTAAAGACAGCTCCATCAACATTGACTTTGTAGCAGCCAAGAGGAGGAGATTTCCAAAAGCTAGGGCCGTGGGGCTGAGGAGGGTGGGGAAGCACAGAGCAGGTATGGAACTCATTAAGAAAGCACGTGAAGATTCAAAAATCTACAAAGCAGTCCTACTAACCTCCCCATGATGAATGGCATTTCGATTATTCCAAAGGGACCAAGCAAAAGTTGCAAAGGCAACAAGGTCTTGGCTGGGCTTTGCCTCTTTAACACACCAGAACAAGTCAAGGAAATTTGATGGGTTTGCCGTGAGGCCAGGAGCTTTAAAATTTGCCATTTGCCATACCGCTGCAGCAAGCTCACAGCTCCAAAGCACATGCCCAGCCATTTCAACTTCCCCACAAATGTCACATGCAACATCCAAAGGGATTTTACGATCCCGGAGTTTAGTTTTGGTAGGAAGAATATCTTTGCACGCACGCCAGATGAAGTTTTTGATTTTGTTTGGACAACGGAGTTGCCAAACTGACTTCCATAGTGATATCATCCTGGTACTGCTCGAACACTCACCCACATCAAGCTTTGCTAATTTCTTATGGCAAATTCGGTATGCACTACGGATAGAAAAAGACCATTGGCAGTAGCGGACCAAACTCTGTGATCCACAGGAGAAGTAATGCTTAAGGGGATAGACAAAATGGACTCAGCATCATGGGGCAGAAAAATAGAATTTATCCGCTCGGATTTCCACACCGCCTGCTCCTTGTCAATGAGAGTTAAGACCTTTTCATTGTATAACAGAGGATTTACAGGAGTCGTGATTTTGTAAGTATCGGGCTTAGGAATCCATTTATCCTTCCAAATCAGCACACTCTCACCATTGCCAATAAACCAAGGAATTCCATCTTCCACCATGCTCTTAGCAGCCATAATGCTTCTCCAAGCATAGGATGGTCGCTTGCCAATCTGAGCATCCAAGAAAGACCGACCAGCAAAGTACTTGACTTGGAAAACATGGTGGAAGAGAGAATTTGTGTTTTGGAGGAGCCGCCACCCTTGCTTGGCTAAGAGAGCAAGGTTGAAAGCTTTTAAATTTCTGAATCCCATGCCACCCTCATTTTTAGGCTTACACAGCTTATCCCAAGAAACCCAGGAAATCTTTCACTCATCGGACTTCTGCCCCCACCAAAACTTGCTGACCATAGAGCTAAGGTCTTTGCATAACGAGTCCGGTAACTTGAAGCAGCTCATGGTATAAGTAGGGGTGGCTTGAGCCACTGCTTTGATGAGGATTTCTTTGCCGGCGGTGGATAAGAGTTTTCCCTTCCAGCCAGCAAGCTTCCGGCTGAGCTGATCTTTAATCCTATTAAACGCCTTTTTTTTTCCCCGGCCTATCATGGATGGGAGGCCCAAGTACCTATCATGCTGTTTTATAACTTGAGCCCCAAAAAGGCATTTTATTTCAGCCTGAACAGAAGCAATGGTATTTTTGCTGAAGAAGAGGGAAGTTTTATCCTTGTTAATTTTCTGCCCTGATGTAGCCCCATAGTCTTGAAGGACATCCTAGATACGCCGACAATCTCCCATGTTGGCTTGGCAAAAAATGATGCTATCGTCCGCAAAAAATAGATGAGATATATGCAGAGTCCCCCAGCAAATGGAAATTCCTTTGATATTTCCCAACCTCTCCTCTTTTTGGAGCATTGCTAAAAGACCCTCTGCACACAACAAAAAAAGAAAAGGTGATAAGGGGTCCCCCTGACGGATACCACGAGAAGGGATAATTTCACCTTTCGGTTTGCCATTAATTAGCACAGAATAAGAAACAGTGCTTATGCACATCATAATAATAGAAATCCAGCGATCATGAAACCCCAATTTCTGCATTATTCTAGCCAGACACTCCCATTCTACTCTATTAAAGGCTTTACTCATGTCTAGCTTGATAGCCATTTGGCCATCTTTACCCTTCCTTTTTTCATTTATGTGGTGCATTAATTCAAATGCCACAAGAACATTGTTTGTGATAAGTCTCCTAGGGATAGAGGCACTTTGGGATTTGCTAACAACCTCAGGAAGGATTTTTTTTAGGCGGTTTGCTAAGACTTTAGCTAGAATTCTATACATAACATTGCACAAGCTTATAGGGTGGAAGTCAGTGATTTTTTGGGGATTTTTTGTTTTTGGGATGAGGCAAATGTAGGTGTCATTTAGTTTTAAGGGCATTTCACCAGTATTTAGAATATTAAGCACACAATCAATTACATCTTGTCCTACAATACTTTAATATTTTTGAAAGAAGAGTGGGGGCATACCGTCCGGACCTGGGGATTTTGTTGGGTGCATTTGGTGGAGAGCAAGCTGGACCTCATCAGGCTGAAATTCCTTAAGTAGGGAGTCGTTCATTTCATCCGTGACCCTTTTTTCAATGGCATCAATTACCGGACTAAACTGTGAAGGTTGATCAGATTGATAAATGGAGGAGAAATAGTTTAGAACAAAGCTCTGGATATCTTCATCACTCCCTTGCCAAACACCACTGTTGTCTTCTAAACCCATGATTCTATTTTTCTGCCTTCTTTGAGATGCTAAAGTGTGAAAAAACCTGGTATTTCTATCCCCACTTTGATACCAAAAGATTTTGATCTTTGCTTCCACATTGCGGACTTGCGGTCAAGAAGCTCATTTATTTCCCTCCGAAGGGATTGGATGCTGATGGCATCTTCATGGAAGGAATTTTGATTCTCAAGACATTGAAGCCGAGCTTGTTTCTCTTTAATTTGCTCATTGAGATTGCCAAAGACATTTTTGCTCCACCACTGTAAATGATGTTGGCAATTTTTAATCTTCTCTTGGGTTAAACTTCTTTCTCGAGAGGGATTTACAAATGACCAGGCCCACTCCACCTCATCACGACACCTCTCATCCTTAGCCCATATTGACTCAAAACGGAATAAGGCTTTGTCCCGATGCCTTCTCTGAACCGGGATAGGATACAAAGCTAATAGACAGTGGTCAGACGAAGACATAGACCTGTGATGGACTTTGGCTTGCTGGAAAAACTCAATCCATTTATCATTTGCTACCATACGGTCTAGTCTGATGAGGGTGCGCTGATCACCAATTCTTCCGTTGCACCAAGTAAAACGCTGCCCAACAAACCCCAAATCCCTGAGCCTACAAATGTCAAGAGCATTCCGGAAAGCTTCCATTTGATTGGCATCCTTTTCGGCCCACCCGCATTTTTCATCAATATGGGTGATCTCATTGAAATCACCAAAAACAACCCAAGGCAAATCAAATTGGGTGTTGAGGGCTTCCAAAAGTTTCCAAGAACTTAAACGATGGTTCGCATCAGGGTGGCCATAGAAACCCGTAGCTCTCCAAGTTATATTCAAGCATGCATCATGAACAATGGCATCAATATGAGAATGAGAGTAGCTTTGTACCCGGACATCAACATCTTCTTTCCACATAAGGGCTAACCCCCCACTTTTGCCATCACTAGGGACAATCAAAGCTTGCAGGTGCTGGTTGATTTCGTTTTTGTGCTTCTTCATCTGACTAATGCTTGCCTTCGTCTCTGCTACAAAGACCAGCATGGGATCTTCTGCTCTCACCAGATCCTTGAGAGCTTGAACTAACCGAGGGATCCCAAGCCCTCGGCAGTTCCAAGCTAGGGTCGTCATTGGGCTCGGTGGGGCTGCATCGCAGCCACCACCACGCCGCCATCCACATTGGTTTTATTCTCACAAGTTTCATCCTTTTGAACCTTCACACTCTGTTTCCCTTCTTTTAATTTCTTTGAGTGTGGGACGTTCGGATCAACTTCCTGAATCAGAAATGGGCCTTGCCTCTTTTTACCAATCGGATCAAACTTTATAGTTGGCCCAACAGTGGTTTTGTCCCTTTTAATACGTTTCCAATAAACTTGGTTGGGCCCAGGGGCTTCAGGAACCCAACCCACTTCGCAGTCATAAATCATTGCTACTGGCCCATCACTAATTGTCTCATTTGCCGGCCCATGTGTGATGGATGAAACCTGAAGGTTGTCTGCTTTACCCAAACCATCTAACACTTTCTTTGATTCCTCAGGAATATGATCAGATATCAAAGTTTCTAGTTGATGATCCACTTCCATCTCTTGAATTTTCAAACCTACGGTTGAGGGGTTGCTTTCCATGGTGACTATGTCAGGCTTCTGAACATTTTGCTTCTCAGACTGCTTAGTTTTTGATGGATGTGATGTATTTGTTTCTGACACCACTCCTTTTCGCTCCACAAACACAGTGTTCGAGAAGGTAGGTTGGGTCACGTGAGGAACAGGCTGGTGAGTTGCTTTTACTTCCCTCCGGAGCCCAACCTTGGCCTGAGAGTTGTCAACCGGTTTTTCATAAAGCTTTTCCAGGTTGAAACTTGAGCGCTTAACCGGTTCGGCTCGGAGCCAAGCTCCATACTAGTACTTCTCTTTCTCCAACCCCTCACTGCTTTCTTTCAGCTCAAAGCATTCACGTTCACTATGTCCAATCAAGCCACACACATAGCAGAAATTTAGAAGTCTTTCGTACCTGAAAAAGTCCCACCTTGGTTCATCCTCTTCAATGCTGACCTTCTTCGCTCGGATGAGTTTCTTTGTGACATCCAACTGGACCTTAACCCGAAGGTATCGCCCCCAGTGAACACCATTCTCTGGAACATCAACATCAAGGACTTTTCCGAGTTTGCTACCAATCACCATCCCCGTTTCTTTAGTTCTGCTTTTCAAAGGGAGGTTTGAAACTTGAACCCAGAAAGGTGACCACTTAAGGTCTATTTCTTTAGGAACCAGGTCCCTAGAAAACTGCTGCAAGAGCACCAAGTTTTTCTCAAAGCTCCACGGACACATCTCAAGAACCTTCTTTTTGTCTTTTGGATCGTCGAACTCAACTAGGAAAAGATCTTCCTCAATCTCAGAAATTTGGACAAGCTTGTTCGTTCGCCATAACATCCGCATAGTTTTCCTTAATGCTTCTATGTTGATGCTACGCTAAGTGAGGATCTTCATGACTAGGCAATTTTTGCCTATTTCTTTCGCTGTTCTTGTGCTGTTATCTCCTAAAACTATACCCTCATCCTCGTCCTCTGTAAAAGAGAGCTTTTTCCAGAGCTGTTCTAACTCTTCAGCCATCACCCAAATCAGTGTTACGCACTATGAACTCAACCAAACTAAAACCAAGAGTCTCACAGAGAGACGACTAAACTCTTGCAAAAAGCAAGGACAAAAACACGCCTCTACGTTCTCAGATCTAGCTGAGCCCGAGGGGCACTTGTTTACCATTGGATATTCTCATCTAACGGATCACATCAAGAAAGTTTTCAAGTTCAAGCAATTGAGCTCCCTAAATTTGTTACACCCAAAGAAATTATAAATAGACTAGATAAAGAACAAAAAGTTTTATTGTCGAACAACCGAAAGGAGGATCTCATTAATTACACGAGAACGAATAGGTGTTTTGAGAGTTTTATGTGGGGAAAGAGTTTTCTATTTTGAAGAACCATTTATTTAACTTGGATGTGTAGGAGTAAGTAAGGGTCAAATTCATTTTTCTCATTCTGATGAATCAAGATTATGTATTTGGCTGCTTCGATGTCACTGTAGAGGGATTAACAATAACTATGAATGGATGCTGAAGTACACAATCTCCTTCAAGATGATCCCTTCAATATATTGTCAACCAGTGGCTTTCATCCATATGATGATACTATTTTTCTTAGTAAGCACAATACTGAATTGATTGTTAAGTACCATTTTGGGACACAGAAGTCAACGAATCGAGATTCTCTAAAACTAGCGTACCCGGCCAGTACATCTAGGTTTGTCTTTCCATTTCTGCGATGTGAAGTTCCTTTCGTTTGAATGGATGTTGAATAAGGCACCACAGGTATCCCATCCCATTTTCATAATATTTTATTTTCATCTACTCTATGTTTGATTGTCTTTTTTAAGTTGATGATTGACTTTAACATATATTTCTAATTCGCATTTTCAATATATATACTAGTAAAATCTATTGCTAATGCTAACTAACCAATTTAGAGAACTTAACTGAACAAAATTAATGGTTTTTTTTTTTTTTAAATGAAAAAAATTTAATGGTTGATTCGTAGCCAAATAGTCAGTTCGAAGGCTTTGGAGTTTCGTCACTAAATTATGCCAAACAAATGTTGACTTAGGAGTTCTTTAGGTTTAGTTAAGACCAATGAAAAATTATGCCACTTCTTGTTGAATTTTTTTAAACTTAACAAATTATATTTTTAATCTTTCAATGGCCAGATTCCTATTGGTGACTGTACATGTCCTTTTTGTTTTAGTAAATACTTATCTTATGGTATAACAATCAAGAATTCTAATCATATTAACCCTATTAAGTATTAACATCCAAAAACCTCCTAGTATAAGTTTCTCAATTGCAGATGAACTTCACAATTCTAATAAAAAAAAAAATTAGAACAGTGAAACTTTCTTTTTGGAGCTAAGAAAAAAAGATCAACTAATAATTTTCTTTTGAATAGGTTTAAATCAGTAAATCCTTCATCCAGATACCCTTTTTTTCCTCTTCAATTAGTACTTAGTTTTGGTTTCAATTTGTTTCTTCTTTCACTCATCAAATACTGCAGTAGAGCTAACATATATAATCACATAATGATTTGTTGTTATTTTCTGCATCATAACAGTAATAAGCTTTAGCATTAAACATCTAGTAACTCTTTTCTTCACCTTTTGTCTTTGATGTAGGAAACTTCTATCAGGAGCGTTGATCCTGTGGATTGTCCCTCCAAAAGGACCATCAAGCAATTTTACCATCAGACCATCATATAAAAGATTTTACTTCCTAGTTTGACAGGATTTATTATTAGACTTATTGTTACTTGCTTAGTTAGATTTTATAGTGGGATTGTACTAGAAATACATGCTCTTTGATAATATCCAAGCTCTTTAATATGGTTATCTTTTTATAATTGAAATTGCATATTTTGTAATTGAAAAAGGTGAATAGGTGTTATTTTGGAATCGTGTTTTAAATAACAAGTAGTTTTTTTTTTGGTAGTGAAACATAAAAAGTTTTGCAGTTAAGTCTTATATATGGTGATAATATGTATGAAACCGTAAATTGTTTTATTTTATGGTATGAGCATATTAAACCAAGCTATGACCATTTATACTTTGATAATTACAAAACAGATGCATGACAATCAATTGTTTTAGGAATGTATTATGTATGAGTATCAATAGTTATAGGAATGTTCCTCCCCAAAATGTAGACTAGTATCTTTCTTTTCTACACAATTTAAACTATCTTCTCAAAAAAAAAAAAAAAAAAAAAAAAAAAAACTAAGTGCAAAATAAATAAATATAATTACCTAGTAGATCATAATTAATGAGCAATATATCATAAATTATTAAAAAAAAAAAACGACAATATATCATTAAAAAAAAAAATCGTTTTCATGAGAAAAGTGTTTATACGTGTACTTCATCTTTTGAACATGGATATGGAAGGAAATAGATATAATACCATTAATTACTAGATGCTCAAAATTAAACAACAGTTGCATGTGTGCATTTTTTAGGGTCTACTGCAACTTGCATGTATTATGTATGGGAATCAATAGTTATAGGAATGTTCCTCCCCAAAATGTAGACTAGTATCTTTCTTTTCTACACAATTTAAACTATCTTCTCCAAAAAAAAAAAAAAAAAAAAAAAAAAAAAAAAAAAAAAAAAAAAAAGAACTAAGTGCAAAATAAATAAATATAATTACCTAGTAGATCATAATTAATGAGAAATATATCATAAATTATTAAAAAAAAAATCAACAATATATCATTAAAAAAAAAATCGTTTTCATGAGAAAAGTGTTTATACATGTACTTCATCTTTTGAACATGGATATGGAAGGAAATAGATATAATACCATTACTAGATGCTCAAAATTAAACAACAGTTGCATGTGTGCATTTGTTAGGGTCTACTGCAGCTTGATCGATCAAGTTTCATTAAAGCTTGGTTCATGCCTCAACTCCAATTGACCAATTCAACCTTGAGTAAACTGAATTCTCAAGGCCAAGTCATCACATAACCGATTCAAATAATTAAAGAAAGAAATTTTCTACTCATGAAAGTATCGTATACACCTGACTTCTACAAGATTTCATCTTTTTTTTTTTTTTTTTTGAGAAAAACAAAAATTCATCTCTAACTAATCAAATTGATGTAATTACCAACTTATCCAAAAAAAAAGGATGTAATTACCCCAGCATTAATTGGACCCTAATTTTGTTTTTGAGGACACAATTGCCATGATGCCAACTATTTTTTCAAACTTATGGGCACATGTAAATTAGACACAGAAATTAATGTCTATTTATAAAGTTAAGGATAGTTCATGATGCATTGAAATCCTTCAAAATTCTTAAGGTATTCTAGTGTGTAAAGTTCTTTTAATTTTAACCTTTCATTTATAATAAAATGTCAAGATTTTTGCATGTCGTTAATCTATTAAAAAATCCCTTAAAATAATGATTTAAAAAACTACTCCTAGCTACTCATAAATGATAATTATTAATTTATTACCTTAAAGAATACAAGGGTTTTTTTTTTTTTTTTTTTTCAAGTACATAATTATTTATTCTTGAGATTATCGATTGCTCAAAAGGTTTTAAGTGAAATGAAGACCCAACGTAAGGCACAAAGGAGCTGCCCCCCATAGATCAGCACTTCGGTGTCTAACAAAGCTTCCTTTCCAACAAGCCATGTAACACCCCCATCACCCTTTCCGGCATAACCCAGTTAAGCCCAAACAAACAAAACACCAGCGATCATAGATGAGATGCATACTCACAACAACAAAAACTCCATCACCCTCTTCGGCATAACCCAGTGAAGCCCAAACAAACAAAACAACAGTGAGCAGTGATCGTAGATAAGATGCAAACTCGCAATGAAAGAGCAAATGACCTACGTACGTACGGACTCCCCCATGTCTCTTGCATATGCATGCATGCATGCAACACCACTCTACAATACAGATATTTCCAATGAAAATTATCCATTGTAAGAATCTCTTATAGTCCGTTTGGATTGAGGGGGAGGGAGGGGGAGTAGAGTAGAGTAGAGTAGATTTAGTACAAAATTTGCTTATTTTTAGCCTACACTACTCTACTCCTCTCCACTCCCCCTCTTTCCCCCCTCCATCCAAACAGGCCATTACCTCTGGCAGCTTTCCACGTGAAAAAAAGCTACTTTGGTGGCAACCTTCACACATCAAATACTTTTCCAAAGAAACAAATGTGAAGGGCCATTAGAAATATCTTCACCCTCAAGCCAACTCATCGTGCTTGTACTACAAATTTGTAATATCTTTTTGCTTCTCATGAGGTGTAAAAGACAAGGGAATCCTCTACCCAATTTCTGTAATGAGTTGACTACGTACGAAAATAGAACCCTAAGCTCTCGGAAATGGTTCAATTGGCACACTAAAGTATAATGAAATATGACATCCAAAATTATAATCTATCAGTAGCATTCAAATATATTTCATATATAGACACTCAGGGGAAAAAAAACCATTCAGGTAACAAGAATAAGGGGGAAATTTTGATAGATGAAGCAGCTATATATCATGTTTGACAACAAAGTCGAGAAAAGTGGAGAAAATCACATAGAAGCTCACAATCATTTACCTTCCTACTCTATTATAAGCACCTGAGCAATGAGCATCCTCCCATATTCGTAGGTTCTGCCCTGTTGGATCAAGCAAGTCATTGATGATCTATAAAGAAAGGTAACAGTAAAAAAAAAAAAAAAAGAAGTAAAAATCATGAAGACACAAAATCTATTACTCCATTGATGTTGAGCCTTTGACTATAATTGATCTAATCAATAAAAATTCTACAGCCAATAGGATTTACAAACCACAAATTCTAGCATCGTAAAAATGATGACATCGATAAATTTAAATTACCAGTTTTTCCAAAAACTTAAACTCTTTGTTCAAGGACATTCCTTATTAGCGGAACTAAACTGTTCAATGAATTATAGTAAGCTAGCTCAAAGCAATTACAAACCAGTTTTTAGAACTTCACAATTCATCTTACTTTGGTAGCATGTAGTGTAGGACTTTACTACTTACCAAATTTACCACATAAAAAATAGAAAACCTCACGAATTAAGAAGATATCTCTTTTACTCTCATGAAATTCCAAGTTATAAGTACATAAATACATAACAAAAGTTTATGAAAAAGTCTTAATTGAATAAACTTTAAAGTTAGAAGATTGAAATGAATGGAAACAAAGTTAAAAGATTGAAATGAATTTTAGTGAAACATAGAGGATGAATTTTGTATTTTAGTCTTTAGAAATCTATGAGAGCTAATTTATATATATATATATATATATAAATAAATATGTATGTATATATATCGCATGACAACAAATTTAACCAATCATTTTTTCTTTTCTTTTTCAGGAAGTAAAGTAGTTTGCATGATGTAAATAGGAATTGTATTTGTTGTAGATTTAATCAATGTAACTCACCTAGTCGCATTTTCTAATTTTATTGATAAATAAACTGGGACGACTGTATGAGGTTTTCCATAAAAAATAAAGGGATAATTACACTTTACCCACTTGTGGTTTGCCTATAATTTGATTTGCCTACATGTGGTTTAAATTTTGACACTTTACCCACATGTGATTCTCACCATTACTGTGCCGTGACCCACCTTTCCCTTATCGTTACTCTAACACATATTATGTAAAAAATAAAAGCCCAAACAGATCAAAACACTCTCACTCAAATCTTAAACATGAAGAACATACCCAAATTTTGAAACTTGAGCTGGCTCACTAAACCTAGAACATGAAGATTAACCAAAAACTAAACCCAAATTTTTCTGTTTTTCATGTTCAAACTAATTGTAACCAAACTAAACCCACAATCATGTTCTGGGTTTAGTGAGTTTGAAGAAAAGTAGAAGAACATACCCAAAAACTAAACCCAAAAATCTTGAAGATTAACCAAAAATTAAACCATATATTTTGAACATAACCCATAACCATTGCCACCGAATATTAAAACCAAATCAAACACACCACAAATTTCTTTTTCAATCTTTTCTATCATCTTGATAGTTTTGTTTGGATTCATAAGCTTGGGATTTGAGAATGTTCTTATGATCCCCACTATCGAACTAGTCAAACGACATTGGCATCGTCACGGACGACGACAACGACGTCGTCTGGGAATTGGAGCTATACCAGAGGATTTCTTTAGGCAATGTGGGTCTCTACGTGTCATTTCATTGGCCAAGTTTCTGGGAAGATACCAGATAGTTTGAGCTTGTGTTCAACTCTTACGTCTATTAACTTTTCGTTGAATTAGTTTTCGGGGTCTTTACCATCTGGGATTTGGTCTTTGAATGGGCTTAGATTGCTGGATTTATCGGATAACTCCTTGGAGGGTGAGATTCCAAAGGGGATTGAAGGTTCGAATAATTTGAGAGCCATTAACTTGGGTAAGAACCAATTCTCTAGGAAGGTTCCTGATGGCATTGGAAGTTCTTCCAAGTAACCATAAAAATCAGATTGTATTCCTTCATCCATGTAGTGGTATCAGTCTATCGATCAGAGCCTTGCAATGGACCAAAGAGTGGAATAGATAGATAGATAAGACTATGGAGTCTCTTGATGTTGGGCAAAAGAACCTACTGAACCAGATTATAGAAATGTTTGGGAACGATGATGCATGGGGGTTTAGTTTTTGGGTATGTTCTTCTACTTTTCTTCAGACTCACTAAACCCAGAACATGATTATGGGTTTAGTTTGGGTACAATTAGTTTGAACATGAAAAACATAAAAATTTGGGTTTATTTTTTGGTTAATCTTCATGTTCTGGGTTTAGTGAGCCAACTCAAGTTTCAAAATTTGGGTATGTTCTTCATGTTTAAGATTTGAATGAGAGTGTTTTGATCTGTTTGAACTTTTGTTTTTTACATAATATGTGTTAGAGTAACAGTGAGGGAGAGGTGGGTTATGGCACAGTAACGATGAGAATCACAAGTGGGTAAAGTGTCAAGATTTAAACCATAGGTAGGCAAATCACAGGTGGGTAAAGTGTAATTATCCTAGAAATAAAAATAAAAAATTGGTACAAGGAAAGAGTTATCTAGATTGTCTTTATTATGAAAACAACAAGAGTGGGTTGTAGTTATATACTACAAAACAAAATGGCAGCTGCTTATTCATAGAGACAACAAAACACTTATCACCTCCTATTCTCTCTCGCCTTTTCACTTTCACCGAAACCCTAAACTTCTTCAAAGCCATGTTGGGACCAAAATTTTTTTTTTTTTGATAGGTAATAGATATCTTCATTAAAAAAAGTACGTCATGTTCATGATGATGAACAAAAAGTACTAGGAACAAATACAAACAAATCAAACAGAGATAGAATGCACGAAATCAAAAATGGAAATACGTTGTGTAAAACCCCAAGTACGAGACCACCCAAACAATGTCCCAACTAGCAAAGACTTCAAGGAATCCGTAGATTTCTCAATGTCCTTAAAAGTACGGGTATTTCGTTCCCTCCAAATTAGCCACATCAAACAAGCTAGAACCATATTCCAGATCGAAGAAGAGTGTAACCCCAGATAATCCTCACATGCAAAAAGAAGAGAAACAACCGTCCTTGGCATCACCCACTGCAAACCAAACACCAAAAACACTTCACTTCATAAGGCGTATGCGAACTTGGAATGAAGTAAAAGATGATCCACTGTTTCTCCATCGCAATGGCACAAGCAACACCAATTAACCAAAGACAAGTTCCTTTTTACAAGGTTGTCAATAGTAAGAATACTATCTCGAGCTACAGTCCACAAAAAGAAAGACACTTTTTTAGGTACCTTACTACTCCAAATACATTTCCACGGGAAAGGAAAGGTAGAAGGAGCAGATGATGAATTATAGAAAGAGTGCACATCAACGAGACCTTGCTCTAGACCCCACCACCAATGAGCCCCAAAAGAATCTTGAACCCTAAGTCCCTCATTCTTTTAATACTCATACATATGCATAGAGTTATACACTAATTATAATAATGGCAAAACAAAAAGAGAATTAAAAAGAAATTAAAAATGAAAGTTGACAGGACTGACGAGATCAATTAGAGACGAATCCAGCAGGACAGACGAGGCCACCCATAAGACGAGCCCAAGAAGCATCCACATCACTGACAAGAATAGCGGAACCATTCAATGCCACCAATAATACCTCGGACGGTTACAAAACCATCTGTACAGACCGTTGAGAGCACAATAAAAGCTCCATTACAAGGCAGGAAGCGTTACCTAAGGAAGGGATTAACATCATAAATGCCAGTCACAACGGCTAGAACCCAAGACAACATACATTGCCAGCAAGAGGTACAAAAACACAGACACTCAAAAAGGATAAGTGATTGCCATTTTAGTATTCTTTCTCATCTTATATTATACTCTTTTGTTTTGACTTGGGCATCGGAGACATTGTGGCAGACACCACACTGGTGACCATCTTGAAATGAGCAGTCTTCTCACTTACGCAGGTATCTAGGCGAAAGGTTGGATCCATCTGGACACGTTCAATTCGATTGACGAAGTCACGCTTCATCAAAAGTCATTTATCAAGAATTGGGGTCCCTAAATCAGTCTCTTCTTCACTAGTGTGCGAAGCTGGTACTAGTAAAACAAAAGGAGAATTAAGAAAATAAATTCGTTTAAAAGAGAGTAAGTATAGGGTTTTTCTAAAAGTTTTTTTTTTTTTTTAAGTTTTTAAAATTTTTATAACTAGTACAACAATAGGAGAATTTAAAAAATAAATTCTTTTAGGAGAAAGAGAGTAAGTGTACGGTTTTTTTTTTTTTAATTTAATTTTTTTATAACTATATATTTAATTGGCAAAGGAATAGGTATGTTTGGTTATTCCTATGGTTTAGTTAAATCAAGTTCATAATATATGACCCAAGGGAATAAGTTTAGGAGTAAGGGAGAAAATGAGTTATTTGATGATCACTGGTCATCGATAAATGCTTTTAAAGCAAAAGAAAATATATGTGGTTTAATGGTCACTAGTTATAGGAGTTATTTTTTTGAGAGAGAAGGAGAAGAGACTTGGGAAGATAACACTTTTCTTTTTGTCAATGATGAAATACTTTTTAAAATGAGATAGATAAAACAAAATATGCATATGGATTTTTTCAATTTTAGCTAAATATAAACACTTCTTCTAAATAAATATAAACTATGAATATGAAATATATTTTATTTTTTGACCGAGAAATATATTTTATTTTAGGCTATACAAGAAATTGGATTGTACTTTTTAGTTTTAAGACCAAGATCATGGGGACTTTTCTTTATTTGGGGTCCTAGGCAATTGCCTAGTTGTTGAGCCAGCCCTAGAGCCTAGTAACCTACGTGTGCAAAAACGCTAGATCATAGTGATAAAAGAGTGTGATAATGTATATTATTTTTTTCTTTTCTTTTCTTTTTGTGATAATCGATAGTTACAACAAAATTATAAGGCTATTGACTATTATATTACAGTTAGCAATTGTGTACACATAGTGGAAACTTCAGACTTTGCTTATTCTTAATTCCGCCACACATTTCTAACAGATATGATAATATTAAACCAAAACCAAAACAAAACATAGCAAAACAAAAGACAAAAATAAAACACCTTGTTTTCATCTTGAGTCACATATAAGTCCCATGTTTTCCTTCCAATTAACGTATAAAAGGCTTTAAAAAAATAGAGCCATAGCTACTATTCTAATTAACAGTTGGTATGTTCTTATAAGTTTCATGTAGTAGTTGTTCAATTCTCGTTGTTTCTTTCCCCCCATTATCATTAGCGTTTGTCTTTGAAATTTGAATGACTATGTTAGATGTAGGATGTACAAATAGTTGAAACGGTACATGTGAGTTTGAGTTACATAGTATATTAGTCATAAGAATGAGTAGTATATATAACAATTATTTCCCAATGGGTTGTAATTTAATTATTCTCTTTTTTGATAGATACATTAAAATTCAACCTATGACATTCGCTTCATGACAATTGTTCATTATTATTATGTTTAAGATATTAATTGATTTTTAGTGTAGGTAATCTCAAATTTTTTATTCAACGACATGAAACTAAAAAAATAGAGTCATCCGCTTATCATAAATGAAAGATTCCAATGATCATATAAAACTGTCTTATAGTAGTGCCATGCTATCTTGTTACACATAAGTAATGTTACAAATACAAATTATTTTATAAATTGCTGATTTGGTTTTAGTATTTTCCAAATTGTTATTGTAAGTAAAAATGTTATGTTAGCTATGCCCATATTAGAATTAGTAAGAATTTACCATATCAGCAATTTATAAAATTATTGTAAAATAGTTTGTGTTTGTGGTACTACTCTGTTTCACATTAACTCTAGTCGATCTAATAATTTGGTTGAACCATGATTTTTTTTTTCTTTTCCTATAATGTGAAATGTCCAAAATGTAAAAAGGCAAAAATGAGTAATGACATAGATAGCAGCATAACGTTAATTAATAATAAAATTATTATCATTGGGAATTTAATTGTTGCTCTTAATATTACATGTCATCTTAATCTTGGGAAGTTTTTTAAGAAAGAAGGGGCTTAAGATCCTACAAAAAAGCTTACCGAAAGAGAGTTACACATTAATGTGATTCGTTAAGATACGTGAAAAAAGTTTTTCACCCTATATATAATGTTGTGCAAGGCAAGCAATTTATGGCTGCAAGATATAATATTTAGTGCTATCACAATTATATATCTAATTCAATATATAAAAGAATAATAATAAAATTTATGGTACATACCACCCAAAGTTTTAATTTTTGTTGCAACTATACGGTCTAAACAGACACAAAACCAGCCATTAACTTTATTGAGTGTCTTTCTCCCCAAAAAAAAAAAAAAAACTTTATTGAATGGAGTTTGTGATGTGTCTTTTTATTGGAATTCTTGTTCATTTTTTCTTGTACGTGTGTGTGTTCGTTTTGATGAATGATGAACTTGGAGGGATTGTTAAAAAGTTGAACTCTTAACTTTTTGTTATGAACAAAGTTGAACTCTTAACGGAAGCATAAGACTATTGACTAAATTAAAAATTATGGTGATCGATGCTTATATTTTAATTTTAATTTTTCAAGGACTGATCTAGGGTACGGGTAAAGATAGAACTAACCTCACTTGTATTATCTAAACTATATATCAATTTAAAAACTAAAACATATAACTCACGATAAGTTTTTTCCTATGAAATACTTTAAAAAATTTGAAGTTTAATGATCTGTTTGAATTGAAGGGAGGGAAGGAGAGTAGAGTAGATTTCACTCAAAATTAGTCTATTTTTAGGCAATTCTACTCTACTTCTTTTCACTCATCTTTCTTCTCTCCTCCATCCAAACGGATCCTAAATGAAACATTTTCAAAGTTAATTGGCGGAGTTTGGGTGTAGGCACCAGGCAATAATAAAAAAAATTACTAGGAAAGCACGTCATTTAATTTCTTATAGGATTTATTTTTCCAATGTCATTAAAAATAATGACTTCCCTTTACGTAGATACATCTTGTTCAATTAGTTTAGTGTTAGTGTGCACTAGAATCGTTGACTAGAGTGTGGAGCAGATCAGCATCAACTGCTGTTAGGAAATGTATCCACACTTCTTTCTATTTTCTGGGGTTTTTTAAGCTCAACTTGGAAGATGCTTTAGAAAGAGAGGAAAGTGCATAAATGGAAGAGCCCACATTTGATCAATACCCGTTTTTGTAGCCATGGCAATAATGGCGCTATCACCCTCTTCTCTGGCCTTCACAGTGCAAAGGTTTGAACCAGAGCTGGTGACCCCAACCAAGCCCACTCCCCATGAGTTCAAACAACTTTCTGATTTGGATGACCAAGAAAGTTTTCGCTTTCAAATTGGGGTAATACAATTCTATAGGTGTGATCCATCTATGCATGGGAAAGACCCTGTGAAAATCATCAGAGAGGCACTTGCACAAGCACTTGTGTTTTACTATCCATTTGCAGGGAGGCTTAGAGAAGGACCTGGCCGAAAGCTTATCTTAGAATGTACTGGTGAGGGTGTCATCTTCATTGAGGCTGATGCCGATGTTACACTTGAACAGTTCGGGGATGCACTTTATCCACCAATCCCATGTATGGACAAACTCCTCTATGATGTTCCAGGCTCAGGAGAGATCCTTCATTGCCCATTGTTGCTCATTCAGGTACTCATCTCTCTCTATCTATCTCTTAAATTTTTTAAGGGCTGCTTCAAATAATTTTCCTAAACACACAAAGGAATGACCTATATGCATGCTTAAGTTAATGGGGGTTCTTTTGTTGATTACCAGGTCACACGACTGAGGTGCGGGGGTTTTATCTTTGCCCTACGCCAAAACCATACCATTTGTGATGCAATTGGCATAGTTCAATTCATGAGTACCATGGGTGAAATGGCTCGAGGTTATTGTATCCCTTCTATCCCCCCAGTTTGGCAAAGGGATCTTCTCAGTGCAAGGAACCCTCCAAGGGTGACATGCACACATCACCAATTCGATGAACTTCCTGATACAGATGACTATCCTCTCCAAAACATGGTCCCTTGTACTTTCTTCCTCGACTCAACCAAAGTAAATGCAATTCGTAAACATGTCCCTGGCCACTTGAACCAATGTTCTACATTTGATAAATTAACTGCCTGCATTTGGCGATGCAGTACAATAGCACTTAAGCCTGACCTAGATAGCCAAGTGCGTGTAATATTTCCAGTTAATTTGCGAGCCAAACTTAGCCCCTCATTACCAACTGGGTATTATGGCAATGCTGTTGTATTTGCAGTGGCTATAACAATGGCTAGGAAGCTTTGTGAGAACCCTTTGGGATATGCAATAGAATTGGTAAAAACTGCAAAAGCTAATGTGACTATGGAGTACGTGCGGTCTTATACAGATTTGGTGGTGATTAAAGACAAACTTGATGTCAATAGGGTTCGGTGCTATTTACCAACAGATGTGACACGTGTGGGATTTGAAGAGGTGGACTTTGGGTGGGGTAAGGCTGTTTATGGTGGACCAGCCAATCTCTGGAATGGACCCAATCCTAAGCTTGCAAGCTCTTACACATCATTTAGCAATGGTAAAGGGAAGAATGGCATTGTGGTGTCAATCTTGCTACCAAAAGTGACCCATGAAATATTCATGAAGGAGCTTGAGGGCACATTAAAAGGCCCTGCAATTGGTGATTTGTCAACAACTCCTATTAAATCTTCCATGTAGTGTAGGCCAATATATGCCATGGGTAATATCATTAGGGCTGAGGTTAAAAGTCAACTTTTTAACTTTTTTTTTTTTTTTTTCATAGTCAATGATTAAAAAAGTTAAAATGTTCTCCGATTTAAGGTTGAGAAAAATAGTTATTTTTTTTAACTTTTTAATTTCAACCCTTAGATGGTATTATATATGGATCTCAATCTACCATGCTTTAGGGAGCAATTAATTAAGATGCACGTGTCGTTTACTTGCTAAACTATTATGTGTCTAGTTTTAAATTAGTATTTTGTTTGCATCCATCAATAAGATCTGACTGATTCATGATAATGTTTTAAGTAATGTTATTTTATTTCTTAAATGAAATTATTTTCATTGCAACGATGTTTATGAATGAGAAGTAAAAATTTGGACTCTTTACTATTAAATGAAGGAGAAAATGGAAGAGAAATAAAATATGTAGCGTTTGACTACTGCGTACTCTTAGCATGAAGGTCACTTCACAAGTATAAATATTGGTGGAGTGTGAAGGGTAAGAACCGGAGTTTAAGTCTTTAGGAGGAAATTTGAATTTCATACACACATATATGTGTATATATGTGTATATATATGTATATATATATATAGTGTTTGAGAGTATCAATGAGCTTTTTTCACAAGGGAATTTTTATGTATGGTTACTTATATGTATATTTCAGGGAACTCAAACTATCTGCTATAAACCTACAAAGTTCGGTCACTTTTTTTATAATTCCTAATATTAGGATTTAAACCTTACAGCTCCCGCGCGTGTTCACCTCATTCCCCCCTAGCCTACTTACAAGTATACAAGTTACAACTGTATCTATCGAAAGGAGGATAAGTACTTCAACTGCATATTTGACCACATCAAAGTTAATTATGGGCAAAAATTCCGTCCTCTTCATCTCTAAATATCTTATTAACTTTATTAAAAATTGAGAAAAAGTAAATGACATTATGCAATGTTTCAAATTTAAAAAAAAAAAAAAAAAATCATTAGCCATTACAGTGCTTACATGTTAAGGAATGAGGACTATATGGCAACTGAATTTAATATCTCCCACTTGGCCAACTAGACTGATATGTGTATATGTTTATCTTTCAATAATATTAATACCCATTAAAAAATCTAAGGAATTTTACACCCACAAATTCTAGCATGTCACATTAGCATATTATTCATTAGTGAATTGGTAGTGTCCCACACAATCACAACTCACCAAAACCCATCTTCTCTTTCTTTCTCTCAGATTGATTAACCACCATTTACTCCAAGCTCCACCCCTCACCAGTTATGGCGGTGGCTCTCAAAGAAAATATATACCAAATTCCCAAATCTGTGAGATGCAAAAATAGAAAAAGATATGGGCCAAAGGAAAAAACAATAACACAATACAATATTTGCGTGGTTCGGCAATTTACTTATGTATATGAAGTTGCATAAATTTCACTATTCACTAAGCCTAAAAAAATTATCATATTAAAAAATCGTAACACTTTTATTTTGGGTCGGGTTATAATCCAAATCAACACAACTAGCTAGGCTCCACAAAACCCAACAGCTCCCACTCTCTCTCTGACCCAAACCCACAACTGAGTCTTCCTGCTCCAGCTCTCAATCTCTCTCTCCAAACCTAACATTTGGTTCACTTTCTCTTCAACCTATTCTCTCCAAACCCAAATCTGGTTCACTAGAATTTAATTGTTTATCTAATTAATCTAACACGTCATCTAGCATGAAAACGATTTTAGTTTGTTAGATGATTCTAAGGAAGTGTTTTAGAAAGACAATGCCTTAAGATCTTAATTATACAGTTTACTTAAAGAGAAGTTACACATTAAAGTGACTGTTGATTTAAGGTACACATAGCAAAGCTATTCGTTATCATGCTAATAGGAAGGCAATTGTTTGGTCATGCTTTTGCTAGAAAAGCAGATTTAATTGGTGGAGTTTGGGTGCAGGCACCGGCAATAATCAAGAAAATACGAGGAAAGCACAGTCCTAAACTAAACATTATTTCATTTAGGATTTAATTTTCCAATTTCATTAAAAAATAATGACTTAATTCCCTTTAGGTAGTCTCTTTAATTCCTTTTTATTTGTACGGTTATATATATACTATATAGCGTAAAATATCATCTTTTTCAATTAGTTTAGTGTTAGTGTGTACGAGAATCGTTGACCAGAGTGTGGAGTAGATCGGGATCAACTGCAAGATGCTAGGAAATGTATCCACACTTCTTTCTATTTTCTGAGGTTTTTTAAGCTCAACTTGGAAGATGCTTTAGAAAGAGAGGAAAGTGCATAAGTGGAAGAGCTCACATTTGATCAATACCCGTTTCTGTAGCCATGGCAATAATGGCGCTATCACCCTCTTCTCTGACCTTCACAGTGCAAAGGTGTGAACCAGAGCTGGTGACCCCAACCAAGCCCACTCCCCATGAGTTCCAACAACTTTCTGATTTGGATGACCAAGAATATTTTCGCTTTCAAATTGGGGTAATACAATTCTATAGGTGTGATCCATCTATGCATGGGAAAGACCCTGTGAAAATCATCAGAGAGGCACTTGCACAAGCCATTGTGTTTTACTATCCATTTGCAGGGGGGCTTAGAGAAGGACTTGGCCGAAAGCTTATCTTAGAATGTACTGGTGAGGGTGTCATCTTCATTGAGGCTGATGCCGATGTTACACTTGAACAGTGCGGTGATGCACTTTATCCTCCAATCCCATGTATGGACAAACTCCTCTATGATGTTCCAGGCTCAGGAGAGATCCTTCACTGCCCGTTGTTGCTCATCCAGGTACTCATTTCTCTCTCTCTCTTAAATTTTCTTTTCACATCTTACTTTCATGGGGTTCTCACAATTAATTGGGTCAGTGGTCTGCAAAAATAAAATCACAATTGGAACTGGCTCTTCATTTCATGAACATGGAATCTATAAATGATTACAAATTAACGACAACCCCCTACCTAGGGCTGCTAGGCTATAGATTCTCTAATTAAGTGTAAGTAATAAGTAGTAGATTACAATAAGTGGGATGTTTCATATAATTTGCCTTTTACCATACGCTAATAACCATGGATGAAATGTGCCGTATAGATTGGTGAAGATCGAAGCCATCTCTTCCCATGTTCAAAATTCATATATGGTGTAACTTTTATTAATATTATTTTTGTTGATATTACACAAATTAATAATTTTGAATTACTCGAATTGAATAACATATACCTACAAAATAACTATATTATTTATAAAGAGTTAAATTCCAAGTTTTCTGCACTTTCAATTATACATAGAATAATGGTGTATGGATAAGAATAAATAATATGTAATTAAGAATGAATAGGAGATCTAATTCAATGGTGAGATATTTAAAATTAAAATTTAATGATGTATAATTAATAAAGAGTTATATCAGTAAAAGTTATCAATTCTGTTTCATTTTCGTCGAAACATGTATAATATTTTGGTAGTAACTATAAAACTGATAAACTAAAATCCTCTTGTTTTACCTCGGCTTAAATTTCAATGGATTTGAGCGTGTTCGTACCATTTCAGCCAATTCTAAATGGTATTTGAATTTTGAGCATAACACTTATGCTTTGTCTTGTGTTTTTTTCTCTCTCTAGCTCATTTGTCAGATTTATTTTTATTTTTATTTTTTACTATTCTCACTCTCTCATGTTTTGAAAAAAAAAAAAAAAACTATTTCAATCTATGCATTTTGAAAAAAAGACATTTTTAAATTATTCTAAATCAATTTCTAGGCAAGAAAAAATAAATTATAATTTAACACTTCCATTATATTTTATATATTAATAAAAAAAATTTAACTGATCAAGTGTTTTTTACTTTTTTTTTTCTTGTATTAATTAAAAAAAAATTGTAATCAATATTGTCTTCAACATTTTATTTTCATCTTAATTACCCCCCTTGAATTAAAATTTTGGCTTTGCCACATATAGAAAGAATGTCAAATGATTGAAGTAAATATATAAACACAAAAAGGAATGACCAATATGCTTAAGCTAATGGGGTTCTTTTGTTGATTAACAGGTCACTCGACTAAGGTGTGGGGGTTTTATCTTTGCCCTACGCCAAAACCATACTATGAGTGATTCAATTGGCATAGCTCAAATGCTCAATTCATGAGTACCGTGGGTGAAATGGCACGAGGTTATTGTACCCCTTCTATCCCCCCCAGTTTGGCAAAGGGATCTTCTCAGTGCAAGGAACCCACCAAAAGTGACACGCAAACATCACCAATTCGATGAACTTCTTGATACCAATGACTACCCTCTCCAAAACATGGTCCCTTGTTCTTTCTTCCTCGACTCGACCGAAGTAAATGCAGTACATCGTAAACACGTCCCTAGTCACTTGAACCAGTGCTCCACATTTGATATATTAACTGCGTGCATTTGGCGATGCAGTACAATAGCACTTAAACCTAACCTAGAGAGCCAAGTGCGTGTGATATTTCCAGTTAATGTGCGAGCCAAACTTAGCCCCTCATTACCAACTGGGTATTATGGCAATGCTGTTGTATTCGCAGTGGCTATAACAATGGCTAGGAAGCTTTGCGAGAACCCTTTGGGATATGCAATAGAATTGGTAAAAACTGCCAAAGCTAATATGACTATGGAGTACGTGCGGTCTTATATAGATTTTGTGGTGATTAAAGACAAACCTGATATCAATAGGGTTCGGTGCTACTCACCAACAGATGTGACACACGTGGGATTCGAAGAGGTGGACTTTGGGTGGGGTAAGGCTATTTATGGTGGGCTAGGCAATCTCTGGAATGGACCCAATCCTATGCCTGCAAGCTCTTACACATATTTAGCAATGGTAAAGGGAAGAATGGCATTGTGGTGTCAATCTTGCTCCCAAAAGTGACCCATGAAATATTCATGAAGGAGCTTGAGGGCACATTAAAAGGCCATGCAATTGGTGATTTGCCAACAACTCCTATTAAATCTTCCATGTAGTGCAGGATTGACTTCCAATATATGCAATAGGAAATATCATTAGGGGGTGAGATTAAAAGTTAACTTTTCATTTTTATTTTTATTTTTTTTCCCTTAGTCGATGAATAAGAAAGTTCTCGGTTTTAAGGTTAGAGAAAAATAGTTGGGTTTTTAACTTTTAATTCCAACCATTAGATGGTATTACCCATAGATCTCAATCCACCAATGCTTTAGGGAACGTACAAGGCAATTGATTAAGATGCACTAGTTATCTTTTCACTTGCTAAACTATTGTTTGTCTAGTTTTAAATTACTATTTTGTTTGCATCCATGAATAAGGATCTGAGCCATTGATAGTGTATTACTTAATACTATTATATCTTAAATGAAATTATTTTCATTACTGAAGTAAAAAATTATTTTCAATACTCACAACCAAACTTATGAATATGTTTAATTTTTACATTACAACACATTTTATTCCTAGTAATAAAGGTTACAATTCCGGTTGTAATTTTCATTCAGTGTACCAAACGTACTCATAGTGTTTGAAGTATCATTGAGTTTTTTTCATGATGGAATTTTTAAGGATACATTTGGTACACTAAATATGAAGATTATATTAGGAATAGTAATCTTTATTACTGGGAATAGAAAATATTATAATGGAATAACTATTACTATCCATAAGTTTGGTTGTTACATATAAAAAGCTTGTAAAAGATGACGTATAAGGAAGATTTATATTTTTGGACATATATTAATTTTAAAACATATTATATATACTAAGGTATAACTATTACATCCATCTTAAAGAGGAATAGCTATTCTTCAATTTAATAATAGTTATTCTTATGTAATAACAAATCCATGTAATAAAAATGTAACCAAATGATTGAATTACTATTACACATGAATATTTATTTCATTACAAAAGTTATTACACCATACCAAACATACCCTAAGTATGATTAATTTATGTTTCAGGGAACTCAAATGATATACTATAAACCCACAAAGTTCAATCACTTTTATTTTAATTCCTAATATTAGGATATAAACTTTATAGCTCCCGTGATCACCTCATTGAATCCTACTTACAACTTTCTATCTATGAAAAGGAGGAGCACTTCAATTCAAGGGAGTTAATACCTACCACAGACCGTTTCAGATTGGGTAAAGGAATGAAATATTTTGATACTGTTAGATATCAGTGTACCATTGGTTTACCACTATATATATATATATATATATATATTATTTACTTGTTTATATTTATTTTTGTAGATCACATATTTGTAAATTTAGATATTTGGTAAAAAAAAAAATTAAAACTAATTTAATTGTTAAGCTTATAAATTACAGAGAAAATGAAAAAATATATATATAATACACAGAAGTCTTAAATATATGATAGGCGAAATACTTTTAGTCCTTACATATTGAGCTAATTCTCAGTTTGGTCTCTAAATTTATTTTGCTACTAATGTAGTCTCTAAAAAAAGAAAATCAATTCTATTTTAGTCTCTGCTGTCAACCGACTAACTGAAAACTCCTATGTGGCAAAGAGAGTGCTATGCTTGTTGACATGGCGCTGATGTGGTCATTAAAAGATTATTAAAAAAATTATTTAGCATTTTTTAAATGCCATGCCAGTATTTTAATTAATTAAAAATTAAAACAAAAAAATTTTAATTCCTCAATTTTAATTTTAATTTTAAAAAATCAAAAACAATTTTTTTTAAATTTTTTTTTAGTTTTAAACAATTTTTTTATTAATCTAATTAAATTAAATAGAAATTCAAAAAAAAAAAATTTACCATTAGAACATTTTAGTTTTAAGTGTATTTAATTTTTTTTTTTAAAGTATGTTAGTCAAAAGTGTATATACTTTAAAAATCATCAAACCATTTATTTTTTTATTATTATCATTAGACCATTTTAAACCATGATCTGAGAGAGAGAAAGAGATGAGGCCGGCAGTGGTTTAGAGAAAGAGTTGTTTGCGCCTTGAGACTGAGAGAATTGTTCTTGTTAGGAATGAATGGGAGAGCTTGGGTTCAATAATGAAAGAGTGAGAGATGATAATTTGTTTTTCCTTTTCTTTTCTTTTCTTTTCTTTTCTTTTCTTTGGTGTTCTTGTGATGGGTTTGAGTTTTTGTTTGCTGGGTTTGATTTGGGAAGAATGGGAAGAACCATGTATAAAAGGAAGAACAATTTGAAGAACATGAAGATTTTTTTAAAAATACTATTTTTAATTAAATTAGATTTAAGGTTTTTTGTAATTTAATTTAATTTTTTGTTTAAATTTTCTAACATGGTTTTTTAAAAAAAATAAAATGCTGATGTGGCATTTAAAAAATACCAAATAATTCTTTTAATAATATTTTAATAGCCACGTCAGTGCCACGTCAGCAGACAGGGCACTCCGTTTGCCACGTAGGAGGTTTCCATTAGTGGGTTGACGGCAAAGACCAAAATAGAATCAATTTTCTTTTTTTATGGACTACATTAGTAGCAAAATCAATTTAGAGATCAAAATAGAATCGGCCCAAAATATAAGGACCAAAAGTGCATTTTCGCCTATATGATAATGCATTCGGCGTATGTGTTCACAGTGTTTGGTAGAAATATATTAAAAATTAGTTGCTAACCTACGCGATGCATGGGAAAGCTATTGATTATGAAAAAAAAAAATCCAATAATGAATGAAAAATTTAAGCTATTTCTTTTTTTTTTTTTTGAAAAAAAAAAAAAACAATGAATGAAGAGTTTAAGCTATCACCTATGCAATTTTTTTTGTGCATTTCAATTAGACTTTAGACAAAAATAATATGGTTATTACTTCTATTATTTTTGGGCTGAAATAAGGTTTTTTTTTTTTTTTCTTGAATTGATATAAGTTATTTGTTTACTATTTTTTTTATGTCGGAATTTATTTATTGTTATTATTAAGCTAAAATATTTAAAAATGATTATCTGATTATTTATTTAAAAGAAATATTTTTATAAAATGATGTAATTGCAGTTTTGTGAATAAAAAGGTGTTGATGATCATTTTCGGAAGCCCAAAAGAAAGGAGCCTAACAACATGGGTAGAAAGGAGTTAGTGGATAGGAAAACCAATAAGTAAACCCATGGGCAGTATATGATGTAGAAAAGTGAGAATGAGTCACAGCAAGCCCGAAGTAATGAATGTAAGGGGCTAATGGAAAGCCTATGAGCCACAAGGATGAAGGATAAGGTAATTGGGCCAGGAAAGCCCAAAGGAGTTAATAAAAGTTCATGGGAATGCAGAGTTAGGAAAAGGGCCAAAAGGGTTTAAGGACAGTAAATGGGTCAAGGATGTCCAACGTAACCAAAAGGCCTAAATGACTATACTGAGTCATTGAGGAAAGAGTAAGCAACAAGTTCAAAGAGGCCCAGCAAGCTTGGGTCAAATAACGCCACAGTAGGAATGGCAGAGTAGAACGACAGGACACACAAAGACTGCAAAAAAGGGCAAGAGACTAGGTTGAAGGAGGAAAAGCCCAAGGCCAAGCAAAGGCCCAGCCCCGAATGAGAGCAGGCTTTAAAGAATGAGAAGCCAAAAAATTGATCACACCATAAGAAGCCAAGGATGGGTGGCAAGATGTGCAGACAAGCCTCCAGGCCACGACAAACACATGAGCAACATGCAGATTTCAGATATACATGAAAACGAAGCACGCGTAAGACCCAGACCTCACTAGCCTATTCCCAGCCAATAGAGGAGGAGGTGAGGTCATGGGTCAGAGGTAAGAGGGCATGATCTAGCGGTGGGGAGAGGGGAAAACCTATTCTAGGGTTCCTGCTCAGGCTCTTTTGAGGGAAATGTCCTGCTGGGATGACATACCCCCTAAAGGAAGTAAGGAGGAGCTGAGATCACTAGATGCATGCTATAAGGGATAGGAAGAAAGAAAGCACTCACACTGTAGCACAATAGGTAAACAAACAAAATAGTCTTCTTTGTCTGGTGTCACGGCCAGCATAGGTAAGTGATGGTGGCTGAGTGACTAACAAACCAGTAAGTGATCCGCAAGGACACCCAAACTAGACAAAGGTTGTTAAAGGCTAAAATGGTAAAATCCAGTCACGATGGGAACTATAAAAAAGGGGCCTTACCATGCACAAGGGGGGATCACAATCACAAAAAGCACTATAATAGCAACCTCTATGAGAGAATCGCAACAAAATAAGTAAACACTGAGAAAGAAAAGGAAGAAAAAAAGAAAGAAAGAAAAAATTAGGAAAGAGAGGAAGTATAGAACGGCAGGCATGCACCAATAGGTTGATCTCCTTTCTCCCTCTAAAGCCCTACTCTCTATCAAAAAGGAAGAGGATCCTTATTAAAGATAAACCATTTAAGCTCATTCCCTCAAAGCAATTAATTTCTTTCCCCTGGGAGATTAGTCGCATTGAGAAAGTGGTGCACCTTCTTGGTTTCAACTCGGCAGCATTACTTGGCGTGGCAGACTGATTTTTCTCTCTTTGATTTGATAACCCCACTATTATTATTCTCCATTTATTTCTCTACTTTTGGCCTACGAGATGCCTCTTGTCGCCCCCCTTTATTCATTTTGTCTACTATTTCTTGTATTATCTTTATTATATCTGTCTGCCATAACTTATCCGTAGCAGTTCTGTCTGCCATAGGCCTGTGATCAAAACATGGCAAACGGGGCATAGTTTGTACATAAGCTGGACCAAATTAAGTTATAGATTGGACGGGTCCCAACTCCTTTACTCATAACACTTGGGCCTAATACCGTAGGAGGCAACCCAGCCCAACATTGTACAAAAGGCCCACTACAAAAGGCATGTGATGGCATTGTTAGGGAAGCAACTTCCTGGAAACTTCCTTTCCACCCCTCCCAAGTGTCATAAATTTCATCTCTCTTTTTTTTCTTTTAATAAATTGGTTTTCTTTTCTAACGTCCACACTATCAAATCCAAAAGAAGCTACTCAGTGAAAACACATTCTTCATTTAGCTCAAAAATTCATAGTTTGTTTCGAAATGATGAAATTTCAGCCGAAACGTTGGTATAGGCCGAATTTTGGAACGGAATAGAATAGTGGGGTTACCTATAATGAAACGAAAAATTCCGACTAGAACAGAATGGCATTTAAAACATTGATCTTGTACTGTGTTTGAAGAAATTTATGGAATAAGAAGGAAGATGATGAAGAGGGAGATGGGATTATTTTGGGGTTTTTTTTTTTTTTTTTTTTTTTTGGGAGAAACTTTTGGTTTGGGTTTGTACTCATGTTTACTGTTTTGGTTTGGTTTTAGATTGTGCTGTGCTTATGATATAGAGGAAGATGGGAGAAGAAAGAGTTGATCGGGTTTTTGTAAGGAAGGAGAAGGAGTATCGGGGAGAAATAGTTATTAAAATCAGATTTTTCTTTCTTTCTTTATAATGCTGATGTTTTAAAAATAATGATGACGTGAAAAATTGTGGGTGTTTTAGAGGTTTCAGTTATATATATATATATATATATTTATATTAGAGAAAGTAATTGGTGATAAAACCAAATGAATCAAAATTAAATAATAACGTGTCTCTCTAAATGATAATTAATTGGGGGTATGTGTTCACTGTTCAGTGCTTGGTAGAAAAATATTTAAAAAGTAGAAAAAGTAATTGATGATAAAACCAAAGGAATCAAAATTAAATAGTAACATGTCTTTCTAAAATTTTCACATGTTCCAAGTAGTGTTTGTCAGTTCTTAAACACCACACATGTTAATCTGTTGGCTGAGTAACCTGAGTTAACTTCTCTCTTCCCATCAGTATTATCCATGTCTCTTCCATCAGTAACCACTTTTTTTAGATATCTCTCAAGCTCTCTCTCAAGTGGAAGTACATCTTGTTACAGTGCATGCTTTCTCCCTCTCACAAGTTGGTAGGACCCATAGTACACCATGTTACGGTGCATGCTTCTTCCCTCTCACAAGATGGTGGGACCCACAATACACCTTGTTACGATGCATGCTTTCTCCCTCTTACAAGTTGGGGGGACCCACAGTACACCCTGTTAAGGAGCACGCTTCCTCCCTTTCACAAGTTGGTGGGACCCATAGTTGATGGGTCCCACCATCTATGAGAGTGAGGAAGCATGTACCCATAATAGAGTGTATTTTCTCCTTTCTCAGACGAGACATTTAGCTTAGGATGGCAAAATTTAACACAACTCGAGAACTTGACACTATTAATGCGACTATAAACAAATCATGGGTTGAGGCTAAACGGATTCAGATCATATTCAGGTTAACACAATTAACTCATTTAATAAATAGGCCGTGTTCGTGTTCAACATGCGAACCCGTTTGACCCGTTTAGCTTTTAAAGTTATTAGTTGTTTTGATATTATTACTTAATTAATAGTTGTTTTTATATGTTTATTACTATATTTATAGTTGTATTGTATTTTAATTTTGGATGTATGAGAATTGAAAAAAATTATATAGGTTAGGTATGACGTATTAATCAAATAAATTATTAAATGAATTATTTGTATTGACCTTTACATGACTTGTTAATTAAACGAGTTAAAAGTGTTGGGTCAGGTCGACTTATTTAATAAACAGGTTGTGTTCAGGTTGAGGATTCCTGACATGTTTACTAAACAGGTCGGGTTTGGGTCAACCTATATAGCCGAATTCTCATGGCTTGACACGACACGATCTCGACCCGCGAACACGAATTGCCACCCCTAAATTTCAGCTTCGTTTCACTGACTCAATGAACATTGGTATTGCTAGTCACCATCATCATTGATGCCAAAGTGAGGCCGAGATGAACACATTTGAGGCTGGTGGGTTACTGCAAGCATTAGACCTGAGTTTAGGGTGAGAAAAATTGCAAAACAGTCCCCACTTTTCTTAAATTTTATAAAAAAAAAAGTGTGGTTTTTGTTTCGATCCGGTATCTAATTACTGGCTCAAAATTCGATATGTATCCCGGTACGACTAAAATAGGTCCGGTACGACCGGTATTTTAACTGCAACAAAACACCTACATTTCTGTTTCGGTTTACGTATCGGTACGATATATACCGATCGTACTGACTGGTACGATATGAAATTGTTTTTCTTACTTCAACTGCATATTTGACCACATCAAAGTTAATCATGACCAAAAATTCCGTCCTCTTCATCTCTAAATATCTTAATAATTTAATTAAAAATTGAGAAAACAATGAATTACATTATGCAAATGTTTCAACTTTCAAAAAAAAAAAAATCATTAACTATTACACATTGAGGCCTCTATGTCCACTAAATTTAATATCTCCCACTTGGCCAATAACAACTGTGATCATATGGGTATGTTTATCAATAATACCCATTAAACAAATAATATTGTACAATTTTTATAAATATTGTACATATTTGTATAGTTTATAATGCAAAATTTTATATTGCAAGTATAATGTAAGCCTATAAAAGTCTATAATAAAATTTATTGTGCACATGTACCACCCAAAGTTTTTAATTTTTTATTGGTAGAAAGTTTTTAATTTTTGTTACAACTATACGCTCTAAATGAACAAAAAACCACCCATTAACTCTATTGAGACATTGAAATATCTCCAATAACACAAAATAACATTACGTTGATTTTAAACCAGCTCCCAATATATACTTAAATACATGATGAAATTTGCAGCAAAAGAAAAAAAAAATATATATATATATATATATATATATATATACCTGACGAAATAATGCTAAATTCTCATATGACGCTTTTCTTATGCTCGTTGAAGACTGTTATTACATAATTTACATTATAAAATTGAACATAAGATCACATCACTAGAAAAATTTATTGGATAGTTCCGTAGTATTGCTCACCCCTCTCACAATAAAAATAAAAAAATAAAAAGGAAAAAAAAGAAAACCCACACGACCAATAATTACTTATTCGCCAATGGCTGGGGGCCTAATAATATATAGAGAATGCCAACCTTACTGCCACGAATGATGTATCTATTTGTCTTGAGGCTGATTATTAATGCTTGGCAACTTTAATGGGTGTAGTTTGTGTTGTATGTGTCCAGTGAAAGTTATTATTAAACACATATTTTTACATATGTGTCTATTATCTAACATGTCGGTGATAACTTTCATCGAATATAAACAGCACGCATTAAATAAATAAATTAAAAAGAAGATAAGGTTAAAGTAGTACGACAGTCTTCCATCTAACACACAGAACACATTTACTGTAACTCAAAAAAACAAAACACTCGCTCAGACTGCAAATGGCAAGGGAGAAATTGCTCAGACTACAGGGTGAGATGGTAGATCTGACATTACTTTTGGATTATTGAGGGGGAATATTTCAGGTAATCATATTTTTTTTGTTTTTTTTTGAATTTTGGAGAGAGAGAGAGCATGTTCAATGTTGTTAGAGTGTGTAGGAGCTCAAAGTCTGGAGTTTAAAATTGAAAATTGAAACTTCACAAGTACAAGGATGCTTTAGAGCCCATTTAGATTGAGTTTTTTGATAATTTAATTCTCAGTTTTTATGACTCATAACTCAAAAATGATATGACCCATAGCAAAAAGTTTGTTTGGCAAACAATAACTCTGTTTTCATAACTTTGTTTCCATAACTCAATTATCTGATTTTTGAGTTATGAATTATGAAAACTGAAAACAACTTTTGACTGTTTTCAGTTTCCATAACTCATAACTCAATGATAATATTGTAATTAAACACACATAGGGGACCCACAACCGCAACTTTTGACCACCTTTTGACTTTTTTTTTTCTTTTCTTGGATTGGCCGTTCAGTTTTTTTTTTTTTTTTTCTTTTCCTTGGGTTGGCCGTTCGGTTTTTTTTTTCCTTCTTTTTTTTCTTTTCTTGGGTTGGCTGTTCGGTTTTTTTTTTTTTTTTAGCTTCGGTGAGTTGGGTATTGAAAAAAAAAACACTGTACCGGCTGACAGGTATGGGCCCACAAATAGCGTGAAAAATATTGAGTGATGGAAATTGGGTGATGATGCCAAACGGGTGTGAAAAATTGAATGATGAGTGATGAGTGATGAGTGATGAGTGATGAGTGATGAAAATTAAGTGATGGAAAAAGTGAAGCCAAACAGGCTCTTAACCTTTTGAAAGAGAGTTAGACAGAGAACATGTATAATTAATAGCCCAAATTTTTTTTTTCTCAAAGTTTTTACTTTTTATTGAACAAATGACTGAAACTTCACTGCCTTCATACACGTTGCACTTGCAGTGTCACCTATCCCATTTGATCACACAATTTTTTGTGTCGAAGTGGTAATGTCAATTATTGCTCCTTCACCCACTTCTCTGGCCTTCACAGTGAGAAGGTGTGAACCATAGCTGGTTGCTCCGGCCAAGCCAACTCCCCATGAGTTTAAACAGCTCTCTGATTTGGATGACCGAGAATGTTTTCGGTTTCAAATTCAGTTGATACAATTCTATAGGTGTGATCCATCTATGCATGATAAAGACCCTGTGAAAATCATCAGAGAGGCACTAGCAAGCACTTGTGTTTTACTACCCATATGCAGGTAGGCTTAGGAAAGGACCTGGTCGAAAGCTTATCTTAGAGCATCTCTAGCGGATTATGTAAATTTTTGTACTGTTTATATAATAAACAGTGATTTTTACCTCTTAGTTAACCATTTTTTTAAATACATTTTCCAATAGATTCTTTATCATGTTCTCTATCTTATTTAAATATTATTTTTTCATTCATTATTTATTCTTTTTTCAACAACTATATATCTTTCAACATTTTTTTATTCAATACCCGATTATTATAATAGAAAAAAATATTTGAAGGATGAACAATATCGCTCATCAGACTTGATGAGCTACTATTCATGAGACAAAAAAAATTCCGAGTATAGAGAGTCCATTGAAGACTATTTTTATGGTGTCACTCTCTATTATAGAGATTTTTATGCATTTAGTTACACCATTGGAGATGCTCTTAGAATGTACTGGTGAGGGTTGTACACTAACACCCTCACCCGTACATTCTAAGATGTGCAAGGCAAGCAACTTATGGCAGCTACATATAATATTTAGTATTATCACAAATATTTACTTCAATATATAATAATAATAATAATAATAATAATAATAAGAGGGAAATTCGAGGGTGTTACGGTAACACCTTCACCAGTACATTCTAGGATGTGCAAGGCAAGCAACTTATGGCAGCTACATATAATATTTAGTATTATCACAAATATTTTACTTCAATATATAAAATTAATAATAATAATTAAGAGGAAAATTCTTTATTTACATTGCAAGTACAATATATAACAATAAAAGTCCATAATAAAATTTATATTACGCATGTACCACCCAAAGTTTTTATTTTTTATTGGTAGAAAGTTGTTAATTTTTTACCAACACAAAATAATATTGCGTTGATTTTAAATCAGCTCCCAATATATACTTAAATACATGAAGAAATAATGCTATATTCTCATATGATGCCTTTCTTATGCTTGTTGAAGGCTATTACATTATAAAATTGGACATTAGATCACGTCACCAAAAAAATTTATTGGGTAGCTCGGGAGCATTGCTCCCTCCTCCCACGTGTGGAGCCAACTTCTCGTGTGAGAGAAGGAAGTAATGCTCTCCACCGCCCGTGGCTGGGCCTAGGGGCCTAATAATAATAGAGAATGCCAACCTTACTACTTCGAATGACGTGTCTCTTTTGTCTTGAGGTTGATTATTAATGCTTGGCAACTTAATTGGAGTATGCTTTAAAAAAAAAAGAAAATAAAAAAGAAAAGAAGATAAGACTAGATTAGTACGACCGTCTCCCATCCATTCATGAATTCAGCTACTATCTCAATTGAAGTATACCAACCGAGTGAGTGATTTAGCAGAATAATGGATGAGTGAGGGTGAGAACTGAGAAGAGAAGAGGAGATGCAAATTTCTAAAAGCAATCTCCTTGTATGTATTATTTCGACTCAGTCACCCTTTACCAAATTCCACCCCAAGTACCCATTTACTGTAACTCAAAAAAACAGAACACTTGCTCAGACTGCAACTGGCAAGGGAGCAATTGCTCAGACAAGAGTGAGACGGTGGATCTGACGGTACTTTTGGATTATTGAGGGGGAATATTTCAGGTAATCTTTTTTTTTTTTTTTTTTTTTTTTGAGTTTTGGAGAGAGAGAGAGAGTATGATCTATGTTTTTAGAGTTTGTAGGAGCTCAAAGACTAGAGTCCAAAATTGAAAATTCACAAGTATGCTCTTAAGTCTAAACAATTGAAAGAGAGTTAGACAGAGAACATGTGTACTAAGATAAAGATTTTCATGCATTGGTTAAAATTTGAGGCTTAATTAATATTCTTACAAGAGAATTAATGGTCCAATTTATTTTTAAAAAGATTTCTTGGTTAATACTTGATATTTTTTTCGAAGTTTTTTATTGAACAACTGACTTAAATTTCACTGCCTTATACACATTGCACTTGCAGGGTTACCTATCCCATTTGATCACACCTTTTTTTGTGGTAAACTGGTAATGTCAATTATTCCTCCTTCACCCACCTCTCTGGCCTTCACAGTGAGAAGGTGTGAACCAGAGCTGGTTGCTCCGACCAAGCCAACTCCCCATGAGTTTAAACAGCTCTCTGATTTGGATGACCAAGAATGTTTTCGGTTTCAAATCCAGTTGATACAATTCTATAGGTGTGATCCATCTATGCATGGGAAAGACCCTGTGAAAATCATCAGAGAGGCACTAGCACAAGCACTAGTGTTTTACTACCCATATGCAGGGAGGCTTAGGAAAGGACCTGGTCGAAAGCTTATCTTAGAATGTACTGGTGAGGGTGTTATCTTCATTGAGGCTGATGCTGATGTTACACTAAAACAGTTCGGTGATATAATTCATCCTCCAATCCCATGTATGGACAAACTCCTCTATGATGTTCCAGGCTCAGGAGAAATCCTTGACTGCCCATTGTTGCTCATTCAGGTACTCATCTCTCTCTCTCTCTCTGTCTCTCAAATTTTCATTTCACATCTTATTATCAATGGTTCATACAATTAATAAATAGTCACTTGTGCATTTTAAGTTTTTCCTCAATTTGGGAATCTTCAAATGATTAAAAATTAACCTCAAACCCCAAAACCATAAGGTGCTTTCGTTTCACAAGATTTCCCATATAGATTGGTGAAGACAGATGATGTCCCTTTTCTTTGTACCTAAATGTACCTACAAACAATCCAGAAAATTATAGATCAATAATTTTCTTAAAGTTGTGTATTTTTAATATATAAATATATATATAAAATATTAACTTATAAAACGAAGAGTAAATAATATTCAATTGGAAATATAGAACATATAAAGTGAAGATTTTTAAAATTTTAATGGTGCATAATTTATAACAAAGAGTTATATCAGGCAAAGTTATTAATTTCGTTTCATTTTAGTAAACAGGTGGAATATTTTGTACCAATTATTAAATCTATACACTACACCTCCTTATTCTACCTCAGCCTAAATTCCAATGGATTTCAGTGTGTTCTGGCCATTTTGATCAATATTTGAATTATGGGCAGAACACTTTACCCTTTGTTATGTGTTTTTCTCTTCTCCCTCCCTTTCTCCACCTGTCACATTTATTTTCTTAAATTTTTACTCCTCTCTCTGTCTCACATGGTTTAAATTTAATCAATCATTTTAATTTCTTTTCTTTTTTTACTCTCTCAGTCACATCACTCTTATATGTGTGCACATTCACATCTCTCTCTCTCTCTCTCTCTCACAACAAAAAGTCTACACTCAATTCATTTTTTGCCTCCCCTTTCTTTCACTTATTATGTGAATATTTATTTTATTTTAAATATATATTTTGAGTTTGTAATATATAGAATATATTATTATTTGATTTTAAATTAATATGATATAATTGTTTTTATCTATAACAAAGGAAAAAAAAAAAAAACTGATATCATTAAAAAAAAGCAGTAACCTAAAACAATATGCTTGAATACATAGTTTTGAAATATTTCATTCCAAACCAAAACGGTCATCGAAACAGAATTGATCAAGCATAGCTTAAACATAGTTGAAGTAGAAAGAATGTCAAATGATTGAAGTAAATAGCTACCCAATAAAAAAGACACAAAGGAATAACCAATATGCTTAAGTTAATGGTATTTTTAGCTAATTAACAGGTGACAAGATTGAGGTGTGGGGGTTTTATCTTTGCCTATCGCTTGAACCACACCATGAGTGATGCAATCGGCATAGCCCAATTCATAGGTGCCGTAGGTGAAATGGCTCGAGGTGAATGTGCCCCTTCTATCCCCCCAGTTTGGCAAAGAGATCTTCTCAATGCAAGGAATCCACCAAGGGTGACATGCACACATCACCAATTCGATGAACTTACTGATACAAATGACTACACTCTCCAAGACATGGTCCCTTGTTCTCTCTTCTTCGGCTCGATCGAAGTAAATGCAATTCGTGAGCATCTTCCTAGTCACTTGAAAAAATGCTCCACATTCGATGTAATAACTGCGTGCATTTGGCGATGCAGTACAAGAGCACTTAGACCAGACCTGGAGACCCAAGTGCGTGTTATGTTTGCAATCAATGTGCGTGGCAAACTTAGGCCCCCATTACCAACTGGGTATTACGGCAATGCTATTTTAGCAGCAGTGGCTACAACAACGGCTAGGAAGCTTTGTGAGAACCCTTTGGGATATGCATTAGAATTGGTAAAAATGGCAAAAGCTAATGTGACCATGGAGTATGTGCATTCTTATACAGATTTGGTGGTGATTAAAGACAAACTTGATCTCAATAGGGTTCAATGCTACTTACCAACAAATTCGACACGTGTTGGATTTGAAGAGGTGGACTTTGGGTGGGGTAACCCTGCCTATGGTGGGCCAGCCAATCTTTGGACTGGACCCAATCCAAAGCTAGCAAGCTCTTACACGTCTTTTAGCAATGGTAAAGGGAAGAATGGAATTGTGGTGTCAACCCTACTGCCAAATGTGGCTCACGAAATATTCAAGAAGGAGCTTGAAGAGTACACGTTGAAGGGCCATGCAATTGGTGGTCAATATCTATCAACTCCTATTAAATCTTCCATGTAATGCAATTATAAACCAAATTATCAATGTAAGATTAATTAAAGAATTAACTTTCAATGAAAAAAAAAAAAAAAAATTGATTCTGATTCAAGGATTGAGAGAAAGAGTTGGTTTGTTAACTTTTAAAGAAGTGTCGTAGAACAACAAACAGGTAAAAATTTGTGACTTCAAAATTGTTTTGATTCTCAAAAAAAGAAAAAAAGAAAAGAAAAAGAGGTAATATCTCAATCCCCCATTAGAGCATCCGCAATGGGTATGCTAAATGGCATATGTAAGGAAACTTTACTATTTTCACACAAAAAACAAACTGCATTTGGGCTTCTAAAATTCAACTATTGCAAATTTTTTTGTTTTAAAATTGCACTGTAGCACAATTCTAAAACAAAATATTGGTTTTTTATTCTTTCTGTCTTTTTCTCTCTCTTTATTTTATGTTTTTTAGTCCTCTCTCTCTCACTCCCACTCTATCTCTCCATCTCCCACTCCCTGTTTCTCTTGGTGTGCAGTGGTGGCCTGTTTATGGTGGATCTCGGCGTGGCAAGGTCACGGTGGTGGTGTTTTTTTTTTTTTTTTTTCTTTTCTGCAAAGTCCCTCTTCCTCTCAGTCCTCACTCTTTCTCGTTCAAGGCTTACACCGGAGCTGGGTTAGGTTTGTGGTTTGATCTGGGCATGGAGGTGGGCTAGGATCGGTTGATGGTAGGTTTGGATCAGCGTGGATCGGAGCTCCGATGGTAGGTTTGATGTGTGTAGTGCAGCGGTGGTGGGCTTGTGTTGTATCATAAATGACGATGATTGTGGGATATATTATTTTATTGGGTAAAAATATTATTTTAATGAGTAGAATAGGAAAATAAAAGTTGAGATGATAGGAGAATTATAAAATTGTATTGTATAATTAATAAAATAACTTTTTGGGATGGTAAAATATGATAGAATAGCATTTTCTAATGCGAATGCTCTTATTATTACTAAAGCTTTTGTTCAATGTATCCATGCTTTTGGACAAAACAATGAACCGACACATTACTATTTTAAGACCCGTGTCACCAATGCATGAGAGTACCAGAGAGATAAACCAAAAACCCCAAAACTACTATATTCGGAAATTATTGCTTCATAAATTATTGTTCTTGTATACGTACAAAAAATGGAGAATAATATATATGATTGATACAGTTGGTAAAATGGCCTACACATGTTATTTATTGTCTCCCCTCAATTATTAATGACATTATCTACTCATCTCCTTGGATTACTTAATAAAAGAAAAAAAAAATCACCCATATTCTACCGTTTATAAATTATTTATGTACAGGCTGGTGAAAACATTTAATTAAAAATAAAAACTCTGATATGACTTATCCACGTCTGTGTAGAAATCTTTTAGAAGATAAGAAGAGATCCGAACAGAGCAAAGCAATATAGGAAAAGATGAACTCAGGATAAAAAATTAATAAACAAATGGTCTACATTCTTTCCCACTAATTCATAAAGTAGATATAAGATTCCCCCAAAGAAATTATGTGCTTAAAACTATAAATAAGTATGATTTTTATTTTTTATTGTGGATTGAAAAAAAATACACAATTTAATATCAAGTATGTGCATAATAATTGAAAAATGCTTATTTGTTATTGTGGATGTCAAGAACCTTATAACTCAATTAACTAGTAATTTTTGATGTTCGGTTTCTAACAAAGACATTTAAAGTTCAAATCCTATCTTTTTAATTCAACTATCGAATTATGAAAAAAAAAAAAAATTATATATATATCCACTTATCTTTACTAATTATAGTAAAGGAAAGGTAACCCACCACTTTGGCACTTTGTTAGAACCTAGTGCATGCGCGCTAGTGACGCAAACTCGATTGGACCTCGCAATATATTGAAAAAAAAAAAAAACAGTAATATCGTATAATCTTGAATACACATACAATTTATTTGATGGTATCTAACTAATAAATTATAAGCACCAAATTTGAGTTTCTTTTTCTGTTTGAAATTGACCATAATGTTTTCCTTTTTGACAACGATTTTTTTTTTTTAATAGTTAAAAGCAATATTTTTTTACAGCAAATATAGGAATGATTTCACGTTGTGAAAAAAGAAATTATGCTAGAATATAGATAATTTGATCTATTAGTGATAATTGAAATTTCAAATAACTAATTGTCAAATCTTGATCTTGATTGGTAGGTGGAGAGAGACTAGAACCGAGATCAATAACCAAGGACCGAGCTCAAATAGGGACTGGTCCAAAGTCATGAGGTCAGATATTAAGACATTTAAAGATAGTCAAATTGGCTAAGAGAAAGTGATTCATGCATTACCATAAAAAATTAGTATAAAAAAAAAAAGGAAAAAAGAAAAAAAAACTGAAGTGTTGGATACGCTAGAAAACTATTTTGCAATAATGACATATTCACTCACTTTGCCTAACGATTGATTGGCTTGAGGGAATTTGATTTACATTCATGAACGCTAGTTCAATATAAATAAAAGCTTAACCTCAAAAGTGTGGAATATGCAATTTCTTGACTGAACTATCTCATAGTTCTCACGTCATGAGTCCATTTGGTTAGGCGTTTTAGAAGTTTAATTAAAGAGTATATTTGAATTCCAAAATTATGATTTGTAATCACAAATCTTTGTAATTTTTAGTTTTACATACACTTATTTTAAATTCGAAACATAGTTTTCTAATAGCTCATACAAAGATACTCTATAAAAATAGTTTTCTAATAGCTCATACAAAGATACTCTATATCTATCTATATGATGAACTTAGCATTTAAGCTTTCTTGACGGTCTTGCGAAGAAGGAACCTCATGGGACCACGAAGAGGAACATGATGTTCCTTGTATGCTCATGGGACCACTCATGCATCACATTTAAGATAAAATCCAAATCAACAGCCACATTAGCTAAAAATTCACTTAAATATAATATAATAAAACATTCTAAATAAAATTACTCAATCTTTCTTTTCATTAATTTCCCTTCACTTTCTTAGCAACCAAATAGTGAGAAAGAAGTTCAAGATTAAATCATTACACATTCTCACAATAATTATAGCATAGAGTCAAAAATCAGATGCCACAACTCAAAGTTGTCCCCCACTCTGAAAACAATGGAAATATAATAGATTTTCCTATTTTTTACACCATTTCCCTGCACTTTCCTCGCAACCAAATTAACAATGAGAAATCAATTCAATATCACATCATTTTACACAATCTCATTTTACCTTGGGGGCCAAAATAGCCAAATACTATGTTTTGGCAAAATTTGTGACAAATTAGCATTATTTCGAAAATATTTAGCAATCTACCACTTTTTTAGTACTTGAATTCCACAAAATCGATTTTTAAATAGTACTCGAATTCAATGAACTAGAGTTCCTTGTGAATCGCCATCATGGCACTACCGACCCGAAATTTGTGTAATTAAAAAAATAATATAGTACTCGATATTACTAAAATCGAGTACTTCTTTATAGTACTCGAGCTTCATACAGTCGAATACCTTCTTCTTCTTCTTTTCTTTTTTTTTTTTTTTTTTTTTTTCTTTTTTCATACAGTCGAGTTCTTTTCTATCTCTTTGTCTCACGTAGAGACACTCTTTCTTCTTCTTCTTCTTCTTCTTTTTTTTTTTAAATATTTTTTTTATCTCCCGTAGGAACTCACTTTTACAAGTCAAAGAAACTTGACAAGTCAAAGAAAATGCCAAGCATATATGGCCAAAGAAAAGAAGCATGAATTTGGTTTGCATGTAAGGTGTTATCCTGGCCATCTTCTTTGACAATTCATGAAGAACATTTAATGCAAGCTCTTGCATTTCTTCACGCATGAAACTTCTTGAATATTATGCATCTTCCTGATATGGGCATGCAAGCCATAGTACCCGAGCTTCATACAGTCGAATACCTTCTTCTTCTTCTTTTCTTTTTTTTTTTCTTTTTTTTTTTTTCTTTTTTCATACAGTCGAGTTCTTTTCTATCTCTTTGTCTCACGTAGAGACACTCTTTCTTCTTCTTCTTCTTCTTCTTTTTTTTTTTAATATTTTTTTTATCTCCCGTAGGAACTCACTTTTACAAGTCAAAGAAACTTGACAAGTCAAAGAAAATGCCAAGCATATATGGCCAAAGAAAAGAATCATGAATTTGGTTTGTATGTAAGGTGTTATCCTGGCCATCTTCTTTGACAATTCATGAAGAACATTTAATGCAAGCTCTTGCATTTCTTCACGCATGAAACTTCTTGAATATTATGCATCTTCCTGATATGGGCATGCAAGCCATAGTACTCGAGCTTCATACAGTCGAATACCTTCTTCTTCTTCTTTTCTTTTTTTTTTCTTTTTTTTTTCTTTTTTCATACAGTCGAGTTCTTTTCTATCTCTTTGTCTCACGTAGAGACACTCTTTCTTCTTCTTCTTCTTCTTCTTTTTTTTTTAAATATTTTTTTTATCTCCCGTAGGAACTCACTTTTACAAGTCAAAGAAACTTGACAAGTCAAAGAAAATGCCAAGCATATATGGCCAAAGAAAAGAAGCATGAATTTGGTTTGCATGTAAGGTGTTATCCTGGCCATCTTCTTTGACAATTCATGAACAACATTTAATGCAAGCTCTTGCATTTCTTCACGCATGAAACTTCTTGAATATTATGCATCTTCCTGATATGGGCATGCAAGCCATAGTACTCGAGCTTCATACAGTCGAATACCTTCTTCTTCTTCTTTTCTTTTTTTTTTTCTTTTTTCATATAGTCGAGTTCTTTTCTATCTCTTTGTCTCACGTAGAGACACTCTTTCTTCTTCTTCTTCTTCTTCTTCTTTTTTTTGTAAATATTTTTTTTATCTCCCGTAGGAACTCACTTTTACAAGTCAAAGAAACTTGACAAGTCAAAGAAAATGCCAAGCATATATGGCCAAAGAAAAGAAGCATGAATTTGGTTTGCATGTAAGGTGTCATCCTGGCCATTTTCTTTGACAATTCATGAAGAACATTTAATGCAAGCTCTTGCATTTTTTCACGCATGAAACTTCTTGAATATTATGCATCTTCCTGATATGGGCATGCAAGCCATAGTACTCAAGCTTCATACAGTCGAATACCTTCTTCTTCTTCTTTTCTTTTTTTTTTCTTTTTTTTTCTTTTTTCATACAATCGAGTAATTTTCTATCTCTTTGTCTCACGTAGAGACACTCTTTCTTCTTCTTCTTCTTCTTTTTTTTTTTTAAATATTTTTTTTATCTCCCGTAGGAACTCACTTTTACAAGTCAAAGAAACTTGACAAGTCAAAGAAAATGCCAAGCATATATGGCCAAAGAAAATAAGCATGAATTTGGTTTGCATGTAAGGTGTTATCCTGGCCATCTTCTTTGACAATTCATGAACAACATTTAATGCAAGCTCTTGCATTTCTTCACGCATGAAACTTCTTGAATATTATGCATCTGATATGGGCATGCAAGTCATAGTGCTCGAGCTTCATACAGTCGAATACCTTCTTCTTCTTCTTTTCTTTTCTTTTTTTCTTTTTTTTTCTTTTTTCATACAGTCGAGTTCTTTTCTATCTCTTTGTCTCACGTAGAGACACTCTTTCTTCTTCTTCTTCTTCTTCTTTTTTTTTTTTTTTTAAATATTTTTTTTATCTCCCGTAGGAACTCACTTTTACAAGTCAAAGAAACTTGACAAGTCAAAGAAAATGCCAAGCATATATGGCCAAAGAAAAGAAGCATGAATTTGGTTTGCATGTAAGGTGTTATCCTGGCCATCTTCTTTGACAATTCATGAAGAACATTTAATGCAAGCTCTTGCATTTCTTCACGCATGAAACTTCTTGAATATTATGCATCTTCCTGATATGGGCATGCAAGCCATAGTACTCGAGCTTCATACAGTTGAATACCTTCTTCTTCTTCTTTTCTTTTTTTTTTTCTTTTTTTTTCTTTTTTCATACAGTCGAGTTCTTTTCTATCTCTTTGTCTCACGTAGAGACACTCTTTCTTCTTCTTCTTCTTCTTTTTTTTTTTTTTAAATATTTTTTTTATCTCCCGTAGGAACTCACTTTTACAAGTCAAAGAAAATGCCAAGCATATATGGCCAAAGAAAATAAGCATGAATTTGGTTTGCATGTAAGGTGTTATCCTGGCCATCTTCTTTGACAATTCATGAAGAATATTTAATGCAAGCTCTTGCATTTCTTCACGCATGAAACTTCTTGAATATTATGCATCTTCCTGATATGGGCATGCAAGCCATTTAATGGTTTGTTGGCTAATGTCAAGCCACTAAGTTTGACTATTCAATCCATTCCAATAGAAACTAAAAGTCGAAAAAGGAAAAAAAGAAAAAAAGCAAGGTACTTGACTAAACTAAGCTTAAGTACTATAAAGAGATACTTGATTTCAGTAATATAAAGTACCACATTTTTTTTTTAATTACATAAATTTCAGGTCAGTAGTGCTACACTAGCGACTTACTAGGAACTCGAGTTCACTGAACTTGAGTACTATTTAGAACGTGATTTTGTGGAACTTGAGTACTAAAAAAGTGATAGATTGCTAAATATTTCAAAAACAGTGCTAGTTTGTTGCAAATTTTGCCAAAACGTGATATTTAAATATTTTCACTTACCTTGAGTCTGTTTGGAATTCGCTTGTTTTGCTGAAACTGGAAACTCTTTACTAAAAATACTATAAATAAAGGTAAAAATTAGTTAAAATAGTATAGTGAAACCCATAAATAGTGCCAAAAATGCAGTGGACCCATGAATAGTAGTAAAAATAAGTTAAATAGTAAAATAAACCGGCGCTCGAGCCAGAAGCACACTAAGAAAACATGGTCTTCAACTCAAATTTTGTCCACACTCAATTGACAAAATCACAAAACAATGGAAACATGGATTCCAGATAATTATTTGCTCCTATCTTTTTATCCTCTTTGTTGACAGCCAATCAATAGAAAGTAATTCACGATTAGACCAAAATAATTAAAAAAAGCTCAAAATTTTCCCAAACTTAATAACCAAAATTGACTTCTTTTTTAATATAAAATTTTCCAATCCAAATAAACAGGAGTTAAAGAAAAAAAAATCAAAAGATCACTTGACTAGTAGTTGATTAGTTGCTTTCTTGGTTGCAGATAGGGACAAATTATAACTTGAACACAAGTTGGATTAAAGTTACATAAAGAATAACTTGAACCAAATGTTGGGTAAATCACATTTAATGTAACTTTAAAATTGTTACACCATTTGACCGTTTTTTTTTTTTTTTTAATTAGTTGTGAATTTTGACAAATTTGGAGTGAAGTTGACTTACATTTTCTTCTTAATTGCTCTATACTTACAAAATTTAATATCATCAAATATTAATAACTAATTTATCTATAAAATGCTTTTTTTTTTTTTTTTTAATGTTTTTATATTTCAAAATTTTATATAAAAGATGTTTATGAATTGATAGTATATAACGGGAGGTGTAACATCATTATTCATGATCTAATCCATATTGTAGGATCACAAATCGTAGCCCAAACCCAGGTAGAAACAGGGGATGGGCCCAATAAGCCTAGTACAATAAATTTGTAAGAGAGTGAGCTAAAGAATTGGGCTGATAAAGGGTCTTACAACAATTAATGGAGGTTGAGAGTTTATCCGAGGAGAATAAAACCATAAGCAAGTGATGATCTCAGGTCCAAGGAGCAAGTTTTGGATGAATTGGTTATTTCAAGTAGTGTCCGAGGGGTAGGTTCTTAGATAAAATGGTTGTTTCAGATGATGTGCTTCCAGATGCTACAGTAATTCTTCCTTAATGTTCTTTCTTTTTCTCTCCGATCCCTTTCTTCTGGAGCTTTTACTCCATTATATAGTCCTTCTTTATTCAATCCTACCGTCCACTTGTCTACCATCTAGTTTGGTACTTGAGTTTCTGTCTCCCCTCCCACAGCTTTTTGATTTTTTGGGGATAAAGGTGGTCGAAAACACTGTTCAGAGGTCTTCTCCACATTAATGCGGCCAGGAAAGCTACTGTAACGCATTTAATGCGGTGGTAGCAGCTTTTTCCCCTAGATATTTCTGCATCCTTATCCCTTCCGTGTACATTTGTTGTCTATCTTCACCGTTGGAACTTCCTGGAAGGTGGACTAGGGTAAGACGAGGCCCACCTCACTGACATATGCCAGATTCGAGGAGGATAATCCTCTCGGATCAATATCTCTGGACATTTACATGCTTCACTATTAGCTACGAGGTTCCCCCATGATTTCTTCTCCTCGGACGTATTGTTGATAAAATGTAGGATTTAAGCCCAATGCAAGGGCCCAAGTTTTTGCTCCCCCCCCCCCGCGCACACACACACACACACACACACACACACACACACACACACACACACATATATATATATATATATATATATATATACATATACACATAGGCAAAACTTCAATTAAAATCTAAAATTAGTATTTAATTTTATAATATATATATATATATATATATAGGCAAAACTTTCATTAGAATTTAAAATTAGTATTTAATTTTATATTATATGTATATATTTAGGTAGAGACCAAACTATAATTATTCGATTAAGTACTTGAGTTTGTGTCGTGTGCTTCAAGTCAATTTCGTACGGTACGGCTGGTATTTACAGTGTCGGAACCTTGGCCGGTACAGAAACTCTACTATTTCGTTCCGGCTAAAATACTAGGCTGTACCAGGGTTGTGCCGGCCATACCAGAGAGAATACCGGATTTCGGCCGGTAATTTGATACCGGGCTGAAACCAAAGCCTCTAAGGGAGGGCTTAGAAGAAGAATAACAAGAGAAGAAGTAGTTGAGGCTTATCGAAATCTTTGAAAAATTTGCTCACTAGTCATTGCAGATCTACCAAATTTGCTCAGTTCTCAGTTTCATGTCTGTCGCCTCCTCACCTGCTCCTCCTTTTACTTCTTTCTTCTTTTGTTTTTCTATTTCACTTTTTGCTCTTCCCCCCACTTTTCCTTGTTTTTTCCGCCGTGAATATCTATGCACATTTTGAACCTTGTGGTCTGATGGGAAGTGAAAGAGACTATTCCTTTTGTTCACTTTTTACCCATCCAGATGGACATGTGGCTGGTGGAGTTTGCTCTATGTACAATATTAGTACAATTCTAATCTTTAATAATGCCGAAAATCAACGATAAGCAGCACAATAGTCACGTACTCAAAATAAGATTTGTGAAATAAAAATAAAGAAAAATCCTAAGAGAGTAATAGTTAAAGATCTTTCGAATGTTATGATAAAGAACTTGTCGCAACTCTAGAGTGTCAGAGTTAGGATAAATTATGCGTACCTCGGTTTATAAGGGTTTTGGGGTTTTTACAGTAGCGTAAGGTTGACACTAGTTCCTTGGCAAAGAAGATGTTTTCTTGTGGGAAAGAAACTCTTCATTTCGCATATCTTGCGGAATCCTTTCTTTGTAGGAGTTTTCTTGATTAGGGTTAAGTGTGGAGCGCAAGATATTTCCTTGTATACTTATGCGTGTAGATCAAGTCATGTTGAACCCGTTAGCTTCGCCGTCCATCAATGCCTTCTGGTCACCTCTATCCCATACATTGACGACCTTCAAGTGTGCCCGTCAGTCTCAAGATGGGTTGTCAGTCTTTTGGAGTCGTTTATGGGCATGTAAGTAAAGTCGTCAACTACTAAGGTTTGTCAGTTTTACTTCAAGAATTTCTACATATTAGTGTGTATATATATACACACACTAATTGTATACTTATTATTGATATTATAATTATTATATAATTAGCTATAATTTTGAAACGGTACACCGGTACTGATTAGTATTGAAATATGTCGTTCCTTTGATTAAACTGGTACATCATATGGTACGAAATTGACTCTCTTGGTCATGTGCCCACTTAAGTTTTTTAATCTTTGTGTCAAGTGAGTTAATGAGTACAAAATACTAAAAATCTAATATTAATGAATTATAAATTTTTTAAACTAATCACATATTCTCAATAAAGATTGCCACACAATAAAGATCACCACATATTCTATCTTATTAAAAATTAGAAAAAAAAATGATCATAAATAGTATTAAATTTGGGTAAGAATTTTAATATGTAAGTAATTGCGTTTACTTTAAAAAAAATCATTTGACTAATTATTTATATTTTTATGATAAAAATTGTGTTTAATTTTACATGTATCCATACATATGTGTTACATGCTATTTCTTTTTTTTTAAATAATTTGAGTCATTTGACTAATCATTTATATTTTTATAGTAAAAATTGTGTTTAATTTTAAATGTATCCATGTGTTTGTATGAGTTACATGCTAGTATGTATATAAAAGATGGGCTTAATGGTGTTTTTATGTATGCATGTGTTACATGCTATTTTTTTTTTTAATAATTTGAATCATTTGACTAATCATTTATATTTTTATAGTAAAAACTGTGTTTAATTTTAAATGCATTCATGTATTTGCATGCGTTACATGCTAGTATGTATATAAAAGATGGTTTTTTTTTTTTTTTTTGAATAAAAGGATGGATGTAAGTTATGCATAGTGCAATTTTATAAGAATTACACTTTTTTTTTTTTAATTATTGATTTCTGCTCAAATCGAATGGTAGAAAAACACTTAGGGATCATGTCATCAACATGATTAATTAATGATTTTAAAAGAACATTAACAATTTAACACTCAAGAAAGACCATTGAATTCTTTTTTGATGAAAGACCATTGAATTCTATTTCATGCGTTCACACACTCATGAATTAATGTTAATAGAATTAGGTATTACTTGGACGGCACATGGATTAATGTTAATAGAATTAAGTATTACTTGGACGGCAGTATCCTAGCTAGTATTTAATAAGATTTTATGGAGTTTACAGCTTCCGAGGCCAGTGCCCAGCGGACACTGGAAATTGGTCCAGTGTAGTACTTCTTGGCTACCAAACACCTTTCTGTCATTTACTAACCTAATCTATAATTAAAGGGGTGTTTGGATTCATTTTTTTATCACTCAATTTTCATAACTCATTACTCATCACTCAATTTTTCACATCCGTTTGGCATCATCACCCAATTTCCATCACTTAATATTTTTCACATTATTTGTGGGCCTATACCTGTCAGTCGGTGCAGCTTTTTCTTTTCTTTTGTTTTTTTTTGTTTTTGTTTTTGTTTTCAGTACCCAAACTCACTGAAGCTTAAAAAAAAAAAAAAACCGAACAGCCAACCCAGGAAAAGAAAGAAAGAAAAAAAGTCAAAAGTTACGACTGGTACTATTTGTGGGTCCCCTATATGTGTTTAATTACAATATTGCTATTGAGTTATGAGTTATGGAAACTGAAAACAGTCAAAATGTGTTTTCAGTTTCCATAACTCATAATTCAAAGATCAGAGAATTGAGTGATGGAAATAGAGTTATGGAAACAGAATTATCGTTTACCAAACAACCTTTTTGCTATGGGTCCCACTATTTTTGAATTATGAACTATGAAAACTGAGAATTGAGTTACGAAATTTACCAATCCAAACAGCCCCTAAATCGTCCACTAACGTTACTTAAAGAAAAGATTATGGTCCGAACATTGCTTTTATATCTATTAAAATGATATGAATTGAGTCTTAATTAGTAAAGTGTACCTACTTTTTCAAAGCAAGATTGCAAGCATTAATTCTAAACTAGGACAATAGCATTGAAATAACCTAAAGAAAATACATTGATCTTGGACTCCCAACCTCGTTTATTAAATGCTCTATTTTTTAGGGCAATTCTGAGGTCGTCATTAATTTTCGTCTTGGTGATATGTCTCACCCTTCCCTTGGTCCGTTTATCAAAGACGTGAGGGTGTTTGGGAGAGGAATTTAAGTAATATTATTTGAGTGTTTTTCATATACACGTGGGTGAAAAAGTACGTAAAAATGTGTGTAATATTGTGTAAAATATGAAATAGTGTGTTCAAACACACTTACCAAACAATGCCGATTTTTAATAAGTTTTCCTCATCATTTTTCTCTCTCATATTTACGTACATGATAACGAATGTAGTTATATATGCTTTAGTTAAAAGAGTAGGACTTTCTTATTCGTTATTAGTTTTGATGAAATTTATTCCACCAAACATTCAGTCTTTTTGTTTTTTTTTTTTTTTTGTTTTTTTTTTTAGAAACTAGTTTTTTTGTATTTGATTATATGCAAGTTGAATAATAGACTTATTGGTTCAGTTTAAAATTTAAAAAAAAAAAAAAACATTTTATTTAATAAAAAATGTTAAAGTTATTATAATTTTCATTAGCATGACATGACAATGAATGTAATTGATGTCTCTTCATCAACAACCCATCAATTTATTAATTTTATTATTTATTTGTATAATAAAACTTGTAATATATATTATATGAGAATCAAGTTTGCAGTAATGCAGAATAGAATGTATATTTTACTGGTCAAAAAGAGAATGGATAAAATCATTGGCCCGTTAATTGGTGGCGTTGGGGTGCAGGCACAGGGCAATTACCAAGAAAATACTAAGAAAGCACACACTCGTATTTGCTACGTAATGATTGTTCATGCGTAAAACTAAACATCATTTCTTATAGGACTAAAATTTCAAGTGTCACTAAAAAAGAACGACTTCCCATCAGGTCGTCTCTTTCATTCATTTAATTTTCCAATGTCACCAAGAAAAAAGAATGACTTCCCTTTAGGTCGTCTCTTTAAGTCCTTTTTATTTGTATGCTTATAGTTGGCCAAAATGGCGAAGTATTAGTGTATTACTTAATGATAAAATGTGTATGGATCTACAATTGTTTGTGAAATAATTAGGAATTTATCACTTTCTTAAAATTTGAGTTTGTGAACCTCGAGTTTACAATGTAATTTGAGTTTTACAAACTTGAGTTCCATGGAAAATTTTTGATGTAACTTGAGTTCCATAAAAAATATTATGACAAATTTGAAGGCTATTTTTTCCAAGAACTTGAATTTCTAGAAGTCAAGTTATATGACAAACTTGAGTTTCAAAAAGGTGGTAGATTGCTAAATATTTTACCAAATAGTAATATATGACCATTTTGGCCTTATAACTTTATATAACATAAAATATCACATTTTCCAATTATTTTAGTGTGGTTGTGTACCAAAAATCGTTGACTAGAGAGAGTGGATCAGATCAGCATCAATGGCTGCTTGGAAAGTATGGGTGCTTCCTTACATTTTCCGGGGATTTTTTAAGCTCAACTTGGAAGATGCTTTAGAAAGAGAGGAAATTGCATTAGAAGAACTCATATTAATTTGATGTCCTTATTTTATTTTCAACCACCAAATCCCCCCAAAAGTTCGCATGCTACTTATGAAATTTTTAATGTTTTTGTCTTTTTTTAGGACTATATAGTTAGGTTTCGAATAAAAAATTCTAAGACTACAAACTTTTACCCAACTATCTTATACGGCTAATTGTGAGTAATGAAGATAAAACAGTGAGTTTATGTGAAAATGATAAGTAGTTAATCACAATTTGCCATATAACAATATTTATAAGTGCCCTCTAGGGGCGTGGCGCGTTGGTAGGGGTCTCGGATTTGATCACACCTGCGAGTTTAGGAGTTGTCGGGTTTGAGTCGTACGTTTTACAAAATACTATGCCACGATGCAAATAGTCCTAATGTGCCCACGCCATCAATAGCGGGTTTAAGTGGACTGGATTAATAATCACACGCAGAATGCCATTTTTTAATAATAATAATAATAATAATAATAATAAGTATTATATATTTTCGTCAGGCATATAGATAGAGCCATACACACATGTATAAAATAAATTTTATCTACATCAAATTAAATCCAGATTGGTGTGAAACACGAGGAAGTATACATGTTACATGTGTATGCTTCCTCTCTCTCACAAACTAATAAGACCCACATCTAATAGGTTTCACCTACTACGAGAGGAGAGAAACGTACACCCGTGTATTTTCTCACGGAACACGTTGTAATTTGCTTGTCTTTTCCCACCTTCAAAAGTGATTCTGTGAACCAATTTCTAGCTGAACAACCACATGTTTTCGTTTCAGACTCTTGTCTCTTTCTCAAAAAAAAAAAAAAAAAAAAAAAAAAACTCTGTCTCCGTCAGATATTTCATAAGAGTACCCTTAGAGGCTGTCAAGTAGATTCCAGTGGTTTTCTGTTCGGAGTGCACATTGTGGATGCATGCACAATCGGCCAAGCAGTTGGTTGTTGTGAGTCTTGTGACCAGTGTTTGAGCCATAAGCTATGGTCGCCCATTAGTCAAATCCAACTATTGAGTCAATTCGGTCATAGCAGCGAGAAAAAAATATCTCAATCATTCACAGCACCCCCTTTCTCTCACTTTAAATTACAAAGCACTTTCTCACTCAACTACCATAATAGAATAGTCCGCACTAACATCCCAAAAAAAAAAAAAAAATGGTGAAGCATGTTGTGTCGGCCATACTTTTTACCTTTTGCTATAAATTCGACTCCCAAAACTAATCATAACACACACTACAACAGCAACAACCACTAAAACTAAAACCTCCCCATTATTCTTGATACTCTCATCAAACCCACCCTTTCTTCTTGGCATGGCGCCACCAGCCACCTCTCTAGTGTTTACAGTAAGAAGGTGCAAACCAGAAGTGGTTGCTCCTGCTAAGCCCACACCCCATGAATTCAAACAACTTTCTGATATTGATGACCAAGATGGTCTTCGATTTCAAATCCCAGTCATACAGTTCTATAAATATGATCCCTCAATGCAAGGTAGAGACCCTGTGAGAGTCATTAGAGAGGCACTTGCAAAAACACTTGTGTTTTACTACCCACTTGCTGGTAGGCTTAGGGAAGGACCTGGCCGAAAGCTTGTAGTAGAATGTACTGGTGAGGGTATCGTGTTCATTGAGGCCGATGCTGATGTTACACTTGAACAGTTTGGTGATGCACTTCAACCACCATTTCCATGCTGGGAAGAGCTCCTTTTTGATGTTCCTGGCTCTGGAGAGGTCCTTAATTGCCCATTATTGCTTATTCAGGTACATATTTGGTTAAAGAACTCATAAGATTTTTTTTTAATTTTTTCTTTTCTTCTTACATCTAAGTTGGATCATTGGATGATCATAACAAGAAAACAAATTCCCCAGCATGTTAATGTTTCCCAACGACTGTTTGGAAGATCAGTTTTGCCTGAAAACCACATCATCTCTCCTACCAATTTAATGAAACTTTCTGAAAGTATAAAGAGTACGTAACTTTTGTCATAACAGTGGACTGCATAAATGGTGAAAAAGAGAAATAGAAAAAGGTGAGTGGAAGTGACTGTTCACTTGTTTCAACAAATTGTAGCAAAAATTATGAAAAAAAAAAAGAAGAAAAAAAGAAAAAGAGGCTAAAACGGCATAAATATGCAAAATTTTTGTGACGAATTATGATAAATTTTGTGTATATTTATGTGGCCATAGCATTGCTTAAAATTATGTAAGCAAAAGAATTACTATAAATTATTGAGTGAATTTCCTTAGTTACAACTTTTTAAAATGACTTTTTTATTAAGTGCAACTTTTAAGGTTCTGTTTGGTACAGTCACTTAAATATATGTTTTCAGTTTTTGAACAATATTACACATATTTCAACACACTTTTTCACTCACATGGATTTTCACACATGTTTTCAAATAACAATTTTTAATTTTTAAGTGCATGTATCAAACACCCTCTTAATCTTTACTGTTGGGAAGCATGGTTTTGCCGATTCTTTATTTGTTAATGGTAAAACAAAAATGACGAAACTTAGATATACTTAGAAGCTATTTCTTAAGTTCTTATTTTAAAATTCAATCATGTGGCATTTTTTTCATGGAATAGAAGTGTATGTTTAATTAAATAGTTACATGATTGAATTTTAAGAGAAGAAACTAAGTAACAGTACTTAAGTTTTGTCCAAAAGAAAAATAGATTTAAAAAAAATAAATTAGCTTATTTCTAGAAGACGAAACAAACAAACAAAATTAATTTAAACAAAAAGCTTTATAAAAAAAAATACTCATTTCTAGAAATTTAATTATTAAGCTTAAAGTATTTGTTTCCAATAGGTTTAACATGATTTATTATTTTGTGTAAAAATGGTATACAACATAATTATCACATAAGATGGATCCTACAAACAGTAATCATAAAACCCACCTCATGTGAGACATATATATACATATAACAGTTACTCATAAAGATAGAAGCATAAGATTTTTTTTTTCTTGACATGTTCACATCATGTACCAAATTTATTATTAAACAAAAAAAAAACGACAGTTCTGTTCTTATTTGTTTTGCGTAATCTAATTTGAAAGCAGTGGTGGCCCACCGGTCATAGTCTTGGAAATTAATTAGAGATGGAATAGAATTTGGTAAGGATTCCGATTAATCCAATCACTATCAGTGCTCTGCTCACAGCCACACAACACAATTCGTAGTTGATTTTATAAACTTGTTATCACAACCTAACGTACATATGGTCTGAGGTTGTCTTTAGAAGACAATTTTCATCTAAATCCTACTCAGCCCAAAAAAAAAAAAAAAATCCAACTCTAAATTTGGACTAACAAAAGCAGTCAATTGTGAGTTTTGTGGATGCACTGCCAAAGTGATTAATAGTTGGGCTTAGGTCTGTGACTGGCGTATGGGCTTAGGTCTTTGTTATAGAATATTTTGATGTGCACACATTTTTATTTTTATTTTTTATATTTATCAAGGTATTATTATATTATCAAGTTGATAGGTTTATGTCTCTTTCATAAGAAGGCATCTTGCATTTGGATATTTGGTGTTTGCATTTTTTTTCCATAACATTTGGATCTCATATAATGGAATATAGTTCTAATAATTCTAGTATCACATACATTTTATCACAATTATTCTATATATATAGATGACTATAATTGATTGTATGTCGCTATTATATAGACTTACTATTTTTTGTCCATCATTCACAATCTACTACATAAAATAGTTATGTTAAAACATTTGTAAAAATGTATGGTACTATAATTATTTGTATATATATACCCTAATCAGATAATTATTATATTCATACATACCTATCTATAATTATTTGTATACATATACCCTAATCAGATAATTATTATATTCATACATACCTACCATTGTCAGACTTTTGCACACACCTGTTGCAATATGTTACATACTTACAATAATGTTCATGTTATATAAAATTGTATTATATCTGTCAAAAGAAATTTATATTAATTAAATTTTAATACTCAACATGCAAGATAACAATGGATAAGCCAAATGTTAAAATTTATCTGATCTATATATGTTCTTAATTTATGTTTTTGTTTTGTTAATTTATTTTACATTTTAATATATATTCCTTTTCATTATTCTCAGTCCTGGTCTAGTGATTCCAAAAGTCCAAAACTAAATTAATATTTTTCCACAAAGTCAATAAAAATCATTCGTGATCCATGGCTGTGAGCAGAGCACGTTCAAAAAAGTGGAATGGACAATTCATCCAAAGACACGTCATTGATTCGTTAGCATGGAAAATGAATTATGTACCCTACACGTCTTTTTCAATAATGCTATTCTACTGATTTGAATTTTGAATCGATTATGAGACAAAAAAAAGATTGAATCGATTCGTGACGCGCCTCAGGTGCGTGGTTTCATCCTACATGTCTATTTCAATAATGCTATTGTGCTGCTTTGAATTCACAGGTGACGCGCCTCAAATGCGGTGGTTTCATTTTTGCCCTACGTCTCAACCACACGGTGGGCGATGCAGCCGGATTAGTCCAATTCATGGCGGCTGTGGGTGAGATAGCGCGTGGTGCAAGCTCCCCATCCATTTTACCAGTATGGCAAAGACGTCTCCTTGACGCGCGTGACCCACCGCGTGTAACATTCGCGCATCGTGAATACGACGAAGTTGCTGACACAAAGGGTACACTTATTCCACTCGACGACATGTCGCACAAGTCCTTCTTCTTTGGACCCACCGAAGTTTCTGCACTCCGTAAATTTGTGCCACACCACCTAGGCAAATGCTCTACATTCGAGTTACTCACAGCCTGTCTCTGGCGTTGTCGCACCATAGCTATTCAACCCGACCCGAACGAGGAGGTCCGCATTATTTGCTTAGTTGATGCACGTTCAAAATTTAACCCTCCTTTACCAACCGGTTATTATGGTAATGGCTTTGCATTTCCAGTGGCAGTTACAACTGCTGAGAAACTAGGAAAAAATCCATTGAGTTACGCTTTGGAATTGGTAAAGAAAGCGAAGAACGAGGTAAATGAAGAGTACATGCGATCGGTGGCTGATATGTTGGTGATTAGAGGTAGGCCCCACTTCACTGTGGTGAGGACCTACCTTGTGTCAGATTTGACACGTGCCGGGTTTAAAGATGTGGATTTTGGGTGGGGCAAACCGGTTTATGGTGGGGCAGCCAAAGGTGGGGTTGGGGCTATTCCTGGTGTGGCTAGCTTTTTAATTCCATTCAAGAACAATATGGGAGAAGATGGGATTGTTGTCCCAATTTGCTTGCCAGCTTCAGCTATGGAAATATTCGTAAAGGAGTTGGATGGGTTATTGAAGGGCCAGCTAGAGATTGGCCATTCCAAGTTTATTGTCTCTAGCCTGTAAAATGTAAATCCAATTTATCATTGCTTGTTGTGCGTGTGAGATAGAGAAAGACTCAATGTGATCATTGAACGAAAGCATGCATTACTGTGTGTGTTGGGCTTCTTTGTAAAAATTAATAAATAAATAAAAGTGATCGTGGTTTCCGGTTTAAATGGAGAAAAACATTTTTTTTAAACAACTACTATTTTTATAAATGGATAAATAAATAAAAATTGTGGTTTTTTTTTTCTTTTATTGCAAATTTGGCAATAAAGTTATTTTGGACAAATAAGGTGACAACAATATAATATTTCAAAGTGAAATACAAATCGAGATGGTATATATATCAAATTATTTAAATTCAATCTCATGAATCCGTATGAAATATATGAAAGAGACTTAACTTGGAAAATTTCAATTACCCATTTAAAGTGTTCACCATGCCACTAATTCGTAGTTTCTCCCACACGCATTAAAAATCAACGTGTGACAATGTAGTACTAATTGATTATCATCACTAATAAGACTTCAAAAAGGACTTATGCAATCAGTTAAAACCAAGGCAAAAATGCAAAATTGATCATTTAACTTTTATATTTTGTTAATTTCAGTCCTCTAACTTTCAATTTTTGTCAATTCAAGGCTCCGTTACAAATTTGTTACTATAGCCGTTACACCCAGCAAAACGACACTGTTTTGCATGTGGTTTTTTTTTTTTTTTTTTTTTTAATTCGGAATTTAAAAAAAAAAAAAAAAAACACCTCGTTGAATCAAAACAACGTCCCCTGAATCAAAACAAAACAAAAGGATTCAAAAACATAAAAATTGTAACTATAACAGATTAAGTTAAACTCTCCTTGAAAGGGTGCAAGCCAGGGAAATTAAGCTCTCCCCTGGGAGCTCTACTATTAAGGGGGGTTCTATTTAGGAATGGCAACGGGTCGGGTTCGGGTTGGGTTTTTCCATACCTGGACCCGACCCACAAGTCAAGACCTGCAGCTCGAACCCGACTCGTTTACTAAATGAGTTTTTTTTGTTTTGGGGCCCAGACTTGCCCCATCAGGCTCCACGGGCCCCGTCCAGCTAGGCCAAATTTGGGCCTAATTCTCTGACCAAATCAAGGCCCAATCACAATAAATTTTTTTTTAAAGCCTAGATGCCAAAAATAGGCCCAGCCAACTTAAAATATGAAGGGAAAAAAAAAAAAAAATTTCTTACACCAGATCAGCTTGTGTAGGATCTTGAGTATAAGTATATGCATTATGCCATAGTGGAAGATTCTCTCTCTCTCTCTCTCTCTCTCTCTCTCTCTCTCTCTCTCTTCTTTGTTAATATAGATTTTTCACCATAAAAAAAAATAAAAAATACAAATCACAATCCCAAACATAAACATAAATAGAAACACAAATCAGCTTGTTTTTTTTTTGCTCTTCTCTGTTAATACATATTTTTTACTAAAAAAAAACACAAATCACAAATCACAAACAGAAAACAAAATCAATAAATCCCTATTTCGATTCTTTCATATCCGATACCGGTGTCGATGTCGCCGAGCGACATACGCGCCGCGACAACATGTGTAGCTGAGGCTAGGTTGCATAGATCGTCGGAGGGAAAAACATACGCTGAGCTTTGAAGGATCTGGTGTGATCGACTGTGCCTGGAGAGTGAGAGTGAGGCCGTGAGGGGGGCGACGACCATGCGGGAGCGTGAGACGGAGCGTGACTACGTGAGGTGTGAGGCTGTGTGCTGTGTGAGGCAGTGAGGGACGAGGGTGAGGAGGCTGGAGGCATGAGCTGAAAAATGAAGGAGTTAGGGTTAGTGTTTATAGCTATATATATATAGGGGTTTTTTTAGTAATTTCATGGTAAACGGGTCTTATCTAGGTCGGGTTTCGGGTTTTTTTTTATAAAACCCAGACCCAACCTGGACCCGCTTCGGGTTTTAAAAAAAAAAAACCCATATCCGACCCTATTCTTTATCGAGTCAGGTAAAATTCGGCCCATTAGGGTCGGGCTAGGCCGAGTATTTGCGGGTCGGATTTAAATTGCCATCCCTAGTTCTATTGTATGGTTTGATGGGAAGCACACTGTTACCAGTCCCTTACTTGTGACACTTCAACAAGAAGAAGAAGAAGAAGAAGAAGAAGAAGAAGCAGAGGGTTACGTATCTTAACTCTTTTCTCTCTCTCTCTCTCTCTCTAGAAATACCAGTTGGTCTGTTGCGAAATCGATTTTTTTCATCTGGGTCTTGCTTTGTTTTCATGATTAGCTCCAACTATTGCCTTTATTTTCCCAGATTCTCAGGGAAGCCCATCTTCTACCTTACAAGAAAAATCCGAGTACTCTCTCTCTCTCTCTCGCATTGCTTTAATTTTCAACTGTTTCTCATTCACTGTTTTGATTCCTATTGACATCGTGTATGTCTGTTTTTGGGTACTGCTTAAAGGATTATTTGGATGCTTATTGCTTTAACCGTTGATGGGTTTTCTTCCTGTTAATGGGCACAACTACAATGTATTTCGATGAACACCGATTGCCGTTGAACTAAAATGTATTTCAATGAACACGATTGCCGTTGAATTTGGCACTGTTCTTTTTGTTTTTGTCCTGCTCGGATAGATTGTTGCATGCTGCGATCTGTAACTTGCTTGTGTACTTTGACCAATCTCAAATTTGGGAATATGTAAAGGAGTTTAACTTAATCTGTTATAGTTACAACAACTTTTATGTTTTTGAATCCTTTTGTTTTGTTTTGATTCAGGGGACATCGTTTTGATTCAGTGAGGTGTTTAGTTTAGTTTTTTTTTTTTTTTTTAATTAAAAAAAAAACACATGCAAAACGGCGTCGTTTTGCTGAGTGTAATGGCAGCAGTAACAGATTTGTAACGGAGTCTTAAATTGACAAAAATTGAAAGTTAGAGGAATGAATTGACAAAAATGAAAATTAGAGGACTGAAATGAAAAAATGTGAAAGTTAGAGGGTCAGTTTTGCATTTTTGCCTAAAACCAATGATAGCAAAGATAGAATATTTGCACTTTCTCACTTTGTGATTGCATTCATTTATGCTTATTGCAAACTTTATTTCCTAAAATTAAAACAACTACCACAGATTACTGAATCAAGTCCCTTTTTTTGGCAATTCCAAAGCTAGAAAACAGTATCCTACTCCTATGGCATTCATCATCACTTTAACTTTTATCAATTTTAGCAATTCTTTTTGGAAGTATATAAGTTTAAGAACTCTGCTCTTTCTATCCATTATCATCAACAAATTCAAGTGCAATTAATAGATAAGCGTTTTCATTCATGCAGAGAGAGAGAGAGAGAGAGAGAGAATTGGGTGGCAATATTGTAAAGTAGGATAAATAGGATTTTAGACACTAACAAAGACAACCAAAACAAATGCCACATTCTCTATGTCCTTTTTTTTTAATAAATAAAAAACCATTTGCCCATATATATATATATATATATATATATATATATATATATATATATATATTACATTAAGTCCATAACAAATTCGAATATTGAATATAATACATTGTTAAACGATTCATATTATTATAATAAATCTTCGAACACTATAAAAAAGAATGAAATGACCATGCATGCATGTTCCTGCGAAGAGTAACACCTGCGCACAATAAAAAATAATCCAATGGAATTTGGGAACAATGGATTTTGTATTAGTTGGAATAATGTAATTTCAACCCCTATGATTTCCTGCCCTTGATATTAAACCTATGGGCTATGACTCTATGTCGCCCCATAAGGTTAAAGACGGCATATTAATAAGAGTCTTCAGCGGAACTACAACACTAATTCCTGACATAGATTGATAGTTTCCTTGTGTAAAAAAAATGTGTGATTTTTTAAAGTTTGTTTGTCCCTCATTTTCCATGTGAAAAACATACTTGATTTTTGTTCTTCCATCTTTTGCACGTGGAAATTAAAGCATATGATTCAGTCTATATAGTACATATTTGAAAAGTCAAAAGACGATAAAAATAAACGAGATTCAAGAGGTGGAAGACAAAGTCTTCTTGCTGGGGATGGCAACTTCTCCTCAGCCCATCCGCAAATTTGTTTGTTTCTTTGAAGTAACTCACTCCATTTAGTAGTACGTTTTCTCCATTATTAATGCATAATATTGTAAATCTTTTTTGATAATACAATAATATAGGAGTAGGAATTTAAACCCTAGTTTCCCTAATAAAGGAGGGTAAGCTGTGTGTTCTTTTTTAATTTGATGATTTTAATGAATTTTCTATTTCTTAAGGACCTGTTTGGTTAACCCATCACCCTTATCCCAAAACTCAATTTTCAATTTTTAAATACTTCTAAAAGTTGTTTTCAGTTTTCATGACTCTAACTCACTTTTTTGAGTAAGGAGTCATGAGAATGGAGTGATGAAAAGTAAGAATTCGGTGATAAAATTCCTAAACCAAGCACCCCCTAAGCATCGATTTCAACATACAAACAAGTAAGTTAAGAAATATAATTAGGAACGTCACATTTTTCATTATTTTTTTTCCCAACTTCTTATACAGTCTTTTGTGAAAAATTGTTGGGTCTTTATTTGAATCTATCATTAACACTATTATTATCATATACCAATTACAATAAAACATATGATCGCTGTGAAAAATGTGATGACCTTTTTTTTATTGCATATGAAAATTTGAAATACCATATTGTTGGCAAAAGATACGAAATAACTCGTCTTTTAGTCTTTGCCAAAATAAATTTGGTGTCCATGTAAGATAGTAATGTCCTAATTCTCCTTGGCAAGCATAATTTGTGGATCGAAGGTACAAGAAATCTGTTAATCCTGACAAATCTGCCAAATCAGTGTGATAAAATGACATATCTTTAAAAATATAAAGACTAAAACGAAACATTTCAAATGATGAAGATCATTTTGAAACATGTAACAAAGGTTGAGGACTAAATTTATTGTTAAACCAAAAATTTATAATATAAAATTTCCAAGATAAATGGCAACAGAAACAAATCTATGAAATGTTACATTAGGACCAGCAGAGGGCTCTCTTATATAAAATGTGTCACTCGTAGTGGTTGGGAGTTCAGGTATATGATACACTACCAAAACACCTTATTTATGGTCTATTTGAATTGAGGGGGAAACAGGGTATAGAGTAGAGTAAAATAGAATTGACCCAAAATTAGCTTATTTTCAGTTAACTTTACTCTATTCTCCTCCACTCCCCCTCCCTCCTCTCTCAATCCAAACGGGCCCTTAGTCTAATACATATATGTTGAAATGATGATCTAGATGTTGTTTCTCTTATCAAACTTGAAACATGGTTCTCTCCATTTTTAGTTTATATTATTACTATAATTTAATATATTCAATTCATGAGAATGTCCAACGAAATTATTATATTTGATAATTAGAATTTATTTTTAAAATAAAGAAGATTAATTTAATTAAAATTTATTTTGTGTAGGGTTGATTTATTATTATTATTATTTTTTTTTTATAAAAGGTTAGGAAATATTATTTTAATTAATTTAAACTAACATATATCTACGTTGTTTGTAATTTTAAACACCAAATTTAAAACTATACATTAGAATCTTTATGTATAAGAAAAATATAGGTTTTCAAATGTTTACACGACTAAAACTCAAAGATTCTAATTAAATATTATTGTATGGGAAAATTGAACCAATCTCTCATGCGATTTACTAGAACTACATTAATTTCTATCATTTTTAAAAAAAAAAAAATTTATCTGAGATAGAATACTACTCTATCTTAATCTATGTATGCGTGAAGCTCCCTTTTAGAAACTTGAACTTTGATCATTGTCCCTCACACCTCTCAAATACTTATATTTGTAGTGCGCGGTAGTTATTGTTGGATATATTTCAACAATTTACTTCTGTGATAAAGCAAAGGGAACAATACACAGATCTAAAATTAAGCAATAGCGCAAATAAATATGATGGCAAAAGCAATAAACAGATACTAAATATATATAAGAAAAAATCTGCAAATAATTAAAAACTCGCAGATCAAATGCGTGAATGATGAATGATTCAGATCAAGTCTTGTGTTTGACACAATCTCTTTAAAGCAGATTTCACCGCTCACATAATTTGTGGTGCTTTGAAACTCGCAGACATCTGTCTCCCAGGATAAAATGATTTACAACACAGAGAAGAAGCACACAAAATTCGTGCTCTGCGAATTACTCTATGTCTCTTTCTCTTTCTTTGACTCAAATGGATGCCCAAAAGTATTTTCTCCGGGAGAGTTTTTCTAAAAAGTTATTTTTCATGAATGAGGGACTATGAACTTTACATTACTGAACAAACATACACTGTTTCAGAAATTAACTACTGTATACAGACTTACTGACTTAAGAAATAAAATAATAAAATATTATTATTAATTAGATAAGTCGGCCCAATCCACACATGCCTACAACCTAACTCAATATCCAAACTTAAACTCATATTTTCTATCATTTCCTATGTTCCTTAAGGATTTTCACCACTCCAAATCATGTTCAAGTGGTCACATTAGGAGTCAATTTCTATTCACTCCATATTATTTTTCCAACAATCCCCCACATGAATGGAAATTGATAAAACACAACGCAAATGATGATGCAGACACAGAGAAAGTAGAAGAAAAGTTACTATATCGGGAATAACCCCAACCCCACCTTTGGCTACCCCACTATAAACCGGTTTGCCCCAACTCAATATCCAAACTTAAACTCATATTTTCTATCATTTCCTATGTGAGACTCAAGGATTTTCACCACTCCAAATCATGTTCAAGTGGTCACATTAGGAGTCAATTTCTTATTCACTCCATACTATTTTTCCAACAAACCCCCACATGAATGGAAATTGATAAAACACAATACAAATGCTAATGCAGACACAGAGAAAGTAGAAGAAAAGTTACTGTATCGGGAGATGTGGCTTTTGGTTAGGGGTGTCCACGAGTCGGTCTGGATCGAGTTTGTGCCCAACTTGCAACTGACCCAATGACATCGGGTTTCCAGTGAGAAAACTCGCCACCAACAACAAAAACCAACGGGTCAGGTTGGATCGGATTTGTTTGATCGACAGTCGGATCGATTGAAGCCGACAAAGATGCTGCCGAAGGTTCCTTTTGGCGGCGGTTTGTATTTTTCACAGGATCTTTGTTGGATTTATGCAAAACTTACTAGATTTGAGCAAAAAAACATCAAATCTTTGCCAAATTTGTGCAAAACTCAAAAGATTTGAGCAAAAAAAAACCAAATCGTCACCAGATTTGAGCAAAAACCATCGAAGTTTCACCAGATTTAAGCAAAACCCATCATATTTTCACCGGATCTAAGCTTTATTTGAGCAAAACCCACCAGATTGTAGCTGGATTTGAGCGTAAACGACGAGATCTCACCAAATCCGATGGAGATTTCATGGATCTAGTTGAGATCTTGCAAGAAATGGCCGATATCTCACTGGATCTAAAAAATTTTGTTGGAAAATGCTCCATATCTCGGTTCAATCGGGTTTATTCAGGTTTTGGGGAGAAAACCCGCCAACCGACCTGCCGTTTTCAGGTTCTGGAGGTAGAGACCCGCCGCCAACCGTCACCAGCATCAGGTTGGCCAGTTCTTAGGCCAGATCGAATGGGTGGGTTGGGTCTCAATTTTTGTTGGACACCCTTACTTTTGGCTTTGAACCTTCCTTTGTGAAAGACTATCGGATATACTAGCTAATCAGTGAACACGATGTTTTTGAACTATCAGCCGTTTGTGTATACCAAGACAATAGAATTCACACAACTCCTTTTCGAACATATTTCGTTCTTATTGTTGTGTTCATCTCGGCCTTGAACATATCTTGGTAAATTCATGAAGTGCTTTAGAGAATTCAGCCTTAAAACTCTTATGGAAGCGGCCCACTTGGATTTACAAGATATAAGAATCATTAAAAGCAAAATTTACCCTAAATATTGCTTACTGACATCACTATTTCATCATAGGAACCGGTGGGAGATGTTATCTCCATAGTGATAAAAGTAATCTCCATGACTCGGTTGTCCCTTTGAACCTAGATCTTGGGATCTCCAGTCAGCTAGGTTGGGTTGCTATCCCGGAGACTTTTATGTCATAGACTTTAACCTAATTCCCCTCGATGAGCAGTATACTTGCTCTCTACTCAAGCCTTTTGTTAACGAATTCGCTATATTCTCTTTCGACTTTATGAAGTCAATGAAATTAATTCCATTAGATAGCAACTACCTCACGGTATTATATCTACGACGTATATGTCGAGACTTACCACTGTACATATGACTTTGTGCCCTACCGATAGCTGATTTGCAATCCCAATATATACAAATAGAGGGCACAGGTTTCATCCACATTGGCATATCCTCCAAGAAATGACGAAGCCACTTTGCTTCTTCTCCTGCTTTGTCCAATGCGATAAATTCTGATTCCATTGTGGAACTAGCAATGCATGTTTGTTTAGAAGACTTCTAAGATACCGCTGCACCACCAAGGGTAAAGACATATCCATTCGTGGATTTTGTGCCTTTTGTGTCGGATATCTAATTAGCATCACTATACCCTTCTAGTATAGCTGGATACCAAGTGTAGTGCAACCCATAGTTTTTGGTGTATTTCAAATACCTCAAAACCTTAACTAATGCCTTCCAATGGTTTTCCCCTGGATTACCAGTGTATCTACTCAACTTGCTGATGGAATATGCTATGTCTGGTCTTGTGCAGTTCATTATATACATAAGATTGCCTATTATTCTCAAATACTCCAATTGAGATATTCTTTGCCCTTTATTCTTAGTTAGATGTAAATTTACATCTACAGGTGTTCTCACTAGACTGTCATCATATTTCTTAAATTTCTCAAGAACTTTCTTAACATAATGTGATTGAGATAAAACAAGTCCCTCAGATTTTCTAGAAATCTTCATTCTTAGTATCACATCAGCAACACCTAATTCTTTCCTGTCAAACTCACTAGTCAATATTCTCTTAGTAGCTTTAATGATATCATTATTGCTACCTATAATGAGCATATCATCAACATAGAGATACACGATGACATAGCCATTTACAGTATCTTTAATATAAACACATTTGTCACACTCATTGATTCTAAACCCATTTGACATCATTGCATTGTCAAACTTCTCATGCCATTGCTTTGGAGCTTGCTTTAATCCATAAAGAGATTTAACAAGCCTACACACTTTCTTTTCTTGACCAGGGACAATGAACCCCTCAGGTTGTTCCATATAAATCTCCTCATTTAATTCACCATTTAAGAATGTAGTTTTTACATCCATTTGATGTTTTTCTAGGTTATGCAACACTGCAATAGCCATCAACATCCGAATGGATGTTATTCTTGTAACAGGTGAATATGTGTCAAAATAATCCACACCTTCCTTTTGTTTGTAACCCTTTACAACAAGTCTTACCTTGTACTTGTCAATAGATCCATCAGCTTTCAATTTCATCTTGAATATCCATTTATATCCTAAAGGTTTACAACCTGGTGGAAGATCCACTATTTCCCATGTATGATTTTATAAGATGGATTCAATCTCATTATTGACAACTTCTTTCTAGAAAGGCGCCTCAGGTGTAGAAATAACTTCTTTGAAGCTTTGAGATTCATCTTCTAACATACAAGTTAGAAAATTTGGACCAAATGATTTTGACCTTTTAGCCCTCTTACTACGTCTAGGCTCAATCTCATTTCCTCTCTTTCATCAACTCTTGATCAGGAGAGGTATTAGATGTAGACTCAAAGTTTCTCTTATGAGAACTTGATTCTTGTGTGGATTTGTAAGGAAATATTTCTTCAAAAAATATAGCATTCCTTGATTCAATAATAGTATTCGCATTCATGTTAGGAATGTCAGATTTATGAATTAGAAACCGATATGCACTGCTATTATGAGCATAACCAATGAAAACACAATCCATTGACTTTGATCATTTCTTTATCCTTTTAGGAGTAGGGACAACCACATTTTCCAAACACCCCCAAACCATCAAGAATTGATAGGAAGGCATTTTACCTTTCCATAATTCATATGGCATCTTCTTGGTTTCCTTTCTGGGCAATTTATTAAGAATATAATTGGTGGAAAGAATGGCTTCCCCCCACAAGTTCTGCGGTAAACCGGAACTTAACAACATTGCATTCATCATATCCTTCAAGGTTCTATTTTTCCTTTCAGCAACTCCATTTTGCTGAGGTGAATAAGGTGTAGTGGTTTGATGAACAATATCATGTTGTAAACAGAACTCACCAAAAGGTGATTCATATTCCCCACCTCTATCACTTCTTAGAACCTTAATCTTTTTGTTGAGTTGATTCTCTACCTCGTTCTTATATTGAATGAATGCCTCAATTGCCTTATCTTTGCTCCTTAACAGGTACATATAGCAATATCTAGTGCAATCATCTATGAAAGTGATGAAATATTTCTTACCACCTCTAGTTTGTACAACTTTCATGCCACATACATCACTATGTATTAATTCTAGAGGTTCAGTGCTTCTTTGAACTGACTTAAAAGATACTCTAGCCATCTTAGCTTCCACACAAATTTCACAATTATAATTAAAATCAATTTTAAATTTAGGCAATAAATTTAAATTTATCAATCTATCTAAAGTAAAATAATTAACATGACCCAATCTACCTTGCCAAACATTAGATAACTCAAGCATGTAAACAGAAGATGTACTCTTATTATTATCAACAGTAGGAAAAGCAGTCATTACATTCATCTTAAACAAGTCTTTGCTCAAATATCCTTTGCCTACATACATTCCACTCTTAAAGAGTGAAAATTTATCAGACTCAAAAACCAACTTAAAACCATTCTTGCTCAACAATGAGCCAGATACAAGGTTCTTTTGAATGTCTAGCACATTCAGTACATCCTTCAAAGTAAGATACTTGCTCGTTGTCATCTTTAGCACAACCTTTCAATTTCCTTCAATCTTAGAGGTTGAAGAATTACCCATGAAACTTTTTTCTCAATTACCCACAGGATTATATGTAGAAAACATTTTCTTTTCTAAACATACATGGCGAGTAGCCCTAGTGTCCACCCACTATTCCTTGGTATTTCCTCCCACCAAGTTCACTTCAAAAATCACCACAGAAAGGTTCATGTCGGTTTGAGCCACAACAGGATTCACAACCATTTTATTTGACATATGTGTTCAACAAAATTCAAGCAATTGAGGGCCTGTTTGGTGAACAAGTTATAACACACTTACACACATTTTAAACAACTTTACACACATTTCAACACACTTTTTTACCTATACGTAAATAAAAAACACCTAAACAACATAAGTTAAACTACTCTCCCAAACCCCCCCTGAATCTTCAAAACCAACCAAGTTTAAGAGAGAAATATAATTATTAACTTTCAAATATATTACTGTGTAAAAAAGAAAGTCAAGTCAAGTCAACTATTTTTCAAAACCAAATTGCAGAAATAGTGTAGGCTCAAAACATACTATTACCAAGAGAAAATATTGGGACCTCCGGGAGGACCACTGATGTGGTCCTCCCAAGTCCCAACACCCAATAAAAAAAGGCCACATAACCATCTTTTCTTACTCAACTCCACGTCACCCTTACCCATTAACTTAACTATAATTAAAAAATCAAACCAAGGTTAACTCTCAGCTCTACTTACAGACTTACTCACTTAACCACAGTCGGAAACCCAAAATCAATTAGCCAAAATCAAACCGTGTTAACCCACTGTGTTAGCCACTTCTCACCCAATTTCTGAAACCCAAAATTTTATTTTACCCACTCAATCCTCTTCCCTCTCCCTTCCCGCATCATTGGACGAGCCTTTCAAACAATCTTATGATGGGCTTTCTTTCTTCTCCCTTGGATGAATAGTGAGTACGATTGACTGTAAGCTCTGGCTGAAGTGGTTGCTGGAATCCACACACCACCATTGCAACTAACCAATATTGATTGAGGTATGTATGTTACAAAGACTCATTTCACTCTTTAATGTATCATTCTCTTAGCTTTGTTTTGTTTTTATGTAGTTTACAAATATGGTGTCTTCTACGTGTTTGATAAAAGCCCAAGATAAGAAATAATTAAAATAATGAAATTTTTATGTGTTGTTTTCTTTCTATCTAGTTTATAGATATTAAAAATTAAATTTTTATGAGTCTGTGATGTGAACTGTTAGAACCCATTCCATACCCCTGCCTACTTTTTGTTTTTGGGTTTATTAGATGCCACTCTATTTCTTTGGTTTTGAAACAGAGTACAAGTTCTAAACAAACCTTAAGTCCAAAATGTAAAAATGTTTCAAAATTTTTTTTCTTACGCACACACCAAATTTTTTTTTTCTTACAGTTAATAGTTTATACGCACATACCATTCTAACTATTCTTTTTACCCAAATTTTTTTCTTACAGTTAATAGTTTATAGGCACACACCACTCTAACCATTCTTTTTTCTTTTTTTATTATCCTTTTGATTTGAGTTTCCTTATAAATGTGTTTTGTGATGTTTTTAATTATAGATATTAGAGCCAATGAAGAACTACAAGATGTTGAAAATTTGCTTGGAATGGTGGTGCACAATGAGGAGGAATCATATAGATTGTATAATGATTATGCTATACGAATTGGGTTTAGTGTTCGAAAAGAAAAACTCAGATATGCAAAAAATAGTGTAAGACAGCGAGAGTATGTGTGTTTGAAAGAAGGATTTCCACAAGATGTTGACCATTTGGATGATAAGAAATTCAAAAGATTACAAACTAGGACTGGTTGTGAAGCTAGTATCCAGTTTACAGTGGCAAATGGTGAGTGGAAGGTTACTCATTTCAATCCTAATCATAATCATGAGCTTGCAAAGCCTGAAGAAAGATTGTTTTTAAGGTCGAATCGAAAAATAACTGATGCTCAGTTAGGTGTAATAAGAACTTTCAAAGAAGCGGGCATAAGAACAGTAAGTACATATTCTTATTTAGTTGAGGAAGCTGGGGGATTTGAAAATGTTGGGTTTATAAAACGAGATTGCTATAATGTGGTGAACAAGCAGAAGTTAATCAATGTTGAGGCTGGAGATGCTCAAAGTTTAGTAAACCATTTTAAACAGAAGCAAGCAGAAGATCCTATGTTTTTTTATGCAATTCAAGTTGATCAAGAAAATTGAATGACAAATTTTTTTTGAAGAAATGGTAGATCAAGAATTGATTATAACTTTTTTGGAGATGTAATATGCTTTGACACTACATATCGAACTAACAAGTATAATATGATATGTGCCCCATTTGTAGGTGTCAACCATCATTGGAAGAATGTACTTTTTGGTTGTGCATTTCTATTGGATGAAACAACTGCTTCGTTTACCTGGTTGTTTGAAACATTCTTGGAATCAATGGGAAATCAAAAATCAAAGACAATTTTTACTGACCAATGTTAAGCAATGAAGAATACCATAAGAGTTGTGCTTCCTGATACTTGTCATCGCCTATGCTTATGGCATATCTTAAAAAATGCTGCAGAAAATTTACCAAGGCATTATAGGAATCCTGAATTTAAGAGTAGATTTAATAAGATTCTTTATAATTGTGAGACAGAAATAGAGTTTCAGTCTTGTTGAGATGCCTTGCTTAGAAATTATAATTTGGTGGGCAATATGTGGCTTAGCACCTTATATGAAAATCGTGAAAGGTGGTGTTCGGTTTTTAATCATAACATTTTCTCTTGCCGAATGAAAACTTTATCTAGGAGCGAGAGTACAAATAATGTTTTTCAACATATGGCATGAAAAACAATGAGAATAATAGAATTTGTACATGAGTATGAGAAAGCTTCAAAAAATATGCGCACAGAAGAGTTAGAAGAAGATTTTCGTTACAAACAAGGTACATCTTTTCAAATAGTCCAAAATTGTGGACTTTTGCAACTTGCATCATCTGTTTATACTCGTACAATGTTTAAAAGATTTGAGTTAGAAATTACTTTTACCTTAGGGGTCACACACCAAGATGTTAATTCTGATGGAGTGTCTTTCACCTATGAAGTCATTGAAGGAGGTGGTCGGAAGGTTCATGTTGTCTATTTTAACTCCTCAAATAATGTTGTCACGTGCAACTGTAACATGTTTGAAACATTGGGGTTACTATGTCAACATGCTTTACAAATACTTATTGTGAAAAATGTAACAGAGCTTCCTATTCAGTATATTTTGAAACGATGGACAAAAAATGCAAAGAAAGATAATGTTGTATGTGATCATGCAAAATCAGCGAATGCAAATGATGAGTTGTCAGTGACATCACACTGTAATGAATTAATGTGCTCAATTTATGAATTTTTCACAAGAAGTGCAGCAACAACTTGGCATACTGAAATGTGCAAAAGAAAAATTAGAGAGGTGATAAAATTTGTTGAGAAAGAGATGGAGGTATTAAGTGTGGCAAGAGATGATGGTGAAAGAGAAAATAGTTTTGTGGATAATAACGTTTTTGGTGATGTTGAGAAGACTAATTGCTCACTTAATAATTTGCCTATATTAGATCCCCCATGTGTGCGACCAAAAGGAGTTACAAATGCGAGAATAAAAAGCAACATGGAGAAGCGTAAAAGGAAGGCATTAAAAGATATTACGAGATCAAGTAACTCTTTTTCTTTTTAAATTTTAAATGTTAGTTCAATGATTCAATTATTTATTTGTTGTGAATAATGCCCAATATTTCCTCTCTTTTTTTAGAACAATTGACCAAGAGAGGACTTCCATCAAACTATGCTAGCTGATGCACCCATCTAATGTACCCATGGATGAGAACTACAATAATCAAATATGATCTAAGCCCCTTGCATCCTCTTTTTTATTTATTTTTAAATGATCATACATTTTAATCTCTATAGTATTTTATAGGTATTCCATTCTCTGGGCATGCCAATGACTAGTAGTTCAAATCATTTTCAACTATCAAATTAGGTACAAGTAAAAAATAAAATAAAATGATTTATGCACTAGTATTTCATTTTTATAAATATCTACCATTTGATGTTGAGATAATTTGAATGTAGATCCCTTTTTCTTATTGGAGCAGTGCTTCTCCAAATGTTAGCTTAACAAGCATGCTTCAAAGTAACAATTGCTTAAATCATGTAAGTCAGGTAAATATACTTGCTATTTTTATTCCTCATTAGTTATGTTTATTTATTTGTATAAATAGTTATCACTTTGTTACTAATAACTGAAAACGTCCATATCTAATTTTGCAGAAATCTTTCTTAAATGATTTTACGCAACTAAATCCAGGACAAAAGTGATTTGACTTGAAAGATTTTTGATGAGTATTCAACTCAGAAGATTCTTGACAAGTATATGTAACTAACAAGTATATATTGACGATGAGAGGAGTGAAAGTTGTAGGAAATGTTATTTCTGTATATTGAAGGCAATGAAAATAGGCTGATTTTTAGGATATGTTAGAATACACTCCTTTTTGTATATTTTCTTTTGTTATGCCTTCTCATCCTCTAGACAAAAATTGTATTATTCAACACTGTTCTTCATCCAATTGAATATAACTAATATAAATGAAAAGTATTTTCATTTCAAATGTGCTTATATAGATGCTGTGGAAGTGTGGAAGTTTACTTGTTTTTTCTTTCAGTCTTAACATACTGTACAGTTTTAGAATTTTATGGATTTGCTTTGGTTTCTTTGGGATACCCAACAATGCAATGATGATGCCTTATCTCTTGCTATTTCCATTGCTTGGGCCATGTGGACAAGAAGGAACCAGAAAATGAATGGTAAGAAATTCATGACTAATTCTTCACTAGTGCTGTGGGTTGGGCAGTTTAATAGTGATTTCAGGGTTGTAAATGTGAAGTCCCCCCTTGAATCTGCAAATTATTCACAAGCTTGGAAGCTGCCTACTGATGCTGTGTTCAAAGTCAATGTGGATGTTGCAATTTTCTCTTCTTAATGTATGCGTGGGGTAGGTGTTGTGATCGGGATGTCTGGTCTGCAGTGATGGCAACTGCAGTATCCTAGAATATACCTCCTGCTTTTATTTTTTTGATAAGTCAAGAACTTTCCTCTTTACTGTTTAATAACAAAAAAGTCTCAATCCCACTTTCTTTTATGGTGGATCCTGCTTATTTATTGATTCAGTGAAGTTGTACATGCTGTTTCAAAGAATCACTATGGTGATTCCTTGATGATATATCCTGCTGTCAAATTTTTATACAAAATTCTCGGGGGTGGGGAAGTAGGGTGAGATATACTAGCAAGTGTTTATCATACAATGTGATTTGATTTATTTTCACCATCTGCAGATACTGAAGACAGCAATTTGCGTGATGATATTCCTGAAACATTTGAGAATAAGTGAGATGGTTTGTTCTCTTTCCTGTACTGGAGAGGTGGGTGGGTGAATTTCCAATGCAATTAATATTTAAATTTTTCCTCAATAGGGAGTCCATGATTGCTGCTGTTCCTAGCTATGAAGAACAATATATTAATGTTCCCATAGTCTTGAACAAGGAGTAACATTATTCAGTTAACTTGTTTCGTCAATGTTGAGATTCATGAGTTATGTGGCTTAGGAAAGCACATTAAGCACTCATTTCATTTCTATATTAGATGTTCTCTAATTTTAAAGGTGACCTCATTCAATCTTTGTTTGGAATCTGTGCCATTTTGGTTTTTGACTTCACATATGAACTTATGCTTGAAGACGTAGGGTAATGTGTTTCTGTTTGGTCCACTTTCTCCATCCCCCTCTATCAACAAAATCAAAACGGCTTATGTACTTTTTTATTCTATTGTAATTTCAAATGGTTTAATTCATACTGTTGGGCATTTCATGTGATTCTTAGAATCCTATGAATTTAAATTGCCCAAAGTTACCAATGAGCTTTAGCTCAAATGGCATCTCCTCTCCTAAGAGCAAGGTCGAGGGTGATGTGGGGGGTTAGAAAAACTAGTGTGTGTAAATTACCTTCAAAAAAAAAAAAAAATGCAAAGTTAGAGTTGAGTCATGTTCTGTTTTCTGTAGGTGGTTATCGTGGGAACTCAAGCTAATGTTTGCTTGAGAACATGTAAGACATAAGACTTACTAGGTTAAGATAAACATAATTAGATTTATTCTTTTCTTTAAACCTTTCTTAATCTAACAATCTATGATGAATTTAATCAAATTTTTATTGATTCCATTTTAAGGCATGCATTTGTCCTTCCCCTGGCATGGAACAAAGTTTTGAATTTTGTTGTGTTAGCCAAATGGCTAGTATGTACCATATTGGTACCAAAACTAGTACGGGTATCCCTTTGTTCTATACCGTTTCAAATTCTAATGACTCTAGATTCCTTGGGTGGTTGACACATTGAAGGTTGCTGCTATCTCAGGTTCAATGTGTGTTGGATTTGTTAGCAAACAAGTCATGTATGCTGCTATTAATAGTCAATCAAATGCAAACAGGTGATCACCATCTAGATGTTTTTTGAAGACTTGAGCCACCAAAAATATCAATTTATTTGCTCAATTCTTGATTGTCTTTGGCCTACTGCCATTAAACTAAACTAATTTTTTTTCTTTGTCCTCTTCCTGACAGAATTGCAGATGTTGCTGTAGTCGGTAGATATTCTAGGACAATTGGGTTGTTTTTTTCAGTTGCTTATCCTTCAGTAAACCAAACTAGGATGCAAAAAAAAAAGGGGGAGGGGGGGAATGTAACTGAAAATGCAACTGCCATTTGACTAAAAAAAAAGTGTTGGTTTTGTTGTTTTTCAACTCAACTGCTTGCTGCCTAGGTCCCAAAGTTGGGCTCTATTTTTTCTTTCATTATTTTGCCCCTGGCAAATGTAACATTAGGTTGTAATGTAACTTGTTGTGACCTTCATGTGCTACCTAGGATGCTCATGGCCAAAGTTTTTGTAATACAATAGCTTTACATCAATAAAATTTCTAACATTTCTCTCAAAAAAACATCACTATAATAGTCTACCAAATGAGAAATTTTATTGCCAAAATGAACAAAATTTACAATGAGATCCAAACACCAAAAACAAAGATCAACCTCATTTGTAAACACAAAAATTATTTGCAAATACAATAACTAAAAGCTAACATAGCTAATATAGCCTAACATACAAACTAATGCTAGGACAATTGAGTTTCTAAAGAGCAATTACAACTCCAAAATTAAACAACCATACCAAAACACAGCAGCCTAACTAACTAACTAACTACCCCTGACCATCCCAACCAACTGCTCAACTCCTTCGTACAACACAGCAGTAGCCCACGCACCTCACAGCCGCACCCCAAGCACAACACAGCAGCACCCCACGCACCCCAATGCACACCTCAATGCACACAGTTGTGCATCACCCAACACACCTTAATGCACACCATTGCCTTAGCATGTGCTTTGGCCTTGTATCACAAAATCTTGTATTTTCGTCTTAAGCCTCAACCCAACACCTTCATTTTCAACCCGACTACCCACAAGCCTGCCCAAATACTCGATGCCCCAACTCCTTATGGGTTTGATCATGCTATTTTGGCATATGGGTTCGGTTACACTCCCTCTATCAACAATTACAAGCTCGTCAAGGCCATCAACACACCTCTCGTGGCCGTGTTTTCGCTGAAAACCAGCACGTGGAAATTGGTTGAGAGCTTTCACTACGAGAAGCCGACTGAGGTATAGGAGGGCCCACTCCCATGTGGGACTCATCTCAACAGCGCTCTCCACTAGGTATTCAAGCTTTGCAGCGGAGGTGAGTGCGTCATCGCCACCTTTGATTTAGAAACTGATATGTTTCAAGAAATGCCGGTATCGGCAATTTTTGTGCTGGGTTTCAGCATTGCGTTTTTGAAAGGGTGCGTTTGTTTGATGAATCGTGTCTTTGGTTTAAGGCGTCGAGATATTGGGGAAATAGAGCTAAAGGGAGAGAGAAAGAAAAAGGCAGATGTGTTTGAGAGAAATTTTGAGTTTGGCTTTGATTTTGGGTTTTCGACTGGGTAAGTGGAGATACTTGTTAACCTTGGTTTGATTTTTTAATTATAGTTAAGTTAATGAGTAAGGGTGACGTGGAGCTAAGTAAGAAAAGAGGTTATGTGGCCTTTTTTTATTGGGTGTTGGGACCTGGTGTGGTCCTCCGGAAGGTCACAATATTTTCTCCTATTACCAGCAAATAAATCTACGCAATGCCCAGTCAACCACAAATCCAAAAGAGACAAATATCATAATATTATATAATATAATTAAAGAAGATGGAAGACATTGAAAAATCAATATCACCAGCACAGACAAACACGTAATCAACTTTTGAACATCACAAATTAATTTATAATATAAACAAGTGGATATTCACATTAAACGATAAACACAAACCCAGTTTTTCCAAGTTTTGCGCAGAGTATATACGGTGAAAATACCTAAATATCACGTTTTGATAAAATTTGTGGCAAATTAAAATTGTTTTGAATTTCATAAAATCGAGTTTAAAATAATACTTGAGTTCAGTGAACTCGAGTTCCTAGTGAGTTGTCAGCATGACACTACTAACCTAGAATTCATGTAATTAAAAAAAGTAATATGGTACTCGATATTACTGAAATCAAGTGTCTATTTATAATACTCGAGCTTATTGAAGTCAATACCTTAGTTTTTTTTCCCTACTTTTTGTTTATGTTGGAATGGCTTGAATAGTCAAACTTAGTGGCTTGACATTAGCCAACAAACCACTAAATGGCTTGCAAGCCCATGTCAGGAAGATGCATGATATTCAAGAAGTTTCATGCGTGAAGAAGTGCAAGGGCTTGCAGTAAATGTTCTTCATGAATTGTCAAAGAAGATGGCCAGGAACAACACCTGACATGCAAACCAAATTCATGCTTCTTTTCTTTTGGCCGAAATGGATGACACTTTGGCCATAGATGCTTGCCATTTTCTTTGGCTTGACAAGTTTCATGTCAGTGTAACTATTGTTATTTTGGCTGAACTTTAGCTATAAATAGATGGTGAATTAGAGAGGAAAAAAGAAAAAGAAAAAAAAAGGTACTCGACTGTATGAAGCTTGAATACTATAAAGAACTACTCAATTTTTGTAATATCAAGTATTATATTATTTTTTTAATTACACAAATTTCAGGTTAGCAGTGCTACGTTGGTGACTCACTAGAAACTCGAGTTCATTGAAATCAAGTACTATTTAAAACTCGATTTTGGGAAACTCAAGTACTAAAAAAGTGGTAGCTTGCTAAATATTTTCGAAACAGTACTAGTTTACCACAAATTTTGTTAAAAACGTGTTATTTGGCTATTTTCACTGAGTATATATAACTGCTGATTTAGTGTTTTTCAACCAACACAAAATTCCTTTCATCGTAAATCACAAAAATAAATTAAAATATAAGAATTTGCTTTAAGGTTGGATATATTTCAACAAGCTACTTTTGTGATAAAGCAAAAGAAACAATACATAGATCTAAAATTAAACAACAACACAAATAGATATGATAGGCAAAAGCAATAAACAAATATTGAATATATATAAAAAGAAATCTGCAAATTATTAAAAACTCACAGATCAAATGCGTGAAAGATGAATGATTCAAATCAATTCTTGTGTTTGACATAATCTCCTTAAAGCAGATTTCACCCCTCACACAATTTGTGGTACTTTTAGACTCGTGGATGTTTGTCTCTCAGAGTAAAATGATTTACAGCATGGAGAAGAAGCACACAAGATCCCTGCTCTGCAAACTACTCTATGTCTCTTTCTCTCTCTTTGACTCAAATGAATACCCAAAAATATTCTCTCTTGGAGAGTTTTTCTAAAAAGTTATTTTTCATGAATGAGGAATTATGAACTATACGTTACTAATCAAAAACATACTATTTTTGAAATTAACTGCTGTATACAAACTTACTGACTCAAGAAATAAAATAATATAATATTATTATTAATTGGATAAGTCGGCCTAGTTCACACATACCTAAAGCCCAATTCAATATCCAACTCAAAACTCATATTTTCTATCATTTCCTATGTGGGAGTCAAGGATTCTCACCACTCTAAATCATGTTTAAGTGGTCATATTAGGAGCCAATTTCTTACTCACTTCATACTATTTTTTCAATTGTTATTTCCAACAGTGTTTCAAATTGTACACAATCTCTCATAACACAATTAAACTCAGTAATGGATTCTCAAAACACTCGGTAATGAAAATGGTCAGATTTACGTTTAACCCTCACTTAAAAATTGAAAATCCCATTGTAATTGGAGAAAATGAGAGAGACTTTATTTTCTGGAAAACGAAAGAGAAAATGAAGATATGTTAAGGAAGGGTCAATTATCAAAATCTGAACTTGGAAAAGTCACAAAGTGAAAAGGAGAGGACATTGGAATTTGGATTAGAGATGGATAATGGGGCAAGCAAACTTTGACTTTGCTAATTGCAAACGACCGTTGTTACTACTTCTTTCTTTTTTTTTCTTTTTTTTTTCTTTTTTTTTTGTTTTGAAAAGGACCGTTGTTACTTGTTCACGGTATGGAAAATTGGATTTGGATGAGTTGGGTCTTTATCAAGGGAGTCAATTTTATATCGGAAGTTGTTTTGGTCTGAAAAACAAAATATTTTGACATCGACTAATACTAGTATATCATTTCAAAATTATTATTATTTTATACATACATACATACATACATACATATTAGTCAAAATTAATATAAAAGTCCTTCAAGTTATAAGCACAAATAATAGTCCTTTCTATTGCTTAGATATCATGCATTAATACTAATAACGTTAAGGTCCCGATTGATAGAGCATTTTAAATATATGTTTTTAGTTTTTAAATAATATTACATATATTTTTATACACTTTTTCACTCACATATATTTTAAAAAAACATAAATAATATTAATCAAACTCTTCTATCCATCCAATCTTAAGAATATGATCAATTCGATAACAATAACAATAATAATAATGCACAAAATCTTTTTGTTAACAGGGGCATGCAAAAGATTCTAAAACTAAAGTGGTACAGTTGAAATTTGAAATTCAAAATTTATTACTTTTACAACACAGTTCACGTGAGTTGTCAGTGGCACACAAAACAATAGCCACAAAAACTTAAAAAGCCCAAAATAAAAAGAAATGAAGGGGATGGCAGAAGAAGAAGATCAGCAACGTGGGAGTGATGACCGGAAATGCAGTGAGAACGGCAGAGATCATGAGTTATTTGCCATTAACTTATTTTTAATATTTTTCTTTCATTTTTTTTCAATTTTTTGTACTGACCGATGTTTCAGTACCGGTTGACCGGCCGGTACGATAAATTTTGGCCGTACCGGCCGGTGCAGTACAAAATTGACTTCTCTGCTATTTACTAATAGTTTGACAAGTCTTGATCAAATTGTTGACCGTGAATTGGCTTGTTTGGTGAGATTATTCTAGTAATTTTATTTTATTTTTAATATTTTGAAAATGAGAGGTATCGTCTACAATATTTTTATAATAAATAATAGGTGGTTAGTTGTTATTAGTTTAAATTTGAATATAACATTAAGATTACTTTTTTGTCTCAACAATAATAACCAATAATAACCTGCCACTTAAAATTTATAGTAAAAATATTGTGAAAATATTGTGGACATATCATTTCTCTTTAAAAATATGTGTGGATGAAAAAATGTGTAAAAATAAATGTAATATTGTTTAAAAACTGAAAATTATTGCTCAAAATCTCATACCAATGACCAGTTAGAGTCATGTGTTTAATCACATGTTCAGTTTTTAGATAATATTTCATGTATTCCTATAAACTTTTTTAATTATCAGAATAACGTTACTCAACAACCCCTAATGCACGGTCAACAATTTGGCAGGACAATTCTCTTCATCTCTTGCTATAAATTCTACTTTGAAATATCAATCAATACACACAGTACAACCTCCAAATCTAAGCTCCCCAATTTTCTTAGTTGGCATGGCACCAACGCCAACCTCTCTAGTGTTCGAAGTACGAAGGTGTAAGCCAGAAGTGGTTGCTCCTGCTAAGCCCACACCCCATGAATTCAAACAACTTTCTGATATTGATGACCAAGAGAGTCTTCGATTTCAAATCCCACTCATACAATTCTATAAATATGATCCCTCAATGAAAGGTAGAGACCCTGTGAGAGTCATTAGAGAGGCACTTGCAAAAACACTAGTGTTTTACTACCCATTTGCAGGTAGGCTTAGGGAAGGACCTGGCCGAAAGCTTGTAGTAGAATGTACTGGTGAGGGTATCATCTTTATTGAAGCTGATGCTGATGTTACACTCGAACAGTTTGGTGATTCACTTCAACCCCCATTTCCATGTTGGGAGGAACTCCTCTTTGATGTTCCTGGCTCTGGAGGGATCCTTAATTGCCCATTAATGCTTATTCAGGTACATATGCTGTTCATTCTGGATATATATATATATATATATATCATTGTACATAGGGTCATAATTTACCTTACCTGGATGAATAATTTTGTTTGTTTAGGATCAAAACAACATATAATTTAAAGTTTCAGTAGTGTTTTTTAAAAATAAAAATAATATTATATATATATATATATATTAACATTTAAAATCTATTCTTCTTATTGTTCGAGAAGAAAGATTACTAATTAAGTTTATGTATTTGAGTTTTACTAATATTTATTTTTGAATTGATAATACGACTCTTCAACTTAAAGTATAGAACAATAGAATCTAATTTATTAAAATCAATAATATGACTTCATTAAATAATAAAATTACACAATACATATATCCAAATAGACTTAAACATATAACTCTTTATAAAAAATATTAAATTTATTTTGTTTTTATGAAGGAGTTCTATATAGACATGGCAAAACAGGTGGGACGGGTCGGGTTGGTTTCGAGTTGGGTCAATTAGGTCGCGAGTCAAAACATGTCATTTTTAAACAGGTCGAGTCAAGTTGACCCATATTTTGCAAACAAGTTTTTTTTTTTTTTTTTTTGAAATAGATGCAATCTATCAATTGTTTATGAGTTCTTTAACTGTGATTAAATTCTCATTGGTAATATTATTACCACTTACCAATTACCACTAAACACTTGATACCCAAATTTGGTGCAACTCTTGTTCCAGCTTTCCAAAAACTAATTTTGGTATAATTTTCGATCTGTTTAAAGTAGGAAGAGAAAAAAAATGTGGCAAGTAAAGAATGACAAACTATAATGAAGTACATAACATATTAAGTAAAGAAAAATAAGTAAATATTTTATAAGAATTACATCTCAATCTCAATCTACTCAACGTTGGTAAACGTGGCAAAACGAGCGGGACGGGTCGGGTCAATCGGGTCGCAAGTCAAAATGGATCATTTTTAAATGGGTCAAATTAGAAAATTCTAACCCGTTTTACCATGTCTAGTTCTATGTAAGGCGAAGAGGGCTAAAATCTAATTTGAGAGAGAGAGAGAGAGAGAAATTATTTGTTGTATGGCCAAATAGGTGATTAGATGACTAAAATTGACAAGATACTTGGGGAAGAGAAATGTTTACAAAAATTAGTAATTAACAAACTAAAATTTTGGGGCCATTCTCTCATAGGGGGCCTTAGGTGATGCCTAATTGGCCTAGCCTAAGTATCAGCCCCGGTAATGAAACTAATAATATATTAATATGACTATACAAGACCTTGACCTTAGTCTTCCTATATTTTTTTCCCGTATTCCTAATTTTTTGTAAGGCCATTATATATATGGGTTTACGTTTCAACTAGTTTAACTCTAAACAATGTTATACTAATCAATAAATTATTTTTGAATTCATATTTTGAAAACATTACCGTTGAATTACATGTTTTATATGTTCATAACATACATGTCAATTTTCATGTCAATCAGAAGTTATTTATCGCTTGATCCATAAACTCATATTTTATGTATTATTTTAAAATATAAAAACTTGAATTTAAATAATTGATTGATGATATAGTTATTGATCTTTGATTACCTTGAATTTGCAAGTATGGAGAATATACGAAAATAATGTAATCCAACAATGGATTTATCAAAATTTGCATCCAACTAAAAAATATTAAGTAATGTAACATTATTTAAAGTTACACCATATGTAATTTGAACCCAATCCCGTAAAATTCGATAGTTACAATGGGGGGAGGAATTTGAACCTAAATGTCTCCCTTATGAAAAAAAAAATTCTGTTTGATAAAATGAGCTCCATATCCTTCAAATATTTGAACTCTTGTAGGAAAAGAAGAAGAAATATTGGTTGCTTGCAAGTGTAGTAGGCTAATAGGAAAGAGAAGAATAGCAAGAAGGTATGTAAGCCATATCACACGAAACGGAATTATGAAGCTTCATTGGTTTCAAGCAGAGGTGAAATATTGGTGCAAGACAAAGGGTCCGTTTGGATTGAGCTTATTTTTGCTGAAACTGAAAATACTGTAGCAAAATAATTTTTAAATATGTAAATAGTGCCTTGGAACTTATTTTTAATGAAAAAATTTCTGAAAAGTGGAATTTGTGAGTTCGTGAACAGTGCACGAATGCATTGTTCACTGTGGAAAAGTCAACAAGTACGGACTGAACCAAAAAAAGAAGAAGAGAGAAATCCTCAGGACAAAAACGCAAACGCAATAATCAGTTGAATCCAAACACTCACAAAGAGAGATATAGAGTATTATGTCTAGTAGCAAAAATGAAACATTTTTTTTTATCATGAAAATGACAAGTTTTATTATTATTATTATTATTATTATTTTGCTGCTAGGTCTGACTTTGCATTCCATCAAGACAAAGTTTTGCTTCTGTATTCACGGTCCTCATGTAAGACAATGCCGTTTGTCACATTCCTCCACACACCAAAAAGCAATTGTGATACTTTAACTGATTCGTTAATGATAAATTATAGTAGTAAATTTGTGAGAAAGTAGAAGCTGAACCGAAAAAAGAAAAAACAAACAAACAAACGTGGTTGGCATTGTAAACACGCGAAATTATTCATCCAGGTTAGGTAAATTATAAATTCTACGTCAAAAAACATCATAACACACACTACAACAACCACAGAAAACTTCCTCCTTATTTTTAATACTCTCATCAAACCCCCTTCTTCTCGGCGTGGCACCACCAGCCACCTCTCTAGTGTTCACAATAAGAAGGTGCAAACCAAAACTAGTTGTCTCAGCTAAGCCCACACCTCATGAATTCAAACAACTTTCTGATATTGATCACCCTGTGAGAGTCATTAGACACTTGCACAAACACTAGTTTTTTAGTATCCATTTGCTGATAGGCTTAGGGAAGGGCTTGGCCGGAAGCTTGTAGTAGAAAAGAATGTATTGGTGAGGGTGTCATGTTTATTGAGGCCAATGCTGATATTACTCTTGAACAGTTTGGTCACACACTTCACCATCCATTCCCAATGCCGATGTTCCTGGCTCTAGGGGCATCATTCATTGCCCGTTATTACTCATTCAGGTCCATATAAATGCTAACCTTTACAAGTAATAGATATGATTGATGGATGTCAAACAACATGACAAACGAAAGATAAAGTTACATTTTTATAATTGGTGGCACATACATTTAGAGGTTACGTGGTACAATTATAATATATCTCTAGCATCATTCTTTATTAATTACATAAACTAATTATCATGTTGCCTGGTGATGATTGGCAGGTGACACGTCTCAAGTGTGATGGTTTCATCTTCGCCCTTCGCCTCAACCACACGATGAGTGATGCCCCAGGAGTGGTGCAATTCATGATGGCAGTGGGCGAGATGGCACGTGGTGCAAGTGCTCCCTCTATCTTACCCGTGTGGCAGAGACATCTCCTTCAAGCAAGGGATCCACCTCATGTGACATGCACACACCAAGAGTACGACGAAATGGTTGCGGACACCATTGTTTCAATCCCAGTTGATGACAACATGGCCCACCGTGCCATTTTCTTTGGCCCCACTGAGGTGTCCACACTCAGGAGATTCATGCCACATCACTTGAAACAATGCTCCACCTTCGAGTTGCTCACCGCATGCATCTGGCGTTGTCGTACCATAGCTCTCCATACAAAACCCCATGAAGTGGTTCGTGTGTTGTGCATTGTCAACGCACGTGCTAAATTCGACCCTCCTTTACCCACTGGTTATTATGGCAACGTTTTTGCATTCTCTGTGGCGCTCACAACTGCAGGGAAGCTTTGTGAGAATCCATTGGGTTACGCTGTTGAATTGGTGAAGAAGGCGAAGGACAACGTAACAGAGGAGTACATGCGATCGGTTTCTGATCTTATGGTGATTAAGGGTCGGCCCCACTTCTATGGGGTGGGGTCGTACGTTGTGTCGAATGTGGCACGTGCCGGATTTGGAGAGGTGGACTATGGGTGGGGTAAATCGGTTTATGGTGGGCCAGCCAAGGGTGAGGTGGGGGCCATCCCCGGAGTGTCATGCTTTCAAATACCTGGTAAGAATAGTAAAGGAGAGAATGGAATAATGGTGCCAATTTCCCTGCCAGTCCAAGCCATGGAAAGATTCGTAAAGCAGTTGGATTGTTTGTTGAAGGACCAGCAAGTTACTGATAAGAAATCCAAGTTTATTGTCTCTAGCTTGTGAGCCCAATTTACCGAGAGTTGGTAAATTTTGAATTTTATATTGTAGTGGAATGTGGATTAGTGTTTAGAGAAAAATCTATTGTACACAATGTGTATGAAAGTGTAAAAATACACTAAAAAGATAACTTTAAGTCACATTTTTAGTGTATTTGGGCAGTGTGTATTTGCACACACGGTGTAATAAGCACTGCCCTAGTTTTTATAGGGAGTACAGAGTAGTTAATTTCAACTTTAAATTCAAAATTTTATTTGTTTTTTGGTATTTGTTAATTAAGGTTAGACCCTTTTAAAGTCTTCAAAACTGGTTTACAAATGACTGTTGCGACTTGAAAGCTAGAGTGTGAGATACCCAGTGCGATGACTGAATGAAGATAGGCAATGTGCTCGTTCTGAGCTGAGCGTAACTGTGTGAGAAGCTAAAAAATGCAATTGACTGGGTAAAAAATGTAGCAAATACGCATGTATCATATCTTATGCATTACTGCAAATATATTTTACCCGAAAAAAGGTATTGAAGTTTTCATCAAGTTTAAAATGCTTCGTGATAGATACTGGCATGATTGTCATCATGTCATGTGATTAGGATATTCTGCACCACCAGATCACAAGGGATAAACCATAAAATTTGGAGAGTGTATAATCCAAGCTAGAAAGTTTTTACTCCTGCCTTCAAACCTGTGCCTACTGGCAGTATTTGTATGGGCAAAAAAATATGATTGCCTTCATGTAATGATCTGTAACTAAGGTCAAAAATTGCAGAAATTGAAGAGGGCTTGTGACAAGAGAACAACGAGGGTGCTTTAATACAGCAGAACTCTATTTCATATATATATATATATATATATATATATATATATATATATATATATATACACGGAAAATGCTAGTGTTATAAAAAAATTACTGATATGGTAAATAGTTATTAAAAGTAAAAAGATATTGTTAATAGTAGACCCAGATTAAAAATAATAAGAATTTACTATCACAATAGTTTATAAAAATGTTGTAAACAAGTTTGTGTCTATAGCATTAATTACTCAAATATGCACACCAATGATAGCATAACTCAAATGGTAATTAATTACTAATTATAACTTACTAGTTTTAGTTTGGCCCTAATACACTTTATTTCTACAAACTTTTTATTTGCTTCATTTTGACTTCCTAAGATTTGGATTGAAATAAAATAGTGCAAAAGCTTTTGAAGCTTGGATCTATGAACCCTAACAGTTTCATTTAATCCAAACTTTAGAAACAATAAAAAATAAAAAATAAAATCTGTTTTTTCAGAATCAGACAATCAAATGTAACAATTGAAAATTTATAAAGTTGTGATAGGCCATACGAAAGGAAAAAAAATTATAAATTATAGTATATTTTTAATACTAGTATTTAAGAGCATAATTAATTGATTCATAAAAATTTAAATAATTTGTATTAACTAAAAACCAAATGGAGAGGCCCCTTCTCATTGTTTGTTTAGATTGGGATTAACAAAAAAAAGTATTAGAACCTGATCCGTTTGTCGAAACTGGCTTATACCGAGCGTTGTTCGGTAGCAGAAAACGTGAAACACACTCCCACATGAATTCTCTGGAAGATAAGGAATGGGTGGAGGCAATTAAAACATATGAAAACAAGACAAAAGTGTCTCTAGGTGGGTGGGAAGAGTAAAATCATATGGGGGCCTAGTTGGGATTATGGTAAAGATATAAGTGAAAAAAATTTATGTAAATTGGTCCATAATTACTAAAAATAAAAGATAATATAATTCTAGCATAATATATTTTTATATTACTATATATTAGGTTAATATATTGGGATTATTCGGGATTATATATATATATATATATATATATAAAAAGTAGCGATAATTCCGAAATAGTACACAGTATAAATTGGTACCAAAGTATTTTGTTTCTTTGGCCAATAATGAAAATAGCCTTTAGCATGGTATTGACTTCTTGAATTTAGTAATACTAATTGGAGTTTATATAATAAGTTATATATATATACTACAGCCCCCTGACTAGGAGTCTTGGCTCTATTCCAGTTTATATGAAAATAACAAACAATCAATTATAGTCTACCAAGTAATGAAAATTATGACAAAAATTGTGAATTAGTTTGTAGTAGTAAAAGACTCTTTAGACACTATATATATATCCTTATATTTTAACTATATTTTGTTTATATATTTCTTTTATACATCAAACTTCATTGAAAAAAATAGCAAAAAAAATATTTTATTAAGAATTTTTATATTGAAAAATTATAAAAGAAATATAAATATAAAAATAATAATTCGAGAGAAAAAAATGTTACCATCGAAAAGTGTTAAAAGTTCAAATTTTATATAATTATTTATTATTTTTCATAAAATGAGTGTATAAGAAAAAACATTTAAAAATAATTAATTATATATTAAACTCTTTAATTTGCTATGGTTTTGAGGTTAAACTTTAAAGTTTATGCACAATGGTTACTATATGCTCTAAAATAAATTGTGTTATAATAATCATTTTATGAGTTTAACAAAAATCTTAAGATTGCACTACGTAGTAGTACTAGAAAATCATTAAATGAGAATTCTATGTAAAATTTTAACTATTAAAAAAAAAAACAAAAATACGCTAAGAAATAACTGTTTTATGGGATTTAAGTAATAATGCATGCCATCCTCTCATGTTCCCTGCCCATTGTACTATTGTTTGTCATTTTTCACCTTCAATAGTGATTGTTCGATAAGCAAATTAATCAGTTCCCTGCCCATTGTACTATTGATTGATCGATAAGCAAATACTATTGTTTGTCATTTTCACCTTCAACAGTGATTGAGTACTATTGTTTGTCATTTTTCTCCTTCAACAGTGATTGTTCGATAAGCAAATTAATCAGTTCCCTGCCCCTTGTACTATTGTTTGTCATTTTTCACCTTCGATCAATCATGTTCTTTTCAGAGTGTAGATCTCTCTCAATATGTCTCCCACAGAAAAAATCGCAATTAGTCTCTTTGTATTAAAAGGTAAAAGTACGTTGTATTTATCCTTCTTTTTTTTGGTTAAAATTGATCCTTCACTTGCTATAAATTCTACTTCGATAAACATCGTAACTCACACTACTGCAACAACCACTGAAAACTTCGTCATTATTCTTATATACTCTCATCAACCCCCCTTTCTTCTTGGCATGGCACCACAAGCAACCTCTCTAGTATTCATAGTAAGAAGATGCAAACCAGAACTAGTTGTCCCAGCTAAGCCCACACCCCATGAATTCAAACAACTTTATGATATTGATGACCAAGAGGGTCTTCGATTTCAAATTCCATTCATACAATTCTATAAATGTGATCCCTCAATGAAAGGTAGAGACCCTGTGAGAGTCATTAGAGAGGCACTTGCACTAACACATTTTGCGTGGTTCTATCTTTGCGACCACGAAACCTTCCTTGTATTTCAGGTGGCACAAATGCACAAACATGTGTACCATCGATTGCTCCAACACAATCTTAATTTTCAACAGACATAATGGTTTAAAATTACACAAATCTTCACAATTTACAAAAATACACAAGTCGCAATATTCCACCATTAGCTAATGTAATAATAAAAAAATTAAAACCCAAAGCAACCTTATTCCCGTTACCCGTACATGCTCCCAGAGATGTTGCAGGCGACGTCGAAGTGTGATCATGCGTAGCCACATCTAACCTCTTGTTTGTAAAATTATGATGTGGCACAATATTAGCATCTAATCCCTTGTTTGTAAAATTATGATGTGACACAATATTATTGGAGGCTGTAACAACAAACTTTTTTTTTTTTTTTTTTTTTTTGAGAAACCCTGTAACATCAAACTTGATTTTTGTTCTTCCTTCGTTTCCACATGGAATGCATATGACAGTCTATAGTGCATATTTGATTATATATGTCAAAAGACGATAAAAATAAACAAGAGATTCGTGGTGGAGGATAAAGTCTTCTTGCTGGTGGCAACTTCTCCCTAGTCCATCCATAACTTTCTCTGTTTCTTTCAAGAAAGTGACTCCATTCAACGGTTTTTCACTTATAAGTACTTTTTTTTTCATTCATGCAAAATATTTTAACTACTTTTTTGTCAATACATTAATAGGAAGGAGGGATTTGAAGTTTTGAACCTTTGTTGTGTATGAAAATTTGTATATGTTAAATTTATATTATTGTGTACGTTAAATGTACAGAATTGTGTATGTTGAATGTACAGAACTTGAAAATTTGTGTATATTAAAAATCTACATAATTTGAAAATATTATATATGTTGAATATATAGAATTGTGTATTGTCCTTGAAAATTTGTGTACATGGAATATGCGAAATTGTATTATTTGTGTATATTCATTGAAAATTTGTGTGCAATGAATCTACATAGTTGTTTATATACATTCCTTGAAAAATTGTGTACGTTGAATGTATAAAATTGTTCACATTCTTTGAAATATTATGTACATTGAATTTATAAAATTGTGTAAATTCATTGAAAATTTGTGTACGTTTGTAAAATCATAAATTTGATCAAATCACACATCACATTATACCAATCCTTCTAATTTTTAGGAGGTTTATATGTGAATGTCGAATTTATAAAATTATGAAGAAAAAAATATATGTTGAATATATAAATTATGTACATTCTTTGAAAATTTGTGTATATCGAATCTACAAAATTAGGTACATTTCATTTTCTGACCAGTCTGAATGGTTTCAACCGAACATGCATTCGACAAAAGGTTTATGCATGAAGCCCAAACTAAGGTTCAAATGAGGGGTTTATATAAAATCTTATTTAACCTGACCCATGAACACCTCTAGCACTTGAGTATTTCTATCAGTATAATATTTCTTTCTGGTTCCTTACTGGGCCCATCAAAACTCAGCTCAGCCCGTTAAGATTTCATTCATTCCCAGCCCAAGTAAAAGCCCATCTCTCCTTCTTTCTTCTTCAGTTCTTTGTCGTAGTATCTGCCAGCTTAGTTCAGCAGCCACAGAAGAAAGCTAAAAGCTCCAAACTTTGGGAACCCAAAATCACTACAATGGCCAAGACGCTGATGGTGCGTCCGTACGTTTTCGCAGCATCGTCACGAGCAGCCAGAAATCTCTTCCTCCGTCAAGCTCAGCCAACGAGACCCTTTGTCTCTGCTGTGCTATTCAACAGAGCGCGCACCAGTTGTACCAAGCTCCAAGCTCCAAGCTCATAGTAATAGTAAAAACAGTGTTGGAGAAGAGTACAGTTGTGGGAATTCATTGGGGTCCATCGACTCGCCTCTCATGCACTCCATGGAGAAAAAGGTTTGCAACTTTCTGATAAATGATATAAATTTTTTATTTTGATTATTGGGTTTTGTGCTTTTATTGTTTTTGATTCCGGGAAATGAAAAAAAATTAACTAGCTTTGCTTATTTTAGTTTTGCTATGATAGTTGAATTGTTTAAGAGTGATGGGGTTATGTTTTAATTTTGTTTTGTTTTGTTGGGTCTTCGATATTTGATGCCAATTCTTAAGAATTAGAGTTTAATTTGTTTTGTTTTCATCCATTTCTGTATAAACAGATTTTTTTTTTTTTTTAAATGTCTTGAAATGGGTTAAATTGATTTTGATGTTCAATATGGATGCATTGGAATCTATCTGTAGAATCTCATTATACTGGGTCAAGCAAATACTCCATTGTGAACTCAAATGGAATTATCAACAAAATACTCAAATCAAGCACGCAGGAAGAATAAGATAAAGAGTGCTAAAGAGAAAAACATAATGATTATTTAGCGCCCAGGGAGTCTGTAAAATCTAGGAACCCCTCAATCAAAAAAGACATTGAGCACGTTGTCATCCACTCATATAAGGACTTCAAAGACAAAAACTTCAACTCCATCATGCTTAGCTCCTAGCCCTCGAAGCATCTCGCATTTTGTTCATGCCAAATACTCCATATGAGACGCAATGGAACCACTAACCAAATGCCCCTGCTGTTCCTCCTCCCATACATGTGTGCATGCGTGTGTGAGTGAGATCCATTCTCATGGGAATTGTAGGCTTTAAATGGATTTGTCAATATAACTTTTCAAGGAAAAAGTCATGTCACCACGTTTTACAACTCTCATATCTGTCATATTTTTCTGTGTGCATGTGTGTGTGTGAGAGAGAGAGAGAGAGAGGTGATGAAACTGTTCACTGGCAGAGATCAAAGAAAAACCATGCTGAAATTTCACAACCACATCAGTTGCTATGGAGTTGGACTTGTGGGATAGAGAGGAAGGTCACCTTATTTATGCACTAATTGATGTTGGAGGGTGATACTGATGTGAATTATAACAGTAGCACTCTGTGAAAAAGTCCCAGAAAAAACGAATAATTTCATGTTGAGTGTTAGCATCTACTGAAAAAAAATAAATAAATAAGTTTTTGTGTCATATTTTAAGGAAAGCTTGTGTACACCTCCACTGTACAGCTTTTCTCATCTCAAAGTATAGTTTATCAAAATGAATCTACAGAGAAAAAAGAAGGGAGGGGGTGTGGTTCTGTTTCTATTTCTTTCTAGAGTTGATTCTGTTTGTCCATCTTAATTCATAGGCTATTAGTTTTTTCTTTCAATAACTACATTACCAGCTCTCTTTGCCAATAATATGTTGCAATTTGCCTCAACAGATCAAGGAACATCTCAATGCAGAATCAGTCACTGTAAGAGATGCTTATGGCGACGGTCGGCATGTCAGGTAAGATCATGTTATTGCTGGCTTATGATTATAGCCAAATAAATAATTTTGTTATATAAGATTATAGCCAAATAAATAAATGCATGTGAACCACCCCTCAATTGATGTTTTTGGGCTTTTGTTAGATGATTTATTATTTTTAATATATTAATGAAATTTGCTTGGTAGAACGATTAATGGAAGTTCTCAGTATTAATTGTTTTATATATATATATATATGTGTGTGTGTGTGTGGTAGTACGCAAATGTAGGTGCTTATCCAAATAGATCTGTCGTTAATGATAACATCTTACTTTCTAGATGTTCTAGTGGTTCCATGTTCTTATAAGCACAGCAGCTTTCTCCACATAGTATGATATAATTTTCTCCTAAAAAAGAATTTGGATGAATTGTTGTAACGGCCATTGCCAAGTGTTGGTCACTTGGTCTCCTCAAAAAATTTCAGAAAGAACCATTTTACACGATAGATATCAAGGATCTTTCCATTCCTGACATCATTGATCTTATTTTGCATGGAAACCTTGTGTTTCCATAAATGCCTACTCTTGAAGATGATTGTCCATCAATGCAATTGGGAGAATGACAATGACTATGTATTACTTATCAATCATTTAACATGGAGCAATGCAGGTATAATCAAAATGTTGAAGTTCTACCCTGATAGGTTTGAAAGGCCATGCCTTTGCAATATAATTTGATTGAAGTATCACTTAAAGAGTTAGTGCAAATTTGTTTTCTTTATTGTACTTATTGTTTTTATAGTGAATCATTATTATATCCTTTAATCTTGCATTTACAAATTAACTTTAGTGATTCATTGTCTTTCATTTTTCTTTGAGTATGTACAAGAGATGTCTATGTTTGAATATGGTGGGAAACATACACTTCTGCCCACCGTGCCATTTTCTTTGGCCCCACTGAGGTGTCCACACTCAGGAGATTCATGCCACATCACTTGAAACAATGCTCCACCTTCGAGTTGCTCACTGCATGCATCTGGTGTTGCCGTACCATAGCTCTCTATACAAAACCCCATGAAGTGGTTCGTGTGTTGTGCATTGTCAACGCACGTGCTAAATTCGACCCTCCTTTACCCACCGGTTATTATGGCAACGTTTTTGCATTCTCTGTGGCGCTCACAACTGCAGGGAAGCTTTGTGAGAATCCATTGGGTTACGCTATGGAATTGGTGAAGAAGGCGAAGGACAACGTAACAGAGGAGTACATGCAATTGGTTTCTGATGTTATGGTGATTAAGGGTCGGCCCCACTTCTATGGGGTGGGGTCGTACGTTGTATCGAATGTAGCACGTGCCAGATTTGGAGAGGTGGACTATGGGTGGGGTAAATCGGTTTATGGTGGGCCAGCCAAGGGTGAGGTGGGGGCCATCCCCGGAGTGTCATGCTTTCAAATACCTGGTAAGAACAGTAAAGGAGAGAACGGAATAATGGTGCCAATTTCCCTGCCAGTCCAAGCCATGGAAAGATTCGTAAAGCAGTTGGATTGCTTATTGAAGGACCAGCAAGTTACTGATAAGAAATCCAAGTTTATTGTCTCTAGCTTGTGAGCCCAATTTACCAAGAGTTGGTAAAGTTTGAATTTTATATTGTAGTGGAATGTGGATTAGTGTTTAGGGAAAAATCTATTGTACACAATGTGTATGAAAGTGTAAAAATACACTAAAAACATAACTTTAAGTCACATTTTTAGTGTATTTGGGCAGTGTGTATTTGCACACACGGTGTAATAAGCACTGCCCTAGTTTTTATAGGGAATACAGAGTTAATTTCAACTTTAAATTCAAATTTTTATTTGTTTTTTGGTATTTGTTAATTAAGGTTAGACCCTTTTAAAGTCTTCAAAACTGGTTTACAAATGACTGTTGCGACTTGAAAGCTAGAGTGTGAGATACCCAGTGCGATGACTGAATGAAGATAGGCAATGTGCTCGTTCTGAGCTGAGCGTAACTGTGTGAGAAGCTAAAAAATGCAATTGACTGGGTAAAAAATGTAGCAAATACGCATGTATTATATCTTATGCATTACTGCAAATATATTTTACCCGAAAAAAGGTATTGAAGTTTTCATCAAGTTTAAACTGCTTCGTGATAGATACTGGCATGATTGTCATCATGTCATGTGATTAGGATATTCTGCACCACCAGATCACAAGGGATAAACCATAAAATTTGGAGAGTGTATAATCCAAGCTAGAAAGTTTTTACTCCTGCCTTCAAACCTGTGCCTACTGGCAGTATTTGTATGGGCAAAAAAATATGATTGCCTTCATGTAATGATCTGTAACTAAGGTCAAAAATTGCAGAAATTGAAGAGGGCTTGTGACAAGAGAACAACGAGGGTGCTTTAATACAGCAGAACTCTATTTCATATATATATATATATATATACACACAAAAAATGCTAGAGTTATAAACAAATTACTGATATGGTAAATAGTTATTAAAAGTAAAAAAGTAATGTTAATGGTAGACCCAGATTAAAAACAGCAAGAATTTACTACAACAACAGTTTATAAAAATGTTGTAAACAAGTTTGTGTCTATAGCATTAATTACTCAAATATGCACAGCAATGATAGCATAACTCAAATGGTAATTAATTACTAATTATAACTTACTAGTTTTAGTTTGGCCCTAATACATTTTATTTCTACAAACTTTTTATTTGCTTCATTTTGACTTCCTAAGATTTGGATTGAAATAAAATAGTGCAAAAGCTTTTGAAGCTTGGATCTATGAACCCTAACAGTTTCATTTAATCCAAACTTTAGAAACAATAAAAAATAAAATCTGTTTTTTTAGAATCAGACAATCAAATGTAACAATAATTGAAAATTTATAAAGTTGTGATAGGCCATACGAAAGGAAAAAAAAATTATAAATTATAGTATATTTTTAATACTAGTATTTAAGAGCATAATTAATTGATTCATAAAAATTTAAATAATTTGTATTAACTAATAACCAAATGGAGAGACACTTTCTCATTGTTTGTTTAGATTGGGATTGACAAAAAAAGTATTAGAACCTGATACGTTTGTTGAAACTGGCTTATACCAAGCGTTGTTTGGTAGCAGAAAACGTGAAACACACTCCCACATGAATTCTCTGGAAGATAAGGAATGGGTGGAGGCAATTAAAACATATGAAAACAAGACAAGTGTCTCTAGGTGGGTGGGAAGAGTAATATCATATGGGGGCCTAGTTGGGATTATGGTAAAGATATAAGTGAAAAACATTTATGTAAATTGGTCCATAATTACTAAAAATAATAGATAATATAATTCTAGCATAATATATTTTTTTATTACTATATATTAAGTTAATATATTGGGATTACTCAGGAGAATATATATATATAAAGTAGCAGTAATTCCGAAATAGTACACAGTATAAATTGGTACCAAGATATTTTGTTTCTTTGGCCAATAATGAAAATAGACTTTGGCACGGCATTGACTTCTTAAAATTAGTAATACTAATTGGAGTTTTTATAATAAGTTATATATATATATATATATATACTACAGCCCCCTGACTAGAAGTCTTGATTCTATTTCAATTTATATGAAAGTAACAAACAATCAATTATAGTCTACCAAGTAATGAGAATTGTGACAAAAATTGTGAATTAGTTTGTAATAGTAAAAGACTCTTTAGACACTATATATATATATATATATATATCCTTATATTTTAACTATATTTTGTTTATATATTTCTTTTATACATCAAACTTCATTGAAAAAAATAGCAAAAAAAATATTTTCAAGAATTTTTATATTGAAAATTTATAAAAGAAATAGAAATATAAAAATAATAATTCGAGAGAAAAAAATGTTACCATCGAAAAGTGTTAAAAGTTCAAATTTTATATAATTATTTATTATTTTTCATAAAATGAGTGTATAAGAAAAAACATTTAGAAATAATTAATTATATATTAAACTCTTTAATTTGCTATGGTTTTGAGGTTAAACTTTAAAGTTTTAAATGCACAATGGTTACTATATGCTCTAAAATAAATTGTGTTATAATAATCATTTTATGAGTTTAACAAAAATCTTAAGATTGTACTACGTAGTGGTACTGGAAAATCATTAAATGAGAATTCTAAGTAAAATTTTTCACTATTAAAAAAACAAAAACAAAAAAATACGCTAAGAAATAACTGTTTTATCGGATTTAAGTAATAATGCATGCCATCCGATCATGTTCCCTGCCCATTGTACTATTGTTTGTCATTTTTCATCTTCAACAGTGATTGATCGATAAGCAAATTAATCAATCTTTTACATCCACATGTTCTATTGATAGATCTCTCTCAAAATGTCTCCCACAGAAAAAATCGCAATTAGTCTCTTTCTATTAAAAGGTGAAAGTGCGTTGTATTTATCCTTCTTCTTTTTATGTTGTTAAAATTGATCCTTCACTTAATTGCTTGCTATAAATTCTACTTTGATAAACATCATAACTCACACTACTGCAACAACCACTGAAAACTTCGTCATTATTCTTATATACTCTCATCAACCCCCCTTTCTTCTTGGCATGGCACCACAAGCCACCTCTCTAGTATTCATAGTAAGAAGATGCAAACCAGAACTAGTTGTCCCAGCTAAGCCCACACCCCATGAATTCAAACAACTTTCTGATATTGATGACCAAGAGGGTCTTCGATTTCAAATTCCATTCATACAATTCTATAAATATGATCCCTCAATGAAAGGTAGAGACCCTGTGAGAGTCATTAGAGAGGCACTTGCACAAACACTTGTGTTTTACTACCCATTTGCTGGTAGGCTTAGGGAAGGACCTGGCCGAAAGCTTGTAGTAGAATGTACTGGTGAGGGTATCATCTTTATTGAGGCCGATGCTGATGTTACACTTGAACAGTTTGGTGATACACTTCAACCACCATTTCCATGCTGGGAAAAACTCCTTTTTGAAGTTCCTGGCTCTAGAGGGATCCTTAATTGCCCATTATTGCATATTCAGGTACATATTTGGTTAACAACATCTAAGTTGTTGGCAGTGACGACTCTATAAATTTTTTTGAGGGAGTTCATGAAGAAATTTAAATTAAACAAATTTTATTAAAAAAGAGAACTTGAATATATTATGTTATTGAAAAAAAAAAAAGCAAATACATGAAATTTTACAATTTTTTTCTATGAGTTTTCATGTTTTAAAATCGTTACATGATAATTTATTATCAATTGTCAATGTAGATGTAACCATTTTATTTTGTTAAGTTTGTATAACATTTTTATTTTTATGTAGTTGTCATTATTTATTTGTCATTATTTTCTTATAAATTGTTGACCTTATATTAATTATTGTCCCACATAACCACACTCATCCATACATAAATAATACATTTAACAATCACTGACTTTACTATTTTTTTTCTTGAATCATTGATTTTATAACAAAAAGTTATTATAATACGATAACAATATACATGTGTAACAAACACACACACACACACACACAAATATATAATATAAATTTATAATATACAGAGAGATTCAAAACTCACAAACACACATTTTACTCTTAAAGTCAGAGATACATAGAAAGTCAGATAGATAATAGAGATGAGATGAGATTTATGAGAGAGAGAGAGAGAGAGCGATTTGTTTTGTTAATTAGTTTTGGGATGAGCTGATCTATGTTGTTTGTTTTGGGCTAAAGTGATTTGTGATTAGGGTGTGCAAGATTTAAGCCAAATTGTGCAAAAATATTTTTAAAGGTAATTAAATTAATAAAAATATTATATATATATATATATTTTTTTTTTTTTTTTTTTTTGGAAGCCAGGGGGTTCATTTGAACCCCTGAATTACAAGTGCAACCGCCCCTAGTTGTTGGATCATTGGATGATTATAATAAGAAAACAAATTCCCCAGCCTGTTAAAGTTTCCCATGATTATTGGAAATATCATTTTTGCCTGAAAACCACATGACAAATTTAAAAGAAACTTTTTAAAGTAAGTCAGAGATACAACTTCTGTTGTAACTTGTTGGAGCAATTAACTATATGAATGTTGAAAAAAAAAAAGTTATGGATCAATGTGGAAATGATTATTCACTATCAATAGTCAACAAGTTGTATAAAAAAATCATGTCAGTAGAAGAAAAAAGAACTACCATAAATTTATTAGTTAGTGAATTTTCTTAGGTTTTTTTTGCTGCAAGTGAATTTCCTTAGTTACAGCTATTTAAAATAACTTTTTATTAAGTGCAACTTTTAGTCATGTAGGGCAATTCCACACATTTTGGGGTCGAAGGCAAAAATTAAATTGAGGCATTTAATAAATTACAACTTATCTATATGTGGTTTGATAGAAATTTAAGTTGTCTATCAATGGTTTGAAATTTGACACTTTACCCACCTAAGATTAGTCTAGTTAGATTTTTGTAACCCATCTTTGTTTAAAATATGACTAAATATGTAATTTTGCTCTATTTTTATGTCTCTTTCATCCAAAAACACCAACAAAAAAAAAAACATAAAAGTATAAGATCAAATAATATCAAGTATTAATATTTGCATCATGAGATTTCAAATCACAAGTATGTAATTTAAATTTTGGTCAACCTCAAGTGGGTAAAGGGTCCAATTTTAAACCATAGATAGGCAACTTAAATTTCAGTTAAACCACATGCGGGTAAGTTGTAATTTTCCCTTTAATATATTTACATATTGAAATTTTTTTTTTTTTCATACTTCAAGTCTACTCTTTTCATTTTTTAGACAAAAAATTACTAGTTAAATTTTTGTATTCAAATTTATCTAGGTAAAATTTTTTAGACTTGATCAAACTTTTTATTCTTCTTACTTTCTTTTTTTTTCATATCTAGGTATATATTTTTTAGTAGACATTTATAATTTAAAAATAGTTACAACCAAAAGAAACTCTATTTATAAAATTATAATAATTAGAATCAAAACAACTTCAAGCGTAGAGTAATAGAGTATTCATTTCATTACTAAATGAATTGGATAAAGCAACATAATACAATTGAAAATATACACTATCTATTGGGTTAAGCAACCAAATACTAAAAAATTTTAATGAAATTATATTTTAATATCTTTAAATAAATTTTAGTTATAAATTTATTTACCATTACTTAGTTATATAGTTTTTTTTTTTTTTTCATAAAGAATATATTTTTTTTAACAACTACAATGTGTGTGTGTGAATATGTATATATATACATTTAATTTTTTAAAATATGGTAATGGACATAGCTGTGTAAAGCCACAAACCAACTAATTTTGTTAAAAATAAAATTTGGCTACAAACTTGGTTGCACTTAATACCTACATATTCCCACTAAAAAATCAATATGGCTACGTATTTTGAAAATCCAACCATTATATTGTATGTTGTTTATATTTGTGCCAATTGAAAGTTGTTTATTATTTGATCCCTAAAATTATTTTTTATTCATAATTTTAAAATACAAAAACTTGAAATTTAAATATTTAATTAATGACATAACTATTGATTTTTTATTTTTTAGAAATTTTGCAAGTATACAGGATATAGAAAAAATATATATATAATCCAATGATGGCTTTGTCGAAATCCACATCAAATAAAAAGATATTGAGTGTAGTTATACTAATTAACTACAACTAAGTTTGTAGTCAAATTTTGTCATTTAATTAACAAAGAAATATATATATACACAGACATATGTAATGTTATTTTTATAGTTCTGCTTAATCTGTACTTTCACTCTCATTAAAAAATTTCTGAGTACTTTCACCTTGTTTAAAAAAATAAGAAACTACTTTCTCAGTACTTTCTTGTCTACAACAATATAACTTTACAATTGGCTTTTTGTACTAATTTGTATCAAAAATTACTTTTGTTCAATGTTTCTTTAACATATATTATGAAGGATTTTACTAATGTGTGCCCTAAGGGCACACATTAAGTAAACCAATTTTGGAAAAAGTTTATTGGGAATTGAAAAAGTTTTGACAACTTTTTCAATTCCCAATAAAACTTTTCCAAAAATGAATTTGTTAATGTGTGCCCTAAGGGCACACATTAACCGGACCCTATTATGAATTATAATTATAGGTTTTTTTTTTTTTTAATTGAAATGTAAAATCTGCTTGTGCCAATCCTACAGTATGATACTCGAACACTCACACCGATCCTAGTAAAATCTCAATTTTGATAGCTTTGATCATAGATATGTATTTTTCAATAATGTCATTGCGTTGATTTGACCTAACAGGTGACGCGTCTCAAGTGCGGTGGATTCATCTTTGCCATAGGTCTTAACCACGCCATAAGCGACGGAATCGGACTTGTCCAATTCATGATGGCCGTAGGTGAGGTAGTTCGTGGTGCAAGTTCCCCATCCATTTTACCTGTATGGCAGAGACATCTCCTTGATGCACGTGACCCACCACGTGTGACAAACGTGCATCCTGAGTACGACGAAGTGGCCGACACTAAGGGCACCATTATCCCAGTCGATGACATGTCCCAACGCTTCTTCTTCTTCGGACCAACTGAGATTTCTACCCTCCGTAAATTTGTGCCACACCACCTAAGTCAATGCTCTACATTTGAGTTACTCACAGCCTATCTCTGGCGTTGTCGCACCATAGCAATCCAACCTGAACCAGACGAGGAGGTCCGCATTATTTTCGCAGTCAATGCATCTGCAAAACTCAACCCTCCATTACCAACCGGTTATTACGGCAATAGCTTTGCATTGCCTGCTGCAGTTACGACTGCAGAGAAACTGTGTAAGAAACCATTGGGTTATGCTTTGGAATTGGTGAAGAAAGCGAAGAATAAGGTAAATGAGGAGTACATGCGGTCATTGGCTGATATGTTGGTCATTAGGGGTAGGCCCCACTTCACTGTGGTGAGGGCCTTCGCTGTGTCGGATTTGACACGTGCCGGGTTTAAAAAGGTAGATTTTGGGTGGGGCAAACCAGTTTATGGTGGGCCAGCCAAAGGTGGCGCCGGGACTATACCTGGTGTGATTTGCACGTTTATTCCTGTCAAGAATGGTATGGGAAAGGATGGGATTCTTGTTCCGATTTGCTTGCCAGCTCCAGCTATGGAAATATTCGTTAAGGAGTTGGGTGGGTTGTCCAAGTTTGTTGTCTCTAGCTTGTAAATGTAAATCCACTCACTGTGATCAAGTGAACGAAAGCATGCATTACTGCGTGTGCTGGGATATTTTCTAAAAATTAATAAATAAATAAGAGTGGTTTTTTATATTGAGAAAAAATTATGAGTTTTTTAAAGAAGAATTTGTGAGACTTGTGTATTGAAATTCGAAGATACAAAATGTTTTACACATTTTTTTAGAGATTAAATTTAATAAGATGTAGTGTTACACTCTACAATGATATTGTGCCACATTAGAATTTTAAAAACAAGAGATTAGGTATATTATTACCGCCACACACTCGAGAAATTATACCTTACTCATGATGGACCACGTCATTTATCCATCATTCTAGTAAAAGACTCTCACTTATTTAAAATTGCTGAGTCAATATTTAGTTTTTATTTAAAACTCCACAATTTTAAACAAGTTGGAGTCTTTTACTGGAATCGTGGATCACATTACTTATCCACCATGAGGACCTTATAATTTCTCTATACACACAATCACACTTCCACCGTTAGCTAATATAATAATAAAAAAATTAAAACCCAAAGCAACCTTCAACCTGTTACCCGTACACGCTGCTAGAGATGCTGTGGGCGACATTGGAGTCTAGAATATATGCCGAAGTCACCATGGATGTGTTTTCTTGATGTTTTAAGAAAAGATCATTGCCAACCAATATAAGCTTTGGATATGAGGGAAACTTAAACGTTATTTTCTTTTCTTTTGCTAAAGGAGGAAATTAATTTATTCTCTCTTATCGCGTACTGGTTCCTTTTGTTTTGAGGAAAGGATGTTGGGTTGACTTAGATTTCCAATTTCTACATAAAGACTTGCTTCTTTGCTAAAGCAATTCTTTGGAATATTGGACAAGGATGTTGGGTTAATACCAAAACTTCAAGATTCGGCTTAGAACCACCATGTCCATGGAAGCTCCGGCGTCTTTTATAGACTCCAACATCGTCGGTGGAAGCTTCTCGACCCGGCGGATCTTCAATAGCTTGCAGAGGTAGAAGTTTGGATTAGGTCAGGGACGGAGTCAGGACTTAAGGTTAGGGAGGACAGTTTTGTTATTGGTTCCATGCGGCGATTCTAGCCTCCAGCTCTGTTGCTTAACAGCTAATGGTTTATCTATTTATTTATTTTTGTTTTTTATGTGTGCATTTAGGTATAAACAAAATTATTTTGTTCAACATTTTTTAAAGGGCCAAATTGTTTTGGATAAAATTAGTTGATTGTGCTTAATTGTTTTTATCTTCAGTATTGGTAATTTTTGTTATTGGGTTATTTTTTGGGCTTGTTTATTTTATTTTTGATTTTAGATCTCCCCTTTAAAAGGAGGAAAATGCTAAAGTTACAAACTTTTTTACAAATTGTTAATGTGGTCAGTGGTTATTAGTAAGTAAAAATGTGAAGTAAGTGATGGGCCCAGATGCAAACCAATAAGAATTTATTACCTCAACAGTTTGTAAAAATATTGTATAAAAGTTTGTAGCTATAATAGTACTCTTAAAAGAATCAATGATATTGTTAAGGAGAGCAAAGTGTAATTTTATAGAACAAAATGGCTAAAATTGGTACTTTTTAGGGGGGCCATTGCATAAATAAAACCTAATTGCAATATAGGTTAACTTTTTTGACAACTTAATTGCCCATTATTGCATATTCAGGTACATATTTGGTTAAAGAACTCATACAACATCTAAGTTGTTGGATGATTGGATGATTATAACAAGAAAAAAATTTGTTGGATGATTGCCAATTAGTAATTTTACTATCATAAAAAAAATAAAAATAAAAACCTAACCTACTTTCTTGTCTACAACAGGACAACTTGACAATTGACTTTTTATACTCATTTGTGTCAAAAATTACTTTTGTTCAATGTCTCTTTTACATATATTATGAATTATAATTATAGGTTCTACTTTTCTTGTGTCAATTCTATGATCTGATCCTAGTAATTGCACTACAACAAAAGTGGACTATGGTGACAACATTTTTCGTCACAATATGTCTTTATTTCGTCGCCGAAGATATATGGTGATGAAACAACATTCGTCACAATATGTCTAAATTTTTTTTAATTAAAAAAAAAATGATAGGTGATGAAAGTTTTTTGTCACCTAATATTTTTGTCACGAAACATGACTTTTAAAGATGAAATAAACTTGTCATCAATGATTTTTAATTTGTAATTTTTTTATTTGACCATATATGGTGATGAAATATTCCGTTACCGATTGTATCTTTTTTTTTTTTTTAATTCCAATAGATTAGGTGACGAATTATTTCATCACAAATTTTTGCTTAAAGTTAGTTATTGGTGACAAAACTTTTCGTCACCATTTTTTTTTTTATTAGTGTTATTTACATTTACTTGTCATTACATTAACCTATTCATTTCCAACCACATCCATTCATTCCCAACCACATCCATAAACAAACATCCATACAATCTAAAAAAGAAATAAAGAACCATTATACTATTAAAATCATTGAAATTAGTTGTTCACAAAGTAATTACAACAATATATAGATACATGATGTCTTCCATACATTACAAAAATGAAACCAAGTTCAAGTAGTGCCACAAAAAATGTCTTTTTGCCACCAATCTCATATCTGCACAAATATAAATAAAAATACATCAATACCATATCATTGTGTTGATTTGACCTAACAGGTTCCGCGCCTCAAGTGTGGTGGATTCATCTTCGCCGTAGGTCTTAACCACACCATAAGCGACGGAGTCGGACTTGTTACACCATTCGTAAGACTTTTTTTTTTTTTTTTTTTTAAGAAAAATTTGTAAGCTTGTGTAATGAAATTTGTAATAACCATATCAAGATTGAAGATAAAAAAAACGCTGTACACTTTTTTTTAGGTATACATTAAATTCAATAAAACTAAGGATGTAGTATAAAGGTTCACTTTTACACCCTATAATGATATTGTGCCACATCAGAATTTTAAAAACAATAGATCAGATGCTGCCATACATAATCACATTCCACCGTTAGCTAATGTAATAATAATAAAAAAATTAAAACCCAAATCAACCTTCTTCTCGTTACCCATACACGTTGTTAGACAGGGACGGAACCATGTTGAGGCTGAGGGGGGCCACAAATTTTTTTAAAATATTAAATAGTAGGTATATATTTTAGATTTTTGAAAATAAGTCCAAGAAAAATTATATTTGTCCCCCTCAAGAAAATTATATTTGCCCCCCTCGACTTCGAATCCTAGGTCCATCCCTGCTGCCAGAGATGTTGTGAGCGACGTCGAAGTGTGATCATGTGTAGCCACATCTAACCTCTTGTTTGTAAAATTATGATGTGGCACAATATTAGCATCTAATCCCTTGTTTGTAAAATTTTGATGTGACACAATATTATTGGAGGCTGTAACATCAAACTTGATTTTTGTTCTTCCTTCGTTTCCACATGGAAAGCATATGACAGTCTATAGTGCATATTTGATTATATGTCAAAAGACGATAAAAATAAACAAGAGATTCATGGTGGAGGATAGAGTCTTCTTGCTGGTGGCACTTCTCCCTAGTCCATCCATAAATTTGTCTGTTTCTTTCAAGAAAGTGACTCCATTCAACGGTTTTTCACTTATAAGTACTTCTTTTTTTCGTTCATGCAAAATATTTTAACAACTTTTTTGTAAATACATTAATAGGAAGGAGGGATTTGAAGTTTTGAACCTTTGTTGTGTATGAAAAATTGTATATGTTAAATTTATATTATTGTGTACGTTGAATGTACAGAACTTGAAAATTTGTGTATATTAAAAATCTACATAATTTGAAAATGTTATATATGTTAAATATATAGAATTGTGTATTGTCCTTGAAAATTTGTGTACATGGAATATGCATAATTGTATTATTTGTGTATATTCATTGAAAAATTGTGTGCGTTGAATCTACGTTTACATTAGTACACAATTTTTTGTATGTATACGTACATTCCTTGAAAAATTGTGTACATTGAATGTATAAAATTGTTCACATTCTTTAAAATATTATATACATTGAATCTACAAAATTGTGTAAATTCATTAAAACATTGTGTACGTTTGTAAAATCATAAATTTGATCAAATCACACATCACATTATACCAATCCTTCTAATTTTTAGGAGGTTTATATGTGAATGTCGAATATATAAAATTATGAAAAAATAATAATGTACGATGAATATATAAAATTATGTACATTTTTTGAAATTGTGTACATTGAAGGTACATTTCATTTCCAGACCAGTCTGACCTATCATCCCATGGCAAACTTGTGAATGGTTTCAACCGAACGTGCATTCGACAACAGGTTTATGCATGAAGCCCAAACTAAGGTTCAAATGAGGGGTTTATATAACACCTTATTCAACCTATGGACACACCTAGTACTTGAGTATTTTTATTAGTATAATATTTCTTTCTGGTTCCTTACTGGGCCCATCAATAATACGCTACACAATTTTTTTGGGCCTTTCCTATCATCAAAACTCAGCCCAGCCCGTTAAGATTTCATTCATTCCCAGCCCAAGTAAAGCCCATCTCTCCTTCTTCTTCTTCTTCAGTTCTTTGTCGTAGCATCTGCCAGCTTAGTTCAGCAGCCACAGAAGAAAGCTAAAAGCTCCAAACTTTGGGAACCCAAAATCACCACACAATGGCCAAGACGCTGATGGTGTGTCCGTACGTTTTCGCAGCATCGTCACGAGCAGCCAGAAATCTCTTCCTCCGTCAAGCTCAGCCAACGAGACCCTTTGTCTCTGCTGTGCTATTCAACAGAGCACGCACCAGTTGTACCAAGCTCCAAGCTCATAGTAATAGTAAAAACAGTGTTGGAGAAGAGTACAGTTGTGGGAATTCATTGGGGTTCTGGTTTGTTCCGGTGAGTGGTCGAAGGTTCAGCGCACGGGCCACGAATGTCAACGATGCTGGGTCCATCGACTCGCCTCTCATGCACTCCATGGAGAAAAAGGTTTGCAACTTCCTGATAAATGATATAAATTTTTTATTTTGATTATTGGGTTTTGTGCTTTTATTGTTTTTGATTCCGGGAAATGAAAAAAAATTAACTAGCATTGCTTATTTTAGTTTTGCTATGATAGTTGAACTGTTTAAGAGTGATGGGGTTATGTTTTAATTTTGTTTGGTTTTGTTGGATCTTTGATATTTGATGCCAATTCTTAAGAATTAGAGTTTAATTTGCTTTTTTTTCACCCATTTTTTAATTTTTTATATATGTGTTGAAATGGGTTAAATTGCTTTTGAAGTTCAATATGGATGCAGTGGAATCTATCTGTAGAATCCCATTATACTGGGTCAAGCAAATACTCCATTGGGAACTCAAATGGAATTCTTAACATGACATTGCAGTTGCTAAATTGTTTTCCAAAATGATCTAACAAGGTTCCTAAACAAGAGCTTGAAGTGAAGGCTCTATTGTCTTGCCTAGAAAAAACAATAACTATGTTGGAAAGGCATCACCATTTAGGCCATTATTACCCATCTGAATGAAATTTCTGATATATAAGCTCCCAGCTTCATGCTTCATCTTATTGAATAATACCACCATCCTTTATTATTGTATTGTTTTTGGCAATTTACATAGCACCCATTAGGTCTTGGACCTACAACCACATCCTCCATCCTTCTGTATGAGAGGAGGAAGTGCAATTTGAGTCAAAATTCATTGACTCTTCCACAATCCTTTATTTTATTTTATTTTATTTTATTTTTTGATAAATAAATAAATTTATTAAACAAGATACTCAAATCAAGCAGACAGGAATTATAAGGAAAAAAGTGCTAAAGAGAAAAACAAACAAGAAAACCATGACGATTATTTAGCGCCCAGGGATTCTGTAAAATCTAGGAACACCTCAATCGAAAAAGAAATTGAGCATGTTGTCGTCCACTCATATAAGGACTTCAAAAACAAAATTTCAACTTCATCATGCTGAGCTCCTGGCCCTCAAAGCATCTCACATTTCATTCACACCAAATACACCACATGAGAAACAATAGGACCCCTAACCAAATTCCCCTGCTGCCCCATCTTTGCATACCACCCCTACCAGCTCAACCAAATTTCTTTTACTGAATACAGCACTGCCACAATCCTTTATTGTGGAGGAATTTTTAGAGAAATGTAACAGGAGGATGCAGGAAGAAGATACTGCACTCATCTATTGGTGGGGAACTGGAGATGGAGGAATGGGTAATTTTTTATTCTGCACACATGTGTGCATGCATGTGTGAGTGAGATCCATTCTTAGGGGAATTGTACGCTTTAAATGGATTCTTCAATATGACTTCTCAAGGAAAAAGTGATGACACCACATTTTCCCTTTCTCACCTGTCATATTTTTTTGGGTGTGCATGAGAGAGAGAGAGAGAGAGAGGTGACAAATCCATTCACTGGTAGAGATCAAAGAAGAACAATGCAGAAATTTCACTACCGCATCAGTTGCTATGGAGTTGGACTTGTGGGATAGAGAGGAAGGTTACCTTATTTATGTACTAATTGTGTTGGAGGGTGATACTGATGTGAATTATAATGGTGGTACTCTTTGAAAAGGTCACAGAAAAAACGAATAATTCAATGTTGAGTTTTCTACTGAAAGACAAATTAAGTTTTTGTGCCATTTTTTAAGGAAAGCATGTGTATACCTCCTGTGTATTTAAGCTTTTCTCATCTCAAAGTATTGTTTATCAAAATGAATCTACAGAGAAAATATAACGGTGGCACTCTGTGAAAAAGTCACAGAAAAAACTAATAATTTGATGTTGAGTGTTAACATCTACTGAAAAACAAATTAAGTTTTTGTGCCATTTTATAAGGAAAGCTTGTGTACACCTCCAGTGAATTTATGCTTATCTCATCTCAAAGTATTGTTTATAAAAATGAATCTACAGAGAAAAAAGAAGGGAAGATAACAATAAAGAAGGATGCAAGAATTATTTTTTTTTTTGAGAGGGGGGGGGGGGGGGGGGGGGGGTGGGGGGGTGGGGGGCGGTGGTTCTGTTTCTATTTCTTTCTAGAGTTGATTCTGATTGTCCACGTTCATTCATAGGCTATTAGTTTTTACTTTCAATAACTATATTAACAGCTCTCATTGCCAATAATATGTTGCAATTTGCTTCAACAGATCAAGGAACACCTCAATGCAGAATCAGTCACTGTGAGAGATGCTTATGGTGATGGTCGGCATGTCAGGTAAGATCATGTTATTGCTGGCTTATGATTATTGCCAAATAAATAATTTTGTTATATAAGATTATAGCCAAATAAATAAATGCATATGAACCACCTTCAATTGACGTTTTTGGGCTTTTGTCAGTTGATTTATTATTTTTAATATATAATGGAATTTACTTGGTAGAATGATTAATGGAAGTTCTCGTATTAATTGATATATACACACACACGCACACACATACAAATGTAGGTACTTATCCAAATAAATCTGTTGTTAATGATAATGTCTTACTTTCTAGGTGTTCTAGTGGTTCCATGTTCTTATTAGCACAACAGCTTTCTCCACATAGTATGATATAATTTTCTCCTTAAAAATAATTTGGATGAATTGTTTTAAAGGCCATTACCCAGGTGTTGATCTCCTAAAAAAAGATCAGAAAGAACCGTTGTATATATTCAAAGCTGCATACACGATAGATATCAAGCATCTTTCCATTCCTGATATCAGTGATCTTATTTTGCATGGAAACCTTGTGTTTCCATAAATGCAAACTCTTGAAGATGATTGATCCTATCTGCATTTCTGTGACTCACTTTGTATTGTCCATCAATGCACTTGGGAGAATGACAATGACAATGTATTACTTATCAACCGTTTAACATGGAGCAATGCATTTATAATCAAAATGTTTAAGTTCTACCCTGATAGGTTTGAAAGGCCATGCCTTTGCAATTTAATTTGATTGAAGTATCACCTTAAAGAGTTAGTGCAAGTTTTTTTTTCTTTATTGTACTTATTGTTTTTATAGTGAATCATTATTATTTCCTTTATTCATGCGTTTACAAATTAACTTTAGTGATGCATTGTCTTACATTTTCTTTGAGTATGTAGAAGAGATGTCTATGTTTGAATATGGTGGGAAAAGTACACTTCTGCCCGTCTCCTAGGCAGCAAATGAGTTGTGGTTGGTGATAAACTGATAATTGTGGAATATGCTTGCGAATGGCCTTTGAATCCCCTTGAATGCATGAGTATTGACCTAGCCCCAAAAAAAATGTGGAATATGCGGGTGAAATTTCTTTTTCCTTCTATTGCTTGTGAGTTTGGGCTTATCAATGTGAAGGGCTTACTCTGTTAGTTATTGAGGTACCACCTCTCATAAGGGATGTATTCATTTATTGTTCTATTAAGCTAAGAAATTTTCTCTATGCAAGTTACGATAACGCTATCCACATGAATATCAGACCATTTGGATCATGTGGTTAATTAGTTACAAAACTGATTTATTCTGCTACGTGCTCGCAGCATTGATGTCGTCTCTTCAACCTTTGAGGGACAATCGGCTGTTAACAGGCAAAGGATGGTGTACAAAGCCATTTGGGAGGAGCTTCAGACCACAGTACACGCAGTTGACCAAATGACTACCAGAACCCCCACTGAAGCATCAGCTGAAAAGTGAACGCAGTCTGGTCGGTAGCTAGACTCCCCTTTAATGGATTTCCTGGTTGTAATGAAATGAAACTGTTGCATATGTTGCCTCATGCCTGTTGAGGAGTCCCTATTATATCTGAACAACAGCTTTCAAATGACAGGATTCATTGCTAAAATTATTTATAGTCTCTTGGGATGGGGTGGTGACTCCTTTTTCTCTCTTAAAAACAATCAAATTTTGTACTTTAATCTTGCTTCATTGAAACCTTAAAAAGGATCCCTTTTGATGTCCCTTTTTGCCAGTTCAATGCTTTACCACCTTCTCTAGTTATTATGTGCTGGAGAGTGTAATCATGGATTTGTGTTGTCAGCATAAGCGTCAAAGGTATACCCAAACTACGATAGACACATAGACTTCATCATCCAAAAAATCCCACACCAATCGATTTCACTGTTCACAAAATCCGACATCGATCACCTTCACCTTGTCGTCAATGTCCTCTACTTGTGCCTTAGTCGCTGAATTTGTACAGGTACAGGTACAGGTTGATGATGAAGCCCATTTATATGTGCATCATGGTTTTTTTTTTTTAATAACCTTCTTCTTTTTTTAATTTGTGTATGGATTTTTTATTATGATGATAATTTGTGTATTTGAAATATATGTTTGATTGATATGCTTATTATTAAATAAATGTATTTAATATGTTTGTGGGTAATATAATATAAATAAAAATTTATAATATTTATTGACTAGGAGCATGAGATTAAATCCGCACAAATTATATTTTCCATACACATTTTTCTTCCTAAGTAAACAAATAAAATTTACATTAGTTTTTTATCATTTCACTTTTCCATTCTCCTAATCAAGTATGGTGAAAAATTAATTTTTTTTCTTTGTTCTCTCAGTTTTAATTCTCCCAATATTTTTCATCGTCTCAATCAAACGGTGTCTTTGTTACCTAACACAGATCCGTCTTTGGATATTTTGGTATTGTACCTCTCTTTTGTAAGTATAAATGATTGCACTATTACAATGGCGTACCATACTACCATTTCACAATAAATCTCTTTTTAAGACGATGACAAAATCTCAAGTTTACCATGACTAACATATATGGCCTTTGAGAACATATGTGACCTTTTTAGAAAGTATTGTCCTATGAAAAAGTGGGGTTGTTTCAATAATTGGGGCAATAATGTTCTTGGTGAGGCCTTTTTAATACTCTGTTGGTCTGTTTATAGACGCTAATTTTTGTATGTGATCTCCACACTAACAACATTATCATCCTAATATGGAACTAATATCTTCACCTCCCTCATCTATTAAAATTAATTATGATCACTCACTATTGTCAAATCTTATCTATATATCTATATGTATATATATATATATATATATATATATATATATATATATATATATATATATATAATAATAGGTGAAACTCAAATAAAAATTCCAAATTAGAGTATCAATTTTGTGCCATATGTCCTAAATTATTTATTCTTAAAGAGTTTTATTTCTTAATTTTAGAATAAAATGTGAGACCACATCATAAATATTCATCCAAGTGAATTATTAAGTACAAAAACCAAAGAGTCTAGATTAAATGAATTGCAAAAATAAAAAATAAAGTGCTTCACAATAATTTTTTTTTTTTTTAAATATTGACAATTTACATTTTATGCCTAATAATATCCTTACAAAAAAATTTTAAAGAGTTAACAAAATATAAAAATGACTATCAATAATATTTAATTTATATATATAGGAATTATATTATGCATCTTATTGTATATCTTTAAGTGTATCCATGCATATACATAGGGTTACAAGCTAGTTTATGTAAATACATAATCACGTATCCAAGTCACTTAAACATCTTTTCTTCAATATTGATGACAAAGCTTGAGATCCTCTCTAAGGTCTAAGGAGGATGAAATTGAATAAAATTCAAATCTCTCTCTCTCTCTCTCTCTCTCTCTCTCTCAAAGTTATTTGTGTGTGTATATATATATATATAATTTGATTTAAATTGAGTATTAATATGACATTTATAGTACAGATTTTTAGTTTTAATCATGTATTATGAGATCATTTTTGTTTTAGTGAAACTTTTAACTTCTTAAACATTTGAATTTTTATTTAATACACTAGATGCCGAATATATATAAAAAATAAAAAAATTGACCCACTAATAAAAAAGTAATACATCAATAAAAAAATCATTGTAGGCAACTATCATTCTAATTAATCTCTCAAAATACTCTATTTTCTTTTAAATTTATATGCCATGTAACATTTCACTATTCTTTCTTATCCCAAAGATCAATAAATTACATATTATAAAAATAAAAAATAAATAAAAATAAATTTAAGGAAAAAATATTTTACTTAAGAAATTATGGGGGAAAAAAAAAACATATTGAACACATAAACTAAAAAGTGCATTATTGAAACTCGGTTGAGAAAACATAAAGCTACTTAGACAATATTTTAGTACTCATAATAAGTAGGTTTTTTATTGTATAATTTATAATGAAATTTATTTAGCTAGATGCCTTAAATATAATTTTATTAGAGCAACTAAAATTTTTTCATGATTAATTCCACAAAAAATAATGAATTTAAGTGAAGTTTTTATAAAATTTGTAAAAGCTACTTGTAATTTTATTACTCTTTTTTGAATATTAGAAAATTTTCACTTGTTTTTATGCTCCATTTGTTTCGACATTAATGTTTTTATGAGAAATGAGTTATATAAAAAAAATTTCTAGAAAATTATATCATTTTTCTATGTTTGGTTGCAACCGTAAAAATAAGCTTAAAAATGCGAATTTTTACTCCTCTGGTTCATATGGTGTGAAATAAAGTTGTTTTATGAAAAAAAAGTTAATAGAAAACAATCTCAAATATAAGTCATGAGTTTTACATTGACCAAAAATATTTTTTTTTGACCCATTTTTTTTTTATATTACCAAATACAGGAAAACATGAAAAATTATCTTCATAGTTGTCCATCAAAACAATAATTTCCTTAATCCTAACATAGCTTCGTCTCTGGGCTTTAGTACATTGATAGTGCAACTCAGACACGAAGGCAAAGAAAATTTTAAGTTTGAACTGTATATTAATACTATGTAAGATGAAACTCATTTCTTCCTTTCCTATACAATCAACTGAAATATTTGCATCTTCTATATAAATAAAAATAAAAATTGAAATATTTGCACAATGATATAGCACTGAAATATTTCCAAAGGATTATTATAGATAAATAAATAAAAATGTTTCTAATAGAAACGCGTCTAATATTTAAATCTTCCCTCTCCAACTATCAAATTATTAAAAAAAAAACAGTAATAATAGTGTCCCACTATACTAATAGTGTCTGTTTGGCATGATTGGCATGATTAATATCAGAAAATTAATTAAGCTGAAATGAAATAATACTAACAATATTGAGCTTGGAACCTTCACTTTAGTATTCTACATGTTTGTCTTTAAAAATATCAGTCTTCAACGTATATTCATACATTGTGTCGCCTTGATGGTCCAGAAGGTGGAACTGGCTTGGGGTTTTTGGGAGGGAACCTAAATTTTGGGGGATGAGCAGATTCATGATGGTGGTGACAGTTCTTGTGGCATTTATGGTGGTGGTAGTGGTGGTGGTGGATTATATATTTGCTCCATTTCCTAAGTGGGGGACAAGGTAAATAAGCAAGAGAAGAATTAGCACAAGGTGTTTAGAAGCCATGAGAGGAAAGATTTGACCCTGATAAGTACTGCTTATCAGTGCTATGCTTGCATATATTTATATACTGCTGTAAGAAAAAAAGTGAGTGATAAGTCAAAGAAAAAGAAAAGTTGGGTTCATTTGGTACCTTGGTTTGGGAGATTGAAAATACAGAGAAGAACAAAGGCAAAGACTCAAAAAGGTAAAGTTGACCCAAACGATGCACTAATTGGGGGTCGAAAATGTCAAAGTTTTGCAGTGTAACTGACGTTGTTAGAGCTAAGTTAACATTGTTTTTATAGAAAATTAATATGGTTTTGACAAAAAGGTAATGAGAAACAAGGTGAGAGTATTAATTGAGGCAAAACGGGTTTGCGAGATTGCAGGTGGGAATAGATGAAAACAGTGTTAAGAGCATCTCATTTATAAGTTTGTTACCTTTTATTGGAATTTTCCTCCTTATAATGTTGATAGTAGAGAGAAAGCGTGGTATTTAGAAGGGAGATATGTCAACATTCTCTTCCTTCCTCAATCAAGTTTAAATTTTGAATTAATTCATTAGTACTGGGGTCGGTGAGGCCATTTAGCGTAGGTTTAATGCAAGTTTAACTCATCACCGTGGAAAGTAGATTACTTTCAAGATTCCACATTTTTCATTTACCCAAAAAAAAAAATCTTGAGGTATTTTTTCCACTTTTTTTTTTTCCATAATTGCAAAGAACATCTCACATTCAATATCAACTCAAACCAAGTTTGGAAGTTTGTTAAAAGCATTTTAAGGTTTTGGGTAATTTTTCACATATAGTATAGGCCTCCGGATTCATGAAACAAAGGTATGAATCTATGTACTTTGAGGTACTTGGTCAAGGGTAGGTTTTTGACCAAACCATAAAATATAACACCGAAAATTATAATCATCCACAACCATTAAATTTACTACCTACTTCATCACCATCATCTTCTTCTTTCTTCTTTTATAATTATTTTATCGGCAATTATAGATTTACATTTTTTTGTTAATATAAATCTTACATCGAAGACTAAATAAATTTTATACAACGTTCTACACATTTGCAAAAAATGTGTAATTAAGAATTTTCCTTATATTATTTTATGAAAATATTAAGCCTTCTTCTTGCTAATGGTCTTATGGTCCAATGATATCTGGTCCCACCTTATGCAGTTTAATTTTAGGGTTCAATTCTTTACAATTACACACAGACGAATAAATTAAAAATCTAAAATAAAAAATCTAAAAACAAGCCTTCCTATAATTATTTTTATATGCAATGTAATACACCCCTCTCTTTCATAAATATGAGTTCCATGTGTGGGACTCAAACGTGGACTCTACCCTTATGCAAGAAAGAAAAGTGTAGAAAATCAGATGCGCATAATAATTTCATCTACATTGCCATGATAGATCACATTTTAATTCATTCTAATTTGGTTCTCTCATTTCATAGATATTTGGTTGAAACTATCTCAAAATATTAAGCCTTCTTCTTGCTAATGGTCTTATTCCAATGATATTTGGTCCCATCCCTTTTTTTTTTTTTTTTTAGATAGTTTCAACCTATGGCATCCGCTCCTAATGATAGCTCTTTATCATCAGATCAAGATACCAATAAATTTTTGATATAGGCAGAAATTGAATATCAAATCTTTTCTTCAACGATCAAAGATTTTATCAATTGAGCTAACTAGAAGTCTAGAACCCATGATATCTGATCCCACCTTATGCGGTTTAATTCTAGGGTTCAATTCTTTACAATTACACTTAGAAGAATAAATTAAAATTAAAAAAAAAATTCTAAAAACAAGCCTTCCTATAATTATTTTTATATACAATGTATTACACCCCTCTCCTTCATAAATACGAGTTCTACTTGTGGGACCCACATATGGGCTATACCCTTATGCCATAAAGAAAAGTGTAGAAAATTGGATGTGCATAATAATTTCACCTATATTGCCATGATAGATCACATTTTAATTCATTCTAATTTGGTTCTCTCATTTCCTAGATTGTCTATAACAAAAGTTTGTTGGAACGATCATATTAAATTAAAGCTCTCAATAAATGTGATACCCTGAAACATAATTATCATATCAAGATTAGATCTTTTGTTTTTTTGGTATCATGTATTGAATCGTATTGTGGGAGAGTTGAGCTTGCAAGTGTCTGGTAGGGAAAATAATTGAAATAAACCTTGGCTCTCTGATGAGAAGTGCAAAGTGCTGTTTTTGATTAGTGTGGTTTATTGGATGAACCAAAAGACATTGAGGCACACAAAGAGTTGAACATCATTGTCTTTTGGTTCATCCCATTAATCACACTGATAGCAGAGGAGACTGAAGCTTCGATGAATAAAATCCAGGGATTCTGTTTTATGTTATCTTAGTAGGAATTGTATTAGTGTGGCTGATATGGCATGAAGAGGTCCCTGCCTATTTAAGAGATGCTGTTGTTAATCTGATTTAATCTAAGTTTTAATATGAATAAATCTGCTATCAAAAAACAAAACCTTGAAAATTAATAAAACACTATAAATTCATATAATAATTATTATACATATATAGAATCAAAGTAAAGCATTTATACTCACTCACCTCTTACTTATTTTTAGTATTTTTATACTTCTTTCTAGCTTCATATTTGACTTTTTTTTTTTTTTTTTTGGAGATAGTTTCAACCAATGGCGTCCTAATTGGAACCCACAGCTTTCTGCTCTAGTCTAATCTAAGTGTATATATGTGTAAAGTTCACTTCTGGAGGCTTGAACCCCGACTCTTGCCCCCACACCCCACAAACATTTATACTTGTGGAGTGACCACCGCATCAAGGGTGCGCTGTGGTAACGAGTGCTAGTTGATGTCTCATTTAAACGATGATAACATTAAATAACACTAATTGAAATAATAGCATCACATAACTTACAATGTTTTGCTCTTTGTATTATTATTATTATTATTATTATTATCTATATATTACTAAAAGCTGAAATGTAGCGTTTAATATTGTTGAGCTCACGTTAAGTCATGTCAGCGTCCACGACATTATCTTTTTTCTTTCCATTTTCTTATAATTTTTTTTAATATTTTTTTTTTAATTTCACATTTACACTTCTCCAACCTTTCTCTCTCCCATACCTTTTCATCTCTCCACTACTTCTCCAACCTTTCTCCTTCCCTCATCTTCTCATCTCCCCACTACCCTTTACATTAATATCATTCTTCATCTTTCCCTTCATCTTCCTCTATTTTTTCTCTTCTTATTCACACCCTCTTACTATAAATTTGTCATTATCTCTTTCATTCTATATATAGTTTTTCCTTACAAAAAAAAAGGTTCTCTCTCTATCTCTCTCTCACACACACAATTTTTAGGTGGATTTTTATTGTTTATTTTTCTTGCATCTTCGCTTTAGGTTGATAATTTTTTATATTCTTTAATCTACTTTAGGTTAATCTGATTCAGTTTTTTTTTTTTTTTCTCTCTTTGATTGTTAAATGTTATCCTATTGCGTTATAAAGGATTAAATATAAAAATATAATATTATTCTACTACATGATTTTTATAGTGCTCAATTTAGATGCTACACTATGAGACTTTAATCATTTTTGTTTATTTTTAATCCTTTGTGGTGGACAAAATACTCTTAGTAATTGTATTAGAAGTACTCTATAATGCTATTTATTTAAAGAAAAGCAAAGGTTGGCTAAACAAAAATTATTGGATGAAAGAAAAATTTTATCTTTCGCAATTTTACTTTAATTATTATTATTATTATTATTATTATTATTATTATTATTTTATAACAACGCATATATAGAAATTTAATTCTTAGATTTTGCTAATAATTGTTTATTTGATAATATGTTTTGGGTGGACGAAATTACAATTTCTGCAAAGAAAATAACCTTAATAGATTATAAACAACAAATTGTTTTCCTAATTGGTCCAATTAATCATAGTTAATTTTTATTAATTTTTTTAATTACTTTTTTTAGTGTTTTGGATTGTAGGCGGAAAAAATAAGTTTGAGAAAGTTTGTTTAAAACTAAAAGAATAATTTCCAAATTTTATATTATTTTTAATGATTCACAAGATGTTATAAATAACTTTTATTAAAAAATAAATATTTTCGTTAACTTACCTTTTGAATTTCTGAAAAAATTTGTATTTTTTTCATTTTAGTATGACAAAAATTATTAAATTTATGATTTATGATTGTTCCTATATTACATTTATGATTATTCTTATAATAAATAAAAATATAATTACAAAATACATTACTCTTTATTAAATTAGTTTAAATTGTATAAAAAAAATTAATAAAACTATCATAAAAATAATTATCATGCGTAACGCGCAAGTTTGCGACTAGTTATTATTATCACGGATGACATGGTCATACATCAAATCTCCTTTATTGAACTTCTCAATCATTTTCATTAAAAACTAAAAGGAATTCTTTGTAATATTATAATAGCAATATCAGTGTAACTCATCATGATTCATAATACACGATTCTCTACAGTATGTGAGTGTTTGGCTTGCGCGTTTCCTGGCGTTTTGCTGCCTTTTTTTTTTTTTTTTTTTCTTCTACGCGTGAACAGTAACCTCACATGGGTTCACTGTTCACGCACTGTTTAACACTGTTCATGCACTGTTTACTTATTAAAAAATATTAAAAATGGATCCCACGATACTATTTACACATTTAAAAATTATTTTGCTACAGTGTTTTTAGTTTTCAGTTTTCAGTTTTCAGCAACAATAAGCTCAATCCAAACGGACCCTATACATTATCAATATTAAGAACAAAGCAACCCACAGACTACCAAAACTGAAGCATAAATTACAATCATGGCAAAAGCAGAAGCAAAAAAGCAGACAAAATCAATTGCAAAAATCATCGGCAAATATTAAAACTCATGGCAGAAGCAGAAGCAGCAGCAGCCATCAATTGGAGAACATATCTAAGGAGAACCTAGTACAACAGAACCACCACTCAAGGTAATCTGTTGGAGCCAGTAGAAATTTCAGAGTAAAAAATTAATTAAAACTGTATCCATTCTCTTCACTAATATTTGATGCATTCAAATTTTATACAAGTTAGGAATTCCAAATGTGTGTTGTTTATATACAAATCTAATCAATGGATACAGGATACTTATGCAATTACTATAATGCTTTTGCTGTTGACCAAATAGAAGGCCTGCTGTACATGAATTTATGTGGAAGCAGATGCTGACAGGAAAAGAGAACAAGCATCTTCATAACAGTTGTGCTTCCAAATAATCATCAATCGAAGGAATAAGAAAAAATATGTAGTCGTTCCACCCTTGCAGTGTTAACTAATGGAGGGCAGCATTGGATTCATGCCAAGCCCAGATCCCCCAAAACTATCAGGCTCTGCATGCTTCACCCTACCAAAATAGCGGATATGACGCAACAGCCTTGCCAGGAAGGGGTTGTGGCATATTGTTGAGCTATCACACACAACTGCCACATGTTTGCGTGCCCTAGTTATAGCAACATTCATTCGCCTACTGTCCCCAAGGAATCCAACAGCTCCTAAAGTGTTTGACCGCACCTAATACAGAACGGAAACAAGCATCATACATCATCAGGTAATACAAACATGAGTAGATGAAAATATTTCAATAGCCAAAGTCGGTCATAGATTTTGGTACTACTAAGATTCTACGATTTTAAAAGATTGAAGTAATAATCACTATGAGTCATTTGAATTTAAAACCATCTATGCGTCAGTTCACAAGAATTGTACTGACTGGTGAGGCTATAAAGAGATTACACAATTACAAACCAGACCCAACTTAGGAGCATTGGTGAAATGTAGCATGCCTTTCACATGGTATTAAGACACATTGCATAAGATTAATGATGAGAAGACTGATCAAAGTAATCAGCTAAAGGCCCTTGGTTATCTAATGTATGCATCAATGATTCATTATCTTTTTGTAAGGTGCATCAATGATTCATTATCATCATAGTTTTCAAATTCCATTACCCCCATGTATAATTTAAATAAAAATCTACCAATCAAGTGTAGATCAATTGAATTGTAATTACTGTCACCAAAAATATTGCTAATTTATAAAGGACATGACATAATGAGATAGATTGTGATTAAACATAGTGTATATGATGCTGCCAATGCCTATCCTCTTCTTATTTTAAAAAATGCCAAGTAAATATCACCAGAAACTATAAATGGTATAAAAATCAAATGAAACTAAAGTCACATGATACACTTTTTACATTATATCTTTTTGAAAAGTAAAACTTATTAGACATTATCATCATGAGAGACCTCATCAATCCATAAAGAGAGAACACCAATGACCAAAGATCTCTAGTAATTGAATGATATCATAATGGGAGATCAACTATCTTACTGTTTTAGAACAAACAAAACCAATCCACAGTTATTACATTGCTCTTAATAAGATTCCAATCATCAAAATATTCATAAGGTTGCAGTCCAAACAAACAAACAAAAAAAAAAAAAGGTGTAAATAAGTGACTTTCAAGGTGCTGTAACCTGCCATACAATCAGAAGACTCACACAAGACCCTAATAAGAAGGGACATCAACAGAACCATTTCACCTCAACCTAAAACACATTCTATCCCCTCCACTACGTGTACACTGGTGTTGATACAATATATAGGAAAGAGAAGCAGCTGGCTTTAGCTCCCAATCATGGATTGCTTCGACTAACCTAGGATTCTAATAGATTGAACCTACCCAAAGTATCCAAACACAGCTATAGATGAAGTCTTTATCCATAGCAATGAGATACAAGTTAGATCATTTTTAACAACCTATCCATACCATATATCATGTGGACCTGACTACCATCAAAAATTGCAAATGCAATATTACTTGAAAACAGCACCCAACCACCGCTTTTCCCTTTCCATAAACCCAACCATGAAAACATTTTGATTAGTATAAGCTGAATCCTTTGAGAAAATTGAATTCTATCGTACAGCTGTTTGCCTCCCCATCCTTTATATAATTCAATTACACAATGATCAAGCTTTAAAAACATAAACCATGTGGTTTTATCGTCCTATCCAAAGTATCCAAATACAAAGCTGTAGATGAGGCATTATCCATATAGGAAGATGGGATACAAGATAGAGATCTTTTTAAGAAACCTCTTCACACCACGCTTATCCCTTTCTATAAACTCAACCATGAAAACTAGTTGATACGAGTAAGCCAGCCTTTTTAAGAACCAAAAAAAGAAAAACCCTTTTGTCCAGCAAATTGCCTCTGTCATTTCTATAATACAAGCCCTTAAACAAGATTCAAGTTGCAACTCAGGTATGTTAGGGGCAAGAACCCACCTTACAGCCCACTCCCCTAATCACTTGACCTTCTCAACCGATAAATGATTAATTGAACCAACTTGTTATTTATACTCCTAACTCCTGCTATCCCTCTTTGTTGGTCCTCTATTACATTCTGGAACATCTCAAGATATAGTCCTATCAATAGGCATAATAATTTTCCTAAATGATGTTCTGTAAAGAAGTTGAATTTTACGAATAAGACCAACAAAAAGTGACATAGGGAGTATCTAGTGGCATTTTAATCTTTTTTTAGTTTTTCCATGGGCGGGTTTCTTACAATTAAATGTTGATCTAAAATTTGCACAATGAGAAGATAAGTTGTTGGAGCACATACAATTGTTTTATTGTGCTTTGGATTTATCTACCATTAAAGTTCATTCCTCGATCTAAAACACCAGAAAACTGACTTGGCAATACAATCTATGTGTATGATGAGTCAAAATATAAAATCAGGTTGAGCAGCATCTGTTCATAGAAGATACAGTATAAAGTTTCTGGAAGGTGCATCAAAATAATGTTCATTTGTTTAAACTATTTGGCAGATAAATGTGACTAAAGATCTAAAATAAGAACCATACCATTGATATAATTACTGCATCAGCTTCCCGGCCTTGAAAGCTATCAATGGTTGCTACCTCGATACCTGCAGCCCCCGGAAGCTCATCAAGTCTGTCCCTCAGGAGTTTTACCTGAGCTACATAAGGAGACTGAACAGCAATAGCTGCTGGGCTAACACCTGTAGAAATTATTTAAAATATATATGAATGTCCTTGTTTACTCAACAATTACATATGGGAGCCATAAAAACCATTCAACCAGTACAAATGCTTGATTAGGTACACTTTACAAAACAAATACAAAGATCCACAACAGTATCAGCAGATCCAGGTGTTAGTTTAGCTAATAAGATAGGAAAATAGGGCTATGAAAGGCATAAAGTTGAAAAGAGGCTACAACAGAAACAACTTGAAAGCTCATTACAGATGTAAACTGCTACAAGTGCATGGTAGATGGATACTCAAACAGGATAGAAGATTTCTACAAAGAATGATGATCATGAGTTAAACTACATTGGTTGTGTCATTTCAGGCTAGTCAACCAGGTTACATGGTATCAAGTAGAGGTAATAGTGTTGTTGGTTATAGTACTAGAGTTAACAATGAAAATTTATGTATTAAATCTTTTGTTTTCACACCTTAGATCTATATGTGCTTAATACCAGTGAGCTATATGTGTGTGTGTGTCTAAGTGAAAATTTTATTACCAAAAAAATGGAGAAGAGAATTACACATAAAAGGATGTGTACAAAGCCCTTTCACTCACAAACAAAGAGAATAATTCAATAAAAGACATCGAAGGGACACCACCTATGGCATGCATCCAATCAAAGAAAGTCTGCAAAACACACTCTTTGATTACATAAGAAGGACGCTCCACTCCATCAAAGACTCACTAGTTCCTCTCAAGCCATAGATTCCACATGACACATATAAGCAAAGCTTGTCACAACTTAGCTGGTCTATGATGCTGAATATAACCTTGCCAACACCCCACCAATTCAAACACTAATTTAAGCATCACCCAAGTTAACCCAAACAAAGTGAGGACACGGGACCAAATATCTGTTGCCATAGAGAAATGGAGAAGAAAATGATCAATAGAATGCCACACAAAGAATGCCACCTTCCGTGGGACCTCGGCCATCTAAATGCTCTTCCATGGTAACAAAAGGCACGAAGTACCCCTAAAGTTATTATTATACGATGTAACCTCAAACACTCCTTCTTTACTGGCATCCATAACCATAAGACTCAATCAGGACCAACAAGGAACCCAATTAGCATAAAGAATCTAAAAAAAAATATCAACCGATTTCAACTCCCAATCTTGGCAAGGCCTGATGAATTGGAGATTCCAATGTTGACCCCCTTCTCCCTTTCCCCCTGTTCAAGTAGGTTATCAAGGTACAATGCAAGGCCTGATGAATTGGAGATTCCAATGTTGACCCCCTTCCCCCTTTTCCCCTGTTCAAGTAGGTTATCAAGGTACAATGAGATTGAATCCTCCTTGTCTACTGCCAAGGCAAACAGGTTTGGAACAAGTCCTTAACAGAGCCGTCCCCACACTGAATGGTTGTCTAGAACCAGACTTAAGATCCATCTCGTATCTCAAACCATAAGTATTTGGAGAAAGAATCCCATCCCCCATGTATACCCTTCCACTGGCTAACTACATGTGCACCCCCAAATCTGCTCCGTGGAGCAACCTCCCCATCCTTCACCATATTTTTCATAAATAAATCTCCTCCAAATATGATACCGTTCTACTCCGAATCTCCATAACCACTTCCCAAGAAGTGATTGAATTAATGAACTGAGTTTTTTTATACTTAAAACCACACTCCAATCCACCAAATAAAACTTTGGAATCACCAATACCTCCCCATAGGAAATCATTCTGCAGTTTCTCCAACTTATGGGCCACATGGCATGAGTAGGCATTGTACCCAAAGACATGAAATAGGTCGGAATGGAAGATATGATCAAGGTCACCCTTCCTCCTTTGGATAGATAAAGCTTTTTCCATCTCGATAACCGTTCTCCCACCTTTTTCAAAATAGGATTCCAAATATTGTTGGATGAGAGAGAGAGGAGGAGTCCTCAGTCAAATTGAAATGTATACATGCATCATAATTAAGGTAAGGACTTGTAAATTCCAAAGCCATTAGCATCAAGGGTCACATTGAAATGGTGGACATAATTGAGCAAATATCGAACCTACCTTTTCAGCCTTAGTTTCATTTCTCTTCAAGCCATCAGATAAGAAGGTATGCATATAATATGTGCATTCCAAATGATAATTTGCAAAGTTTGAGTGCTTCTTATTTGAAACGTAAAGCTTCAGTAAAATACTCTCATATGAAATGCAACACTTCAGTAAAATATTCTCATATGAAATGCAAAGCTTCAGTAAAATATTCATCTTTAACAGGCATGGTTCATCATACAACTGAGTTTTAGATTAACATAGATAATAGAGTAATAATATATAGTACTTAATCCCAATTGACAAGAATATTTACCAGCATAAATCAAAGAAAAGACATGTTGCACAACAATATCAGCTTCCCCTTCATTGTAAAATGAGCCTGTGCCAGCTGGATCTAAATGCTCTTCGCAACCAACTGACAAACTTCCATACGGCATTCTTGTATCAAGCAACAGCAGTGGACATTGAGTTATCCAGGTGGGCTGCATAAATGTATAGAAAATGTTAGTGATACTCTAGGCACATTTAAAGTAAAAGATACAAGGATGATACTAAAACAGACAAGATAAAAACCTTCTATCAACAATAACTCTGGCAATGATGTAGTCAAAGGCTTTGAGAAGATAATGGTCCATATGGGATCATAATTGTGATTCCAAAATCACTACGTATATTATATATAAAAATTCCTACAAGATGAAAGCACCAGTATTTGTCCAGGACTCAAGGGATGGGAGACCAACCAAGAGTAATCACATATATCCCATTCCTGGCCAAATACTGGTCTTGTTCAATTTTCAGTTATCCACAATTTAATATATCCCAAGAAGAACTAGGGGGTTCAAGCCACCAGGATTGTTTTGACCTGTATGAATTGCTTAAAATAGGCTAGTGTGAGGCTCAGTCTGGAATGTTGTGGGTTTAAGCCTTGATTAGCCAATAAATTACACTAATCAATACAGAAATCAGATATAGAAGCTACTGGTTCAACCAGTTGGACAGATATGGATTTGAAAATTTAATGTGTGATTCTTTATGTTGACTAACATTTCCTTTGTTATTAATTGCATTATAGGTGTCAAGTAGTTGAAAAACCATTAGACTAATATAATTTGTTTCACTGAAGATATTTCACAGTAATCAATAAAATTAACAGAAAAGGAGAAAGAAGAGAAAGAAGTTGTGAAATCCAAAGGCTTTTGCAAAAACATATAAATGAAAGGTGGATTCTCAAGGAAAAAACCAGAAGTCTACCAGAGACGCTATTGATAATACTTTCTTAACCTCTGATTAATATTGAAGAGTATGACATTTGAGAAACCAATATGTGCACCATAATAGATTGAAGAACATGAATTATGGCTTAACCTAAGTGCTGTGTGGCCAGTCTCTCAGTTCTGGGGTCAAAAACAACAACAAATAATGGCTAGTTGGAAGAAGCTCAGAATAACTATTTTTCTTTTCTTTAAGATGCATTTCAATTTGCATTTTATACCCCAGAAATCAAAAAAACTCCTAGAATTATATAAAAATATAAGTAAAAGAATAGAGATGGGTACGATACCATAACAAATGGAGAATCTACAAGAAGATGAGAAAAGACAGTTGAGGAGGACTTCAATGATCCACCATACATCTCTTTTGATGCCCAACTGGCAATTGCATCATTCATACGGTACTGTGTTGTTAACTTGGTGGCAAGAACTCCATCATGCAAAGTTGCAGCTCTCTCCAGCAGTGATACTCCAAGACCACCTTCCAAGGCTTTTCTTGATAGAATCACTGGAGCTAGCTGGCACTGGTCACCAGCAAGGATACAGCGCTTTCCCTGCAACACCGGGATCCAGCAAGATGGTTCAATTGCCTGACCAGCTTCATCTATAACAACCAGGTCAAAGGTATCCAGCCTTCGAATCAATGGATCAGCTGCTCCAGTGTTGGTGGCAAGCACTACTTGAGCACTAGATAGTACTTCCTTCACAGTCTCCTTTTCCTTCTTCTTCACTGTCTTTCCCAACTGTTTTAAAAGCTGACGTATGCCAGCAGCTAAAGAATCATCCTTTAGACAATGCCTAAGGTCTTTTCTTAAATCTGACTTCTTTCTTTCAATCTCCATTACAAAATTGGAAAGCTTAGATTTCACAAGTTCACCCAAAGACTTTGATGCCACAGTTGAAGATATGCGTGCTGGATTGCCAACCCGCACAATGTCCAATCCAATATTTGATAGTTTTTCAACCATGTTGTCAACAGCTGCATTTGTAGGTGCAGTTACAAACACCCTTTCACCTTGTTGAACAGCAAGTACTATAAGTTCTTTAAGCAAACCTGTCTTTCCAGTACCAGGTGGCCCTTGGATTATCAATAAAGGGCGCTTCTTATTCAAACCTAAGGCAATTGTTCTTTGCTGGGAATCATCAAAAGTTCCAGGCCTTGATTGTTCATCCAATCCTTCAGCCCAATCTACCAAATTATTCTCCTCCAGCCATGCAACATCTTCCTTGTCTCCAAATAGAGTAGCCACAACAGCAATGGAAGGATTTCTCTTCTGTAAACCATTCTTTTGAAGCAGCATCAAGGCTTCACAATTGCGCTACCAAAAAAAATAGTATAACGAGGGAGTAAATATTTAAGTAGACTGCACAGGCACCAAAGAAAATGGTAACGTAAGATCCCAAGGAAATTATCTTTTCTTCCAGGTGGACAAAGAAGTTCATTTTTCACTTGTGAATACTGATGACCACTTGCTTTAGTATGCTTATGCCTTTATCTAATTTCACATAAATGATATACCCACCTAGTCATGAAATGTTGGTTGATGTTTCTAATTGTTTCTTTAGAATGAGAGTTTTACCAAAAACCTAAGAGGAATCTTTTCATTCACTATTTCGAGATTTGAGGTGATATTTTTAATATATTTAAACCCTAATTGTCACACACTCACACTATAAAGTAATAATGCTACCCTAAAAAAACATTGTATAAAAAAAGGAGCCAATTATATGAAATATCTGCACAATGATTTAAACTAACAATTTTTTTATGGGAAGAAAAATGAGTTTATTATTGCATATATTTCAAAAAAAAAGGTTAAATCATAATAGGCTTCATTTTCATTTTCTTGAAAAGATTATCTCAAAAATCCAAGCATAACAAGAAGCATAGCTTCACTGATCTTCAAGAGACAACTACTTCCCAGTTCCATAACATTCCCTTCACTGCTAAAAGTAGAGATTGGAAACTTTGCACAAGACTTTCAACACTGCCATCTAAAAGCAGTGAGAACTTTTTAATTCAAAACTAGGTGAAAATTTTAATGCTAACATATATCATTTCGGGCCAAATTTTTGTATCGCAACACAAATTACTTTTGGGCTAGCTTTTAAGATTTAAGCCATAAGCAACAATACACAAAAAGGACGAATTTATAAAAAGAGCCATTAGTGAAGTACCTCATATGTGAGTGTATCCGCCAATCCATGGATACGATCTATGCGCACAGTCTTGCCAAAGAGCTTCGAGAAGGTGGGATCACCATGACGAGACTCTAAAGCTACACTGATGCTACATCCATCCTCCCCAAGATTGTTGACAAACCCTTGCAAACAAGAAGTTGCACCTGCACCCCTACTATCACATTCCCTCACACAAACCATATCTCCAGGAGAGAGAGTAGTAGGTGGTAACCGATGGTTCCCCTCAACCCTGAACAACACCAAATGCATTCCACCTAATCCTGCTTACAAAAACCAATTACAAAAGGCTCTTTATTCACAATAGTGAATTTAATCATTTAATCTGAACAATTAAGTATATACATAAATAACATACAGACCTGTGGATGTGCTGACTGCATTCAAATTGCAGAGGGTATCACAGAGTTCTTGCTGAGCCTGGCCATGGGTAACCAAAAACTCGATTGGCTTCGAAGAATCCAAAGTATCATCTGGTGTAGGAACAGCATCCAATTCCTCCTGTGTGAACTCCAATTCAGAATCCCTTTCTATACGAAGTAGTTCCGACATTCGCCTCGTGAACTCATCGATCCTGCTCTGTATAGCCTTAACCTTCTCCATCTCCATCCCTAACACACCTTGAACACTCTTCACCTGCACTGTTTTCCTCGCTATCGCCTTATGCTGAGCTGCAACAAAAAAACACAAAAACACACACACACAACATCTCAACCAAAATTGAATCACAACAACAAATTAAAACGAGACACTTTGTACTCCAAATCACCTGAATTTGCAAGCTCCTTGAGAAGCTTCCAGGACTCGGATTCACGCCAATTTTGCAGCAGCGATTTACGCTGCGAATGTTGTAGAACATCGCGAAGCTCTCTCTGGAAATGGTCGAAGAGAGTTGGATAGTGAGTGCTAGCTTTCAAGCAAACGGCTTCGAGACCAACAGGCATAGGGATTGCATTGAGATAAGGCTGAGCTTGAATCACGAAAGTGAGTCCAGGCTCCATTCTTTGCCTCACCTCCATGAACTCTCCTTGAAGCTCCGCCAACGCGAAATCCGACGCCATGGCTTTCATTCCTTGGGCTATCCAATTCACTACGCTCTTGCCAAGGTCCCTTCGCCCTATTGGATCCCCATTCTGGTACAAACCGCGCACGCTCTTCCCTTTCTGCTCAATCGCTGGCTGTTGCTGTTGTTGCTGCGTTTGCTTAGTATTATTTTCTAACTCTAATGGTGCAGGTGATTCGAGGAGGGTTTTGGATTTGGTTTTGGTTTTGGTTTTTCTGCGAGTGATGGTTCTTCTTTTTGTGGTGCTTGGAGGCTCGCTAGTAGTGCTACCAGTGATGATGATTTCGGAACCGTAGTTTCGAATGAGCTGTTGGAATTGGTGTTTTTTTGGTGTGTGAATGGATGCATTTTGATTCTGATTTGGACGGAAACGAACGGTGAAGAATGGTAAGTATTGCTTTACAGCCAAAGTGGTTGTTGGTGTTGTGAAGGCCTCACACAAAGAGCATGACTTCACTTCCATTTTCAAAAAAAAAAATCAGAGAACCAACAAACCCAGCCAGCACCTAAGAAAAAGGAGCGGCCAGGTTGGGCGGAATAAAACCGATACAACGACTATAACTGAAAATGGAAAATATACATATATGGGTGAACCGTGAACGAAAGAAACAAGTAGATATTTATTAATTTAATTAATTATAATTGGTGAATTTGGTTGAAGTTTAAATATGAGCCGCTTAATGATATTTGAATGAATACAGAGAGAATGAGGGTCGTTATCGTGTGCCATGGGCATGGGGGGTCGTTGGAGATCCACAACGCGTGTTGTGATTGGCTGAGTGTTGATTCTATATGATTCAATGGCGCGGGTGCCCTCTGCGTGTGGTTGGCTGCTGCCCACTCTAACGTGTACTATTACTGTTCGTTCTGTCATCTTCTAATTTCTTTGCTTTTTTTTGGGTCAAAGCCGACCGTTTTTGTGGCTAACAAAAATCCATGGAGTAAAAAACTTTCAGCATTGGTCCAACTCACAAGCTTGGAAGACGTGTTCCTCCCTCCGCCTTGGAATTATAGGATTTCTTTTTTTTTCTTTTTCTTTATGGGTAATAGAAAAATAAGTGGGCTGGGCCCCAAGAAAATCTGAGAAGATAGATTCCGAACACACCTGTCAGATTTTGGGTTTGTTTAGCTGTTCAGGCCTCGGCCTCGTACTTTTTTTTTTTCTCTATTTTTTTTTACACAAACAAGTTTTTAAATCTCTTCCAATATTTGACTTATTAGAGCTATCCAAGAAAAATACGTTTTCCCTCTTTTCTTTTCTTTTTTCTTTTTTTTTTGCATGTAAACAGTAATCTTACATGAATTTATTGTGTAGAGACAAAAAATACTATTTACATACTGTTTATTACTATTCACAATACTGTTTATGCACTAAAAAATATTAAAAATTAGACTTACAGTACTATCCATATATTTAAAAATTATTTTACTACGATACTTTCAGTTTTCAATTTTCAATTTTCAATTTTTAATTTTAATAACAATAAACTCAATCTAAACAGACTCATACCATCTGTAGATTTAATTTCACTTTTACGTGGGCAGGTAAGTTTCCCCATAATGGAATAGATTTTTGTGCTTTGTCATGTTAGTGGGCAGTTGTTATTCACCACAAATTAACTATAAAAAAAGTTGTCATGTACTATTCAACAAAAAATTAACGATAAAAAAAATTGTTTGAATCAGTGTTAGTAGGCAGATTACCATCCACGTGAGTTTGAACTTTTGAATCAATGTTAGGCAATAGCCATTCCCGTAGCATTAATGGCTTTGTCCTATTGTGGTTGTTGGATTCAATGCAATTTTACCTTTATAAACCAAAAGAAAACAATAATATTAATGACTCCCATATTCTAGTCCACATCTCAGAATTTCTCTTTAAAATTCAAACCGTAGCCATCCATCACCATTGTCGACGAGTTTCACTTCTTGTTTGCCGACGAGTTTTGCTTTCTGTTTGTTACTATGTGTTGGGTCTCCTCTCTCTCAAGTGTGATTTCAAAATCTCATTTCTCTCTTTATCTCCGTTCCAAGCTCATAGATATTTGGTTTTTGCTATTTTTCTTTTTGATTTCTCTCTCTTTCTCCATTTTAATCTTTTTCTTTGCTTGATTTTTCCCTCTCTTTTTGTTCTTTTCCTTCAAACCGATCACTCGACAAATCTGACCCACCAAACCAAAGAACCGAGACAAACGGTTTCAACTGACCATTCGGTTGACAACGAGTGAGCAATCTGTTCACCCGACTTAAGCAGGTTGAGTGACAATTTGACCCCAAACTCGATCTAACCCAACCCGTGATCAACCCTATTTTGACGATTCCCTTAGGCATAAACGGTCTCACATCTCACACATTATTACAATGAGTAATCTTGGGGTAGCCCCAAGATGGGGACAAGAGGTTTTGAATTCAGAATACCATAAAGCCAACTACTAAACCAACCTTTACTCTAATTAGTCATATTTTAAAAATAAAAAATACTATTTTAATTTTTAAATTTTATAAAAAGTTTTATTACATTAAAAAGTTCATTTTTATCATTACATTATTAAAAAGCTCATTTTTTGTCTTACAACTATTGAAAATATTTTACTTTTTGTTCTTAAATTTTATCAAAAGTTTTTTTTGATCTTAAATTATATCAAAAGTTTGTTTTTTTCTTAAACAATTTTTATTTTTTTTCATCCAAGTTTTTGCCTTTTAACTAAAACATTAAAAGAAAAAAAAGTCTTTAGGGACCCAAAAACAAGTTTTTAGTAAATTTAGGGTCTAAATAGTATTCTTTAAAAAAAAAAAAAAAAAAGAACGGCCCGTGTGATGTGGCAATGTTTGATATACACGTGTCTGAACCTTTTTTTTTTAAGAAACAACACGTGTCTGAATTCTGAATGCTGAGAATACAAAAAAGAGTGTACCCTTTTTTTTTTAATCTAGGAAAAAAGAGTGTACCTGGTGCACAGAGTCAGAGAGAGAGAGAGAGAGAGAGAAGCGTAATTGGAGGGATGATGAAATTGTTTGATGCACACTGTCACCTTCAAGACCCAAGAATTATTAGCAAGGCACCACAGCTGATTGCCACAGCTCTCGACACTGGAGTTGTTCGTTTTGCCGTTAATGGAGTCTCCGAGGTACCCTTTTTTCTTTCTCTCTTTCCTTAACTTTTCTAGCCATTTCTGAATGGTGATTGTGGTTGCAGAAAGATTGGCATTTGGTGAAGCAGATGGGTGAGAACTACCCTTCTGTAATTCCATGCTTTGGGCTTCATCCATGGTAAAAACTTCATTACTTTGTCATTTCAAAGCTAAAGCTCTTTTCTTTTTTTGACCCAGATGAAAAAAAAAGTTGTTAATTTCTCTACTTTTGAAGGTTTGTTGCTGAGAGAACTCCCAACTGGTTCAACACATTGAAGGAATGCCTCGAGTCAACTCCCTCTGCTGCTGTTGGAGAGGTCCATTTTCTTAGTACATGTGAATTTGTTGTTTACTTGTTTGATTATGTTGTGTTGTTGTCTTAAGAGCATTTGAATCGATCAATGCAAAATAGAAAAAGATATCAATTTGCAAAGTTGCTACGGAGTAAATTTACACTGACAATATTCACTTAGCATATAGTTTTTCATTCTTTCTTTATGCATGCCAAGGCTGAAGGAAGAGAGTGGATGATGGTTACTGTACGAAGAAAGAGAAACAATTAAAAAAATAAAGAAAAATTGATATTTTAACGTATTGTAGCATGAAATAGATAATCTAATGTGTTGTATTTTGAAAAGTGAGTATATAAAATAGAAAAAAGTTGGTTTTTATGCTAAAATAGACGGAATTTTTGCACAAGCTTATGCGAATGCTCTTAACTTTTTGGTCAAAAAGGAGATACATTTATAGTAGTGAAGTATAATTTTCTTCATTAACCATTGTTGGTGTAAGTAAAAGTATCTAACTTTAAACATGTATTTGTTTTTTATTTTTTATTTTTTTCTTTCAGATTGGTTTGGATAAAGGTTCACATGGAAAACAGATTGATTTCACGGTTCAGGTTTTGCTATCCCAAAATTTTTGTTGCTTAATGATTTTGTAAGTTGTTTTCTCTTCATGGGTCCAGATGTTTGTTTCTGACCTCCTCACTTTGCCACATCCCATGAGTTGTGTTCATGTTAGGCATTATAGAACAAAAGGGCCAGTCTCGGCCCATTTATAATTGACAAATTAATCCAAATTTTGTTAGTGGAAACCGTGTTAGATTTATAGCATATGTCAATTAAACGCATGGAATGCAGATTTAGTTTTGTTTAGTCCGGTACTCTTGTTTTGACTTGGTGTTATAGGGAACTCTCCATGTGTATTTGTTACAAGTCTCCTTCATGAAAAATTCAAAAAAATGCTGTACATAGAGTGGTTTTTGAGATATGTTATTTGATGCTCATTGAATAATGTCTAATATCCTTTTCCTAGTAGACATTTTTTTTTCTTTGTTATTGGCTCAAACTTGTATTAGTATAGGAAAAAATTGAACTTTTACTGTAATTCATGGTATTTATGTTTAGTGCTATAATTTTGATCAACAAAGGACAGAATTGCTTGTGGAAGTTCTTGAAATTATTTGCATTTAACCATGCCCCTTTTGAAAATCCCAAGTACACTTGTAAATATTGGTTTATTTTATGCCAAATGCCAATCTTTCTGTAACCACAAAATGATAAACAAACACAAAAGGAAAGTACTTCCCCTTCTGGCCTTTCATTGACTTTTTGTTGTCTTTACAGATTAGTGATTAACATCTGTAGCTGTAAAAAGAATTGCAACAAGCATAAATATAACGGACTCCTGTTATTAGACATGCTCATTTATGTTGTGTTATACTGACAAGGAGATGTCTGCAGTTCCTTTTTTTTCAAACTCTCTGTTGTCTGACAAAAGCTATTCTTTCTTCTTTCTTTTATTTTTTTTCCCTTTTCTGTAACTGTTTAATAGATACACATTTGATTTTAGAGGTGCTTGTCGGACTGTATTATAGTCATAATTATTTATTCCAGATTGAAGTGTTCCGGCAACAACTTGAGCTTGCAAAAGAGTTGAAAAGGCCAGCATCCATTCATTGCGTTCGTGCATTTGGCGATCTTCTTCAGATAATGAAGTATGCTTCTTAATGTAATTTGTAATAATTTGAATTTTGTACTTAGAAATTATAGGGAGGATAACTGGAAAAGTAATATGGTGTTAACTAATGGCCTTAATGAGACTCTGCTTTCCTTGATGGCAGGGTCAGATCTCTAAAATACAAATAGAATATGCATTTTAGTTGTCTCGCGGTGATTTCTTAAATGGAAATGGGTGTTCATGCTGAGCTCTCTTATATGTTTTTATTTGTGGTTTGGATATTGCATTTGCAAATTTGTATTTTTTAGGCATTTTCATTCAAATTTTTTGTCTAGACATTGCCTTTCATTTTTTTTTTTGTTTTTGTTCTCTGTACTTTTTCATCCTTTGTTTGTTGCCCCTATGCTTTATTGCTAATCTTCATATCGATTCTCCTTCATGTCTCTCCGGAAACTTAAATTATAGTTGTGAATCAAAAGAAGCTCAAATTCATGAGCTTTCATACCTCGCTTCTTTATGATGCTTACTTCTCCTATTTGTCTTTCAATGAGAGGATTGGAGCTTCAAGGGAAATAATATTTGTTTCTGATCTTCATATTGATTCTCCTTCATGTCTCTCTGAAAACTCAGTTTTAGTTGTGATTCAAAAAAAGCTGAAATTCGTGAGCTTTCATATCTCGCTTCTTTATGATGCTTACTTCTCCTATTTTTCTTCCAATGAGAGGATTGGAGGTTCAAGGGAAATAATATTTGTTTCTAATCTTCATATTGATTCTCCTTCATGTCTCTCTGAAAACTCAGTTTTTAGTTGTGAATCAAAAAAAGCTGAAATTCATGAGCTTTCATATCTCACTTCTTTATGATGCATACTTATCCTTTTTGTCTTCCAGTGAGTGGATTGGACCTTTAGGGGAAACAATATTTGTTTCTACTAATCCCCAACTCCTTAGCCAAGTTGATACAAAAATCCAAAGCTTTGCCAAGGCCTTGTTTTCCCTCATTTGTATTTTGTGCAAATATAGCAATGAGTTAACAGTCATCTTATCTTTTCTCGCTTCTTATGATTGCATAACTTCAGATGAGGAAGGAATAGAAGAAAGAACTGAACCATATTGTCTACAAATAGGCATATTTGCATGGAAAAAATCATGAAATATGTTATGGTGCCTTTGGATATTTTGCTTGATTTGGGAGATAAAGTTCTTGCCTCCTTGGTTTAGTTATTTGCTGAATATCATGATGTGCTGCTATCTTACAGTTTGTTTGCTCTCTAATATTTATACTACCTAATGCATACTCTAAGGCATATATCTCGACTTTAGAGGGCTCTTGACGCAAGACAACCAGAACAAAACTAAAATAACAGAAAAATAAAAAATATGACCTATGAGTCAGCACCTAGGCCTTGCTTGGAGTCAGCACCAAGCGGGGAAACAACTATGAGTCAGCACTAGACCAAAGAAAGACCAAACAGCCATTTTTTTCATTCATCAAAATATCAACTATCTCCTCAAAGAGTACAATAGGTTACTTATAAAGGATTGCTAAACCCTAGTTCTAATTGGCTAGGAAACCCTAATTGTCTTATTACAAAAATACCCTTGCTTCTAAATTAAAATACTAATAATAGCCCAATAAACTACTAGGACCTAAAACATAAAAATACAATTGACTTGCAAACATAAATAATATTAAATAATAATTTTCTTGCATCTCCCGCATCAGCTCTTTTATATATTTCTTGGACAGAGTCTTATGCATTAGCTTTCCTCAAGTCCTCAAGTTTGGTATCCTTAATACTAGCATCACTCCCTGTTTTTCACCCTTTTTCTCAAATGTGTTATATTACAGTATGACTTTCAAAACTTGGATAACTAGTGTTTTTGTTATTTATTTTTGGACCTCAGTCTGAATTTGAATAGAAATTTATTGTTATTTATTCTTAAACTCAACTATCAGTACTATGTTTAAAGAAACACTTTTAGAAAAATATAAAGACACTCTCAAAAACAAATTTAAAAAACTAAATAATAAGTTACAACTAGCTGTAGCCCAAATGGCACACCCATGGTGGTGCTGAGAAGTTGTAGGTTCTATCTTCAGAGTGTACTTTACCAAAGAAAAAGTGAAAAATCAAATTTTTTTTACTTATAAAAGAAACTGAATATTAAGTTATATAAAAATAAAGTATTGACAAGCATCCTAGATTAAAAAGAAGCAAGCACCCAAAAAGTTATTGAATTTATTATATGGAAATGCCACATCTTCTATATGAATATTTTTTTCAAAATAATTTTTGTCTATAACATCCTCCTTACGTGTATAATGCTTAATTCTTCTAAATAAAAGAGAGACATTTCTAACAGGCTAACAGTAAGTCCTCTCTCAAACAAGTGTGGTAGTTCTACTTCTATATATATCAAATTTTCTTTCTTTCTTTCTTTCTTATTTTATTTTTATTTTTTATGTATCGTAATCAAACTTGATTCCTCATAAAATCGAGTTCAATCTGTTTATAATCAAATTTGAATCTGATCTTGACCTTGGGATTAATTGGTATTAGATCTGATTTAATTAGATCAAATTTGGACTTTAACCCAACCCATTGACAAGACTGCTCATTGATTCTTTATGGTCTATTGTTTCTCTTTGCATCTCTCCCATGATAATTTCAAAATCATATCATAACATATGCAGATAAAGTCTGGCTCCAAGCTGTTTATTTTTTTATCTATCTGTGGCTTGTACATCTCTACTTCTAACAAGTACTTGCTCTCTATCTATATATTGTTGTATCTTCAGATCTATGGGTCCTTTTCCTGCTGGCTTTATTCTTCATTCGTACTTGGGCTCAGGTGAAATGGTACCAGAATTTGCCAAGCTTGGTGCTTACTTTTCATTCTCTGGATTTCTTATGTCCTTAGAAGCTCGGAAAGCAAAGAAAATGTTAAAGACGGTTAGTTGATCTATTCTTTTTTTACCTATCAAAAGAAAAAACTATGGTTAACAAATATATCGTTGACTGCTATATGGCTTTGATTTTATTTTTTGGCAAATGCAGAAAATTTTGGTGATTCCAATTCCTTTTGTAGGTACCTTCTGAAAGGATTTTATTGGAGACAGATGCACCCGATGCACTGCCAAAGTCAGAACTAGGTTCACTGTTTCTGATTGATGGAGATCCTTCCATCCCTGAAGAGCTCCAAGGGCAAGGGGGAAAATTAAGCACTTCAAGTGATCTGACCCATGATGAAAAAGATGCATCAACACTGCCAAAAGAGACATTTAATCATCCAGCAAACATTCAGAATGTGCGTGCCTCTTGCTTTCACCCCCATTTTTTCCTATTAAATGCATTAGCTTATTTTGTATATCTGTCTTTTTGCCATCTTTGACTGATTAATTTCCTTTCCTTCGCAGTAGTGCTAATCAATTTCTAGTTTTTGGCATGCTCTTTTCCACCTTGACCCAGGTAGAACTAGGGTGAATGATAAATAAGGGTGTAAAAAGGCAGTTCAAAGAGACTAAGTGCCATATGAGAAAAAATTACTAAACTTTTTGACAATTAGTGGAATGGAGAGTCGTGTAGGTCTGGCCTGTTCCCAAAATTTGATGGGAAGATACATGCATATTAAAAGGGTAAAAAAAAAAAAAAAAACTTTTGAAATTAAAAACCAATACATAGAGGGAAAGAGTGGAAAGCAATCTTTTTCTTTATTGTGGGATATAGGATAGATATGGTTTTTTTTTGTTTGGGGGGGGGGGGGGGGGGGCGCGCATAAAACTGAAATTGCCTCTCTCTCTCTCTCTCTCTCTCTTAATGATTGATGATGAGGGCCATTGAAATTACTGACGCTATAGCAAAAGGAAATTGGCCTAGCCATCCTCAGCTAGTTGAGTGGTAAGAGCATTTTGGTTCTATGAAATCACTATAAGTTATGTTGATATTAAATATATAGGGGATGGAGGGGAAGGATCATGGGTTCAATCTTATTTGGGTACAAGAGTAGTATTTACCTATAAAAATCATATATAATACCTAGTACATGCTTACTTGTTAAGGATTTTTGGAAGATATTAATATACTGTAGTCATACAAGATTTTGACTAGTGCTAAACATGGTTAAAGGTGAAGTTGAACTTAGATAACATTTTTGGGGTTCATGAAACTACTTTGGGCAAGTAACAAGGGTTCTCCCACAATTCATAGTAATAGGAAATGCTCTCATTTCTTGTTAGGGTATTTAGAATATTTTTCATAATTCTACATCTGAGTACTGATCCTAGGCTATCTCTGTACTGTTTTTACTGTGACGTATCCTCACAAAATAAATATTTGATCTCAAGTTTCAAATATTGTAATTCCTTACCTACCTTTTCAGGTACTCAGTTATGTTGCATCTTTTCTTGATATGACCAAGGAAGAACTTGCAGAGATTAGTTACAAGAATGCAGTGCACCTGTTCTCTTATGATGGTTCAAAAGTACTCCAAGAAAATTAATTACAGTTTTTCATTATACACAAGTACCAGGAACAAAAATGATTTTTCCTTTTAACTTATTTGTTATCTAAAAATGTAATATACACACCACCTCCTGGATTGTCATACAAAACTATTATTGCTTCAAAATCAAATTATCTGCAATACTGCCGTGCATCTTTTATCTTTCAGCACTTTAATAGAACCCAAAGAATTATTTCTTTTTGAGAACACCCTATAAATCTTCTGATGTTTCTGGGACACGGTCACAAGGACAGATCTGCCTGTCCCAGAAAGAGCATGCTTCGAGTGATTGGGTTTCTTTAGGGCTACTGTGAATTTGCAGGATGTTTTTGGTAATTTTAGTTCTGCATTGGCATTGAAATTGTTGATGCAAACAGCTGATGTGGATGACAGGTTTATCCAAGCCAGTGATGTTTTTATATTAGCCATTTTAACGTTCATGCATGGTGTACTGGGAAGATTATGGGTCTGATTATTTTGTGAGTTGTCATTTGTACTTTGCAATTCTTAGTTCTTACTTCTTGCTCAAGTTAAGGTCAGCCAGAATTTTTTGTACATTCCTGGTGGTTAGTGCTGGGGATATGCAAATGCTTTCCTTCCAATATATTGTTGTAGGAGTGGACAAGAACTCCTAAGTATTTGAACAGAGACACTGACCGAGTGCAGTTAAGGTTTTTCTGGTGCTATCTGGTCCCATGCGCAGTTAAGGCTGGGTCTGGACTCTGGATTTTTATGACTGAGACTTGGTCCCATGCATCACTATGGTGTTAGTAAGTGTTAGCATTAGCAACCACGCTACAGACATAACAAATTTCATAACTTTTTTCTTTGCACCAATCATATTTGTCACCTCAACAATTGTAAAAACACCTCAATAATTGTAAAAATAAAAAATGTTGTGAACTTGGTTTTCGCATTAGACTATTTATAATAAAGTATTAGTATTACCCTGTGCCTTGATCAGGGGGGGGGGGGGGAAAACAACCACCAACAACAAAAATCATGCAGATTACAAGAAGTTTATATAAAAGTGACTTCAAGAACCATAGAAACTTAAAAATACAGTTTACAGCTTCAATGTGTGAGTTTCATCGTTGTGTCTAGTGTAATTTTATAGGTCCTTCAAGTCAATACCTCATCGCTTTTGTTTCTTGGAAATATATACCAAATCAAGGGAAATCTGGAAATTTCATAAAATTGATGGAATGAAATTTAGCCGTGGCCTTTTGTAGTACATTACTAATAACCTGTTTATCAGTCAGGCTCTACCTTGTTATGGTTGCTGTACACTGATACACATTGGAGTATCCTATTAAGTAGTTCCAGAAAATACCGTGCAGCCTGTACAATATTGGAGCGTCAGAATGCAAAGAACTTTCAGCAGTTTTTACCGTCATTGCATTTTTCTTGTGTGTGTTTCTTAGAAAACCTTACTGTAGGCTTTATTTTTCTTCCTAAAGTCTTAAAAATCAGATATAATATGCTAGCTGCAGCTAACCAGCTCAGGAAATTTTCTGTGTACACATTAATATATTAATGGTCATGAAACATTTTAGCATAGTAATCATCATGAAAATTCAGTTACAATTTTCATTTATGATATTTACATAATCAGTTAATCCTGAAGTTTCCATTCTGTAGAAACAGAAGAACCGTGAATTGTGACAGTGCTTCTGTTCGTATTCAATGGCAGCAACTCCATCTCCTTTCTATAAACAAAGATGAAACCATCAAAGCAACAATTGGCTCAAGCTTCTTCTTTGCTAATCACCCTCCCACTCTTAGAGAGTAGAAGGTCTTTCATTTCTCTGAAACTCCTGAGCTCTTCAAGTGCATCAACTGTCTTCCGAGGCATAAAGAATCCAGAAGCTGTAGCAACTCCTCCTTCAAGCTCAGTCTTCATTGAGTGGGATGAGTAACAACTTGGATCTTGGCGCAGAGGAGGTGCTGTCCTCAGCATGCGAACAAGTTCGCCAACAGCAGCATCTTGTGATTTTCTACCAATTGGCAATGACTGTGAAGTAAACTCAGAAGCTTTTTTCCCCTCAAGATTCTGACTGTACATCCAAATATTTACAGAAAGTAAATACAAAATGATACTAAAGCTGTAAATCACACGCATATTACAAGAAGACAAAAACACAATAATTGTGAATGCAGATCTAGAGCCTAAATAAGAAAATGCCGGAAGAGAGGGTATTGTGTAACCACAAACTCATGTACAAGCAACAAATGACTGAAATGGAATAATTTAAATAAGTATACAAATACAACTGTGTTAGTTCCAGAAAAATATATTCTTGACGGGTTCTCAAGCTGATAAATTAGAGCTCATATGTCACCCATCAAGAATCGTGACCTCTTTTATTCTTAGACCTACGAAACTAAATAGGGAGGAAATATTTGGAAAGATTAAATCACCAAGCAGTAACTACTGTTACAAAAAGGGGGGGGTGGGGAACCAAAGTCCACAACTTTGGGTGTATTTACTTTATCTTCCTGAACAAGGAAGGCTAGCAGCGTGCACTGCTAGCACAATTCCATTCCCCATGAACACTAAGACCAGAATACTTAGGCAACTGACAGATGCTTGATGGTCAAATAAAATATGAAACTGTTGCCTGCACTTGGCAAGTGAAAGAGAAATGTCAAATCTCTGGGTTGTGGTTGGCAAGGGACCAAATTGAGAATCCAATATACAGAGAACAGACATGCAACTGGCAGGCACATGATGGACAGGTAAAGTAACGCAAGTCGGGAACCAGTGGAGTTATCAGGGGCTTTACACAGACTTTTAGTGTGCTATGCGTTTAAGAGTAGGGGAAGTCCATAAAAGCCAGATTCATCCAAAAACCTCATCAAACAAATATAGCCTCCTCCACAAAGCAACTTTGACTAGAAATAGGTACGATTGAATCATTATGGTTGTAGTGTGAAACTAAGGTTTTAATCGATTCATAGGATCTTACAAAAAGAATTCCTGTCAATAATAAAGAAAACAGAAGTTTGGTAAACCATATGCATCACAAGGTGTGCTTAAAGTTCCTAAGGATAAAGCAAACTGACTCAACTGCACTACAACAAAGACTTAACATGCCCAGCTCTTTGTGTAATGTGTACATTATGGGGTCTCCACGTCCACAAAAGATGAGTCAAGGCCCAAGATCAGGCCGGTGACAATTAGATCAATGTGTTTTTGCTATGGGAGCTATAAATGTTCTTATCATATTTGCTGAGATGTTCAAGAATGATTCAGATGATTATTCTTGTTTAAATCACTACGGCTATGAATACTTTCTGCCTTTTTCACAGCTTAGTGGAGGACAAGAGGCCTCCTTCCGGGGGTTCACAGGCAGGTATACAAGAAAGATCAACATCTCTTTTGACAGTGTCTTAACAATGCAAAGCTTCTTAGTCAAAATCCAACAAGAGAGAGCATAGCACTGTGTCCATTTAGAAGAACTAAAGCTTTTGATGTTGCTAGTTGCCAATGTAAAAAAGTATCAAAGGTATACCAGAATAAATATCAGGAAGGAAACAGTAAATTAAGAAGAGAGGGCGATTTGAACATTGTTTGACAAATAAAAGGTAGTCTGAAGTTAGAACATAATTATGTTGCAGAAGTACCAAATGAAACTAGACCTGGATTCTTGTATGCAACACATTAATGGACATGTAACAAACCAAGTTCAAAATAATACCGCAGAGAGAGAGAGAGAGAGAGGTTAATAAATGATGAAACTGAGAAGAGAAAGAGAAATGGAGATATACATAATGGAAAAGAAATAGAGAGAACAAATTGTTTCATTGCCCATTCAAACGTGTTTTTTGTGATTTTCTTTCAGTTTTTTTTTTTTTTTTAATTACAACTTTCCAGTTGTGTTTTCATTAAAAACCAACACAAAATGGTTTTGAATTTTTATTCTTAAAAACAGGTTGATGCAGGACAACCTAGGCTTCCTGCCTAAGGTGTTTGGATTCACCACCAAACAAACACAAAGCAAATTTCGCAAATAATCTGAATAATAATAATCATAGTCTGAAAATACAAAAGAAATCATTTGGGGCTTTATATGCAACTTCCAGGAATCACAATGATAAGGATAAACTCTCCTAAACAAATCCTAAATAATTTCAAATACTAATCTATAATCCTAAACAATCTCAAATACTAATCCGATAATCCTAAACAAATGCTAATGATAAACAACTAGTCCTAACCAAACTCAGATACTAATCCAAACTAAGCAAATAACTATGTTACAATATGAAATTGTCCACTAAAAATCTAAAATGAAATATTGAAATAACTTTTGGTTATACTCCTGCATCACAGGTTTTTGAAAAACAATTTTCTCATTACATTACCTAACGGGCCCAAGAGTGTTGGCTGGGTGTTTTTCTCTCTCAACTTCTTTATTTCTGCTTTCATGTAATGATAATACTAACATTATGAACCAGTTAAAGACCACCATTGCAACCATCAGGTAAGCTTTAAGCTTGCCTATATTTGTACTTCCTTCTTCCTCCTTTCCTATTCCTTCCTTCTTTCCATTACTTAAGTTCTTTACCATGAAACATGCTAAAGATGGTATTACACGCTTCCCTAGTCCAAATAGAATCCTCAACTAAGACAAAAAAAAAGAAGACAGACACCCAAGCATAACTGCTCTCAGTGAATGATGATCAGACCCAATCCAACCGAGCCATTTCCTTTCCATCATAAAATGCAAATCAAGATTGTGAGATAATTTATTTGTTATGTTCAGACCATTAAAATCAAACAAACTTCAATTTCAAAACCCTTTTTCTAGAGTGATTATTCCTCAAAATCTAGTAACCAAGCAGCTCAAGAAGCTGCAATCCTGTAAGTTATAACCAACAGTAGGAGAACTATTAAGAAGGGTGCAGGGAAAGTGGCTGGGGAAATTAAATAAAACCTCTGAAAAGTACGATTACTGGCATAAAAACACTGATACTAAGCAGAAGATGGTTTATGACTTGTATAACTATAGTTATGAGGTAAACTGAAGTACCTGGCATGAAAATCCGATGTATCAACATCATCAACATCAAAGGGATATGTAAAGTCAATATCATCCAATTCGTCCTGGAAAGATAATCTGCTGGAGCTTCTAGAAAATCCAATACGTGGTGAACCACTGGAAGATAACAGTCCTGAGAACCGCCCTGAATCATCTTTGCTATCTCTGGTCACCTATGAAACACATAATAATTGGTCTTATCAGATAACCACAAAAATATTACTAAACTTCAGGAGTGGGATGTATAACTAAAAGTATCAGGATTGGAAAATCGGGACTACCTTTTGACCAGTATAATGATTTGCTGTCACAGGCTGCATCTCGCCAGACCTTAAAGACTCTATTTTCCTGAAGTATGTGATTCCAGATGGAGACTCCTGTGATGAAGGATCAGTCTTTCTGCTTCTGGGAGATAAAGGCGGCAGAGAACTTCTATTTGGATCAGAAGAATTGGGAGAAAGGTATCTAAAATTTCTGCTTGTCATTGGAAGTGGTATACTTACAGGGGCAGTTTCTGAGCGTACACGTGTCTGCATAGGATAAGCATTAGAAATGTATGATGGGGAAGACGGGGATGGAGATGGCGAGAATGGAGGTGAAAGTTGATAATCATCATAACCGATAGCCTTTTGATGGGTTGGCACTCTATAATGTTGAACTCTATTGCCATGAATATCAGTAGGTGGAGTAGGATAATCATATGGCATGGAAGATGGATAATATGCAGGTGGAGAAGGATAATCATATGGCATGGGAGATGGGTAATATGCAGGTGGAGATCCAACAAAGGGTTGATTCTGTGCAGAAAAAGCTGCTCTGTGGAAGCCACTTGTCCAGCTGTGTGGACGTTGTAATGGCACAGGAGCTGGAGCTTGTACTCCTCTCAACGGAAAGGAGGTAGCACTAACACCCTTCCCTGAGGAGGGAAACGACCTTAAAGGGTCAGTGTTGGGGCTACCAACATAATCTGTAATAATCTTTGGTGTCATTGAGGTTGAGGGCTCAAGGTTGAAATCAGATAGCGTTGTGCGGTATGTCACAGATATGCAAAGGCGGCCAGGGTAGGCCTCTACAGCAGGGAAACTGTATTCCTCCATCATTCCTTCCTCCGCCCTTGAGAATGGATCACTAAATGAAGACACCTTGTAAATGATATCAAAATTATAAGTCCGACTTGATGTACTTAGCTGCCGAAAGATCCTATATGCTGGGAGTAGCCTCATTTGTGAATAAAGAGCCCGTAAAAGAATTATTGACTTCTTATATGTTTTCTTGTAAATGGCAGAACTTTCACCAGTTTGAGCAGCTACAACTCGTGGATATTCATACTGAACAACCCACCTCTCTATAACTGTCTCAACGGATCCCCCTACTGCCACAGATGGGGAATTAGACCCTTGGTGAACAAGAATCACATCAATTATCATTGGATCCATCACATTCCTATGCCAGAAATTCAAGTTATCCAGAGCCGCAGGGCGGTCACCTAGTACTAAGTTGAACCATTTGTCACTCTTTCTGACCTGAGAACCCAACGACAGATCACCACTGCGATCATGTGGACGAAGGGAAGGAACCCTCGAGTCTAGAATGATATGTAAGCTCTTCAGCAAAAACTGTGAAACAATTTGTTCCAGTTTTCCCAATTCGGGCTGAAGATTACTTTGCAAATCCATCTTTCTCAGCAAAAAATGTCAAACTAATAAATACCCACCTCCCGATCCCTCTTTTTCACATTCCACTTCCATCACAAACAATCCATACCCAGAAAAGCTCACTCTTTGCCAAACTCAGTTAAAGACAACCAACATGAATTCTGAAACAGTCCAAAAAAAACAAATAACATGTTATGACAAATTAAAGGATTAAAAGAAACGAATACAAACACACACACAACTGTAAACAAAAGAAGCTATTCAAAAACTGTCCCTAAGCAACAAATCAATGACCCAGATAACCCATACCCACATAGATTAACTCCAAAAAAAAATTTAAAGATTAAAACTTTACCAAAAAATAAACAAACCCAATAAGCTGGAAAAGAAATCAAGCAAAAGAACGAGCCATAACGATTGGAAAAGCAATGGATCAAGGAATTGGGTTTCCAAAAAGGAAATAAATTAGCAAGCAATATGATATATGATTCAGTAACCAAAAAGAAAAAAAGAGAGAGAGAGAATGTGAAACTTACTCAAAGATAAGAACGAATGGTATTGTGGTGCACAAACCAAAAAGCCAAAATTATTGGGGAGAGATTATCCAAACCCAAATCAAAGACGTAGCAGCAACAACTGAGGATAGCGTAAAGCATACAGATCTTTATTTATTTATTATTTCAGATCATTGGTACTTATATTCATTAACTGAAGCAAATGTTGTCGTTTAGTTAGTAAAACAACTAAAAGCATCAAATGACGCAAATTCCTCTTTCACTCTCTCTATTCATTAAAATTTGCTAATATAGCTCATTCCCTTTTAATTTCAGAATGTGTAATAAATAATATAATATAATATAATAATAGATTAATGAGACAAAAACAAAAAAATACGTTTTTAGTATTATGAACGTGGAGTTATTCAATAATATGTCAATAACTCAATTACCCCATTTTTTTTAGAAATGATATGTCTACAATAATTTTACAACAAATCTTAAGTGATAAGTTGCTACTGGTTATTATTGTTAGGTTAAAAAAATAATCTCACTGCTAAATTCAAATTTGAATCAATAATAACTAACCACCCATGATTTGTTGTAAAAATGTTGTAAACGTAACACCTCTCATATTTTTTAGGGGTACAATACCCACTTAAATCTTAGTTATAGGTTTCACTTATTTTAATTTGGTCTGTTTATTTAATTTTAATAAGATATTTGCTACTAGTCATCTAAGTTTTCTATAAAACCCAAAAAACAAAACATAAAGGGTTTTTTTTTGTCAAGCGCTTGAGAGAGATCTCTAATTAACGGGTTCTTCCCTCTAGTTGCCTCTCTCAAACCTTCATGGCTCTCCCTCCTTGAGTTCTATGTATGGTATTCAAATCGTGATTTTGATTTTTAATCTTTTTTTCTATTTATTGATTGAAGTGACTAGAAAACCCTATAAAGATCAAATCCTACGCCTAAATGACCTTCGTCAAGTCTTGAAGAATGGTTTGATACTTTTTCTTTTACTTAATCATTTTAATTTAATTCTCAGGTTTGATTTTACTCTTCCCTGATCTATTGTTTGCTAAGTGGCACAATATGGTTTATATTCCTCTTATTGTTGATTCTTCATCTTCTTCTTCTTGGTTCTTGGAGAAATCATTTCAACCTTTCACACAAAAGGATCTCTCTTTGTTCACATGTCTTTTTTTTACCCTCTATGCTTTTCACTCACTTTGAATTCACTTTTACTTTATTGAGGCACCCTATAACATGTTACTTTTATTACTATGATTTGTAAATATCAAATATCATTTATGGTTTCATAAGTAATTTATATTGTTGTTTTATAATGTTAATTTATATGCATAGATTTGGTTATGGCAATTCCTGATGAGCAAAAGTTGTTTTTTCTAGTTTAGTTTGGGTGCATAAAGAGGTCTGTATCACTTTGGTGGTTCTTCTTTCTTATTTTTGCAAACCCCTGATGGGTTTGTAAACTATTAAGAATAAAATCTTAAATTTAATAGGTGCTTTTTTTGGGTCAAATATTTTCCATTTAATTTGTGTTTCTTTTAGTCCAACTTGTATGTATTACTGTGTTTTTTTTTTTGTTTTTTTATTTATTAGACTGAGTTATATATTCATACACACTATAAAGTTTATAACTTTGTGTTATTTAAGTTGCAATGTTTTAGTGGGCATGCATGTTAGGTGTTTGAGAGAATGACTAAACATGTATACTTGCAATTAGCATGCTCTGTTTCTGTTTTGTTAAAAAAATAAAAACTCTTTGGTCATTGTGTGATATAGCATTTTTAAATTTCATTCAAGTAATATAGACCTTGAAAGAGATAGTGAATCCCATCTTTTGTTTTCATTTTAAACTAGTTCCTGTCTAATCTTTAGGATATTTTTGGTCTCAAAGTCAAGAATATTTCATTTGGGTCTTACTATTTTTTGTTTTTAACTTTTAAAGATAATGAAAATGATTTACATTTCAAATTAAATTTTTTTCAAAAAATTAAAAAATTGGATGAAAAATATGATTAGATTCAAGTTCAGAAAATATTTCTAAAGCTTGAAGTTTGTGTTTGATCTATTGTGCTTTATAAGTTTTTCGTGAGACTATTTGAAAATTCTTGAAAAAAAAAAGGTTTTCTTTCTAGGAGTTTTCAATTTATTTTATTCACAGGAACGTTCCATTTAGTTCTGAACACAATAATTTTTTTTTTTCACTTTTTATTTTCTTTTGTAAATTTTATATTATTAAGTGGATTATAAATATTTAAAACAGTAATTAGTATTTAGATTGTGAAATGTGGAATGATTTATGTGGGGGCCGAAAGTTTGAATTCTTATATTGGGCTTTAAGCCCCATTTACTGATAAGAATATGTCCGAGGAGGAGTAAACGTTTGGAAAGGCCCCATAGGGAGTAGTCGTGCAGGGAAATGTTTAACGACACTGGTTCGAGATATTTATCCTCCTCGGACCTGACGAATGTCAATCAGGTGAGCTTTTGCTTGACTTGAGTAAGCTTCCAAGACGTTCCAGCAACGATGATAGACTTCAGAGGTGCAAAGAAGGGATAAGAACATGAAAATATCTTTGGAAAAAGCTGCCACCACCGCATTAAATGCACTACAACAGCTTTCCTGGCCGCATTAATGTGGAGAAGACTTCTGAACAGTGTTTTCAATTACTACCGCCTACAGAAAACTAGAAAAGCTGCTCAATAGGACAGTTACTTGAGTGCAGGGTTAGATGATAAACAAGTGGACGATGGGAATAAATTGGTAAGGGCTATATAATGTAGGAGACACTCCATAAGAGAGGGATCGAAAAAAAGACAGGCAGAGAAATAGTGAAAAGGAATTACTGTAGTACAGTGAAGTACAAACTTTCAGGAATAGCCAACTCATCTAAAAACTGACTTCTCGGACATATATTTGATCCTAAAGTACGTGTTTTTTCCTCCTCGGACAGGTTTCAAACCACTATTAACCGTTAGAAAACCCCTTAACAGCCCAGTTCTTTCACCCACTCTCTTACAAATTTATTGTATTGGACCTATTGGGCTTATTCCCCAATTCTTTTGGGTTTTGGCTACAATTTGTGACCCTACAATTTATCTTTATATTTCTTTTGTATGGCACTTTAATTTCAAGAAATTAAGTATTGGATAATTTTTTTTTTCACTTTTTTTTCTTTTTAAATTTTATATTATTAAGTGGATTATAATTTTTTAAGATAATAATTAGTATTTAGATTATGAATTGTGGAGTGATTTATCTTTTTTTTTTTTTTTTTTTGTATGGTTACTTTCAAGAAATCAAGTACTAGGTAAATTTTGTTTTTTCACTTTTTTTTTTTAAATTTTATATTATTAAGTTGATTATAAAAATTTAAGATAGTAATTAGTATTTAAAGTGTGGATTGCGAAATGATTTTTTTTTTCTTTTTGTATGGTATTTATTTTCAAGAAATAAAGTACTAGGTAACTTTTTTTTCACTTTTATTTTCTTTTGTAAATTTTATATTATTAAGTGGAATATAAATATTTAAAATACTAATTAGTATTTAGATTTTGGACTGTAGAGTAATTTATCTTTTTTTTTTCTTTTTGTATGGTACTTTACTTTTAAGAATTCAAGTACTGGGTAATTTTTTTTTTAACTTTTTTTTTTTGTAAATTTTATATTATTAAATGGATTATAAATATTTAAGATAATAATTAGTATTTATATTTTGGACTTTGGAGTGATTTATATTTATTTATTTTTTTTTTTTTTGTATGGTACTTTAGTTTTAAGAAATCAAATACTGGGTAAAAAAAAAATTTCCGCTTTTTTTGGTAAATTTTATATTATTAAGTGGATTATAAATATTTAATATAATATTTAGTATTTAGATTGTAGTCTGTGGAGTGATTTATATATTTTTTCTTTTCCTTTTTGTATAGTTCTTTACTTTTAAGAAATCAAGTACTGGGTAAATTTTTTTTTTCACTTTTTATTTTCATTTGTAAATTTTATATTACTAAGTGAATTATAAATATTTAAGATAGTAATTAGTATTTAGAGTGTGGACTGCGAAGTGATTTATCTTTTTTTTTTTTTCTTTTTGTACAGTATTTGATTTTCAAGAAATAAAGAACTGGATAATTTTTTTTTTCTTTTTTTTTTGTAAATTTTATATTATTAAGAGGATTATAAATATTCAAGATAGCAATTAGTATTTAGATTATGGACTGTCGAATGATTTTTTTTTTTTTTTTTGTATAGGACTTTACTTTCAAGAAATCAAGTACTGGATAAATTATTTTTTTTTACTTTTTATTCTTTTATAAATTTTATATTATTAAGTGGATTATAAATATTTAAGATAGTAATAATTATTTAGATTTTGGACTGTGGAGTGGTTTATCTTTCTTTTTTTTGTATGGTACTTCACTTTTAAGAAATCAAATACTGGGTAATTTTTTTTTCATTTATAAATTATATATTATTAAGTGAATTATAAATAATAAAGATATTTATTAGTATTTAGAGTGTAGAATGTGAAGTGATTTATATTTATCTTTATCTTTTTTCTCTTTTTTTTTTTGTATGAAACTTTACTTTCTAGAAATCATGTACTGAGTAAATTTTTTTTCACTTTTTTATTTTTTTGTAAATTTTATATTATTAAGTGGATTATAAATATTTAAGATAGTAATTAGTATTTAGATTGTGTACTGTGGAGTGATTTATCTTTATCATTTTTTTATCTTTTTTTTTTTTGTATAATACTTTACTTTTAAGAAATCTAATACCATGTAAAAAAAAATTCATTTTTTTCTTTTATAAATTTTATATTATTAAGTAAATTATAAATATTTAAGATAGTTATTTGTATTTAGAGTATGGAATGTGGAGTGATTTATCTTTATCTTTTATTTTTGTATGGTACATTACTTTCCAGAAATATGGTATTGGGTAATTTTTTTTTTGGTAAATTTATATTATTAAGTAGATCATAAATATCTAAGATAATAATTGGTATTTAGATTATGTACTGTGGACTCATTTATCTCTCTTTTTTTTTCTTTTTTTTTGTATGGTACTTTAATTTCAAGAAATTAAGTACTAGGTAATTTTTTTTTTACTTTGTTTTTCTTTTGTAAATTTTATATTATTAAGTGGATTATAAATATTTAAGAAAGTAATTTGTATTTAAATTGTGAACTGTGGAGTGATTTAACTTTTTTTTTTTGTATGATACTTTAGTTTCAAAAAATCAAGAACTGTGTAAATTTTTTTCACTTTTTTTGGTAAATTTTATATTATTAAGTAGATTATAAATATTTAAAATAGTAGTAGTATTTAAATTGTAAACTGAGAAGTGATTTATCTTTTTCTTTTGTATAGGTTTACTTTTAAGAAATCAAATACTACGTAAATATTTTTTTTTCACTTTTTTATATATTCTAAATTCTATATTATTAAGTGAATTATAAATATTTAAAATTGTAATTAATATATAAATTTTGGACTATAGAGTGATTTCTCTTTATCTTTTTTTTTTTTTTTTTGGTATGGTACTTTAGTTTTAAGAAATCAAATACTGGGTAAATATTTTTCACTTTTTTTTTCTTTTGTAAATTTTATATTATTAAGTGAATTATAAATATTTAAGATGGTAATTAATATTTAGAATGTGGAATGTGAAGTGATTTTTCTTTATCTTATTTTTTTCTTTTTCTTTTTATATGGTACTTTACTTTCCATAAATCAAGTACTGAGTAAATTTTTTTTTTGATGTTTTTTCTTTTGTAAAATTTATATTATTAAGTAAATAATAAATATTTAAGATAGTAATTAGTATATATATTTTGGACTGTAGAGTGATTTATCTTTTTTTTTTTTTTTTTTCTTGTATGGTACTTTAGTTTTAAGAAATCAAATCCTTGGTAAGTTTTTTTTTTCTTTTGTAAATTTTATATCATGAAGTGGACTATAAATATTTAAGATAGTAATTAGTATTTAGAGTGTGGAATGTGAAGCGATTTTTCATTAATTTTTTTTTCCTTTTTCTTTTGTATGGTTGTTTATCTTTTTTTTTTTTTTTCTATTTATATATATATATATATATATATATATATATGGTACTTTACTTTCAAGAAATCAAGTACTAAGTAAAATTTGTTTTCACTTTTTTTTTTCTTTTATATTATTAAATGTATTATAAAATTTTAAAATAGTAATTAGTATTTAGATTGTGAACTGTGAAGTGATCTATCTTTTTTTTTTTTTTATAGAACTTTACTTTCAAAAAATCAAGTACTGTGTAAAAAAAAAAAAATTCTTTTGTAAATTTTTTATTATTAAGTGGATTATAAATATTTAAGACAGTAATTAATATTTATATTTTGGACTGCGGAGTGATTTATCTTTATCTTTTTTTTTTTCTTTTTTCTTGTGTGGTATTTTAGTTTTAAGAAATCAAATACTGGGTAATTTTTTTTTTCTTTTGTGAATTTTATATTATTAAGTGGATTATAAATATTTAAAACAGTAATTAGTATTTAGAGTGTGAAATTTGGAGTGATTTTTCTTTTTTTTTTTTTCATTTTCTTTTGTATGGTAGTTTATTTTCCAAAAATAAAGTACTGGGTAATTTTTTTTCAACTTTTTTTCTTTTGTAAATTTTGTATTATTAAGTGGATTATAAATATTAAAGATAGTAATTACTATTTAGATTGTGGACTATTGAGTGATTTATCTTTATCTTTTTTTTTTTTTTATCTTTTTCTTTTTTTCACTTTTTTTCTTTTGTAAATTTTATATTATTAAGTGGATTATAAATATTTAAGATAGTAATTTCTATTTAGATTTTGAACTGTAGTGTGATTTATCTTTATCTTTTTTTTTTTTTAAATATGGTACTTTAGTTTTCAGAAATCAAATACTATGTAAATTTTTTTTTTTTCAGTTTTTTTTTCTTTTGCAAATTTTATATTATTAAGTGGATTATAAATAATTAAGATAGTAATTGGTATTTAGAGTGTGGAATGTAGAGTGATTTATCTTTATCTTTTTTTTTTCTTTTTGTACGGTACTTTAATTTCGAGAAATAAAGTACTGGGTAATTTTTTTTTTTCACTTTTTTTTCTTTTGTAAATTTTATATTATTAAGTAGATTATAAATATTTAAGATATTAATTAGTATTTAAATTGTGGACTATGGAGGATTTATTTTTATCGTTTTTTTGTATGGTCTTTAATTTTAAGAAATCAAGTGCTAGGTAATTTTTTTTTTCATTTCTTTTCTTTTGTAAATTTTATATTATAAAGTGGATTATAAATATTTAAGATAGTAATTAGTATTTAGATTTTGAATTGTGGAGTGATTTTTTTTTTTTTTGTATGGTACTTTACTTTTAAGAAATCAAGTACTGGGTAAATTTTTTTTTTCACTTTTTTTTTTCTTTTGTAAATTTTATATTATTAAATGGATTATAAATATTTAAGATAGTAATTAGTATTTAGATTGTGGATTTGAAGTGAGCTATCTTTTTTTTCTTTTTCTTTTTTTTGTTTTTGGTATAGGACTTTACTTTAAAGAAATCAAGTTTTGTGTAAAAAAAATTATTTTATTTTATTTTTTAAATTCTCTATTATTAAGTAGATTATAAATATTTAAGATAGTAATTAGTATTTATATTTTGGACTGTGAAGTGATTTATTTATATATATATTTTTTGACATGGTACTTTAGTTTTAAGAAATCAAATATTGGGTAAATGTATTTTTAGTTTTTTTTTCTTTTGTAAATTTTATATTATTAAGTGGATTATAAATATTTAAGATAGTAATTAGTATTTAGATTGTGGACTGTGGAGTGATTTATTTATTTTATTTTATTTTATTTTTTTCCCTTTTTGTATGGTATTTTACTTTCAAGAAATCAAGTACTGAGTAAATTTTTTTTTTTTTCATTTGTAAATTTTATATTATTAAATGGATTATAAATATTTAAGATAGTAATTAGTATTTAGATTGTAGATTGTGAAGTGATCTATCTTTTTTTTTTTTTTTTTTCCTTTTTGTATAGGACTTTACTTTAAAGAAATCAAGTATTGTGTAATTTTTTTTTATTTATAAATTTTCTATTATTAAGTGGATTATAAATATTTAAGATAGTAATTAGTATTTATATTTTGGACTATGAAGTGATTTATCTTTTTTTTTTTCTTGTATGGTACTTTAGTTTGAAGAAATCAAATATTGGGTAATTTTTTTTTCTTTTGTGAATTGTATATTATTAATTGGATTATAAATATTTAAGATAGTAATTCGTATTTATAGTGTGGAATTTGGAGTGATTTTTCATATTTTTTTTTTCTTTTTCTTTTGTATGATTGTTTATTTTCCAGAAATCAAGTACTGGGTGATTTTTTTTTTTCACTTTTTTTTTTTCTTTTGTAAATTTTGTATTATTAAGTAGATTATAAATATTAAAAATAGTAATTAATATTTGGATTGTAGACTGCTGAGTGATTTATCTTTTTTTTCACTTTTTTTTTTCTTTTGTAAATTTTATATTATTAAGTGGATTATAAATATTTAAGATAGTAATTTCTATAAATTTCTATAGCAGGTTGTCTAATAATAGGTACTATGGCAAAAAAAAAGGGAGTACGATAGAATTACCCTATGTGAGAAATGGCTACACTTGGCACGCCAAATAACTTTTTTCTTTTTTGGGTATGATGTATGCATAGACAGTCCCACGTGTACGCTGCCAAGTCCATGGAATTACTTTATATTTTATTAGTTTATATTCTATGAATTGTTATGGTGGTTTAATTTAGTTGAAACTCTATTACTCAAATTTTAAAAAATTAAACATTACATTTCAACTAAAATTCTATTTATTTTATGAATCAATATGATGGTAGATATAATTCTATTATCTAAGTTTCAATCAATTTTGACTAAAAAAAAGTTTCAATAACTTTATCAAAATTTTTCTCCAACTATTATCAAAATTTTAATATTTATTTTAATTATCTATAATCATAATTTTGTATTTCGACTTTGTTATTTTTCGTCTATTAATTTTGACAACTCTAATGTATTTTTTTAAGAGAGTTAACGGAAATTTTCAAACAACAATGATAAAATGACTAAAAAAACAATGTTAATGGATTAAAATGACAAATTTTGAATTTAATATACTAAATGACAATTCACTAAATTAAAATAATGTAATTTTTTTTTTTTTTTTTGGGTTTATTACATGGCAGTTGGCACTTGTTAGCTCTATTGTGGGCCTTGATTGTTTTATTATATATTGGCAAGCCCATATTGGATTCAGACGTCCACTCTTCGTGTGCTATAATTAAAACCTGTCCCAAGTGAGCAGAATTTTTATTCGGCTCCTTCAATGAAATGTAGCCCGTTGACTCTGTGGTGCAGACCGTTGTGACAATACCCGGGCCACTGGCTCTTAAGTGGGCTTATAATTGGGCCTACACCTCGCCAGTAATCAGCCCATTTCTAATGGATTCGTCATATACACGGCCCACGTAACAAAAGGAGTACCTTAACTATAGAGTAGTCCAATTTAATCATTTAAGGCCACCACTACCTTTATTGCCAATAATATAATACAACTATACTAGGTAGCTAGTGAATTTGAATTTCATTGCTTGAGGCCCATAATTAGAGAGCTTTTGAAAGAAAAAAAAAATTTTCTAGGATTAATTACACTCTTCTCCTTAACCATTGAGTACACTTTAATCCTCCTAAACTTTAATAGATCAATGTCCCAACATATTATTCATAAGCCTACATAATGATATGGATATCATGCTCATTAGTCATAGTTTAAGACTTGTGTAATTTGATATATGGAAAAATAGGTTATTTTCTATGTTTTCCACCAATAGTTTATAAGATTTAGAGCAAATAAAACTAATGAAACCTATCCATAAATGATAAAATAATTTTTAAATTTTAGTATGTAATATATAACTAAAGCTAAACCACCTAGTTCGTCAAGTTGAAACAACCCAAATTTTCAACTGAACTGTCGGTTTTGGAAGTTGGTGGATTAGTAGTGGTGTAGAATTTTTCCAACTTCCCAATAGCAGTTTGGTTAGAAAATTTTCCCACAACCCACCCAATCCAACCTACACGCAGTCTTATTTAAGGGATGATATTACGCAGTTTTAAATTTTAAGAGAGATTGAAGTGTACCCCATAGTTAATTAACAAAATTATATTAGGAAACTTGTGCATTGTTCATAATAAAATATTGATTAAATCCTTCCTAAACACCCAAATACATATTTTTCCATATAAACCAAACTGGGCTAAAAAAAACATCTCAAGAATTTTAATGGTCATATTAAATGAATTCTTTATTGAAACTCTAACGCATCTAACCTTTCATCCAAAATAAAGAGAGAAAAAAAAGCTTATTTCATTTATTTTTCTTAAATGGTGTATTTCTAAATTTGAATGGGACCTCATTAGGTTGAAATAATTATTCTTAGATTTGTGATATTACTATTTTAATTGATTTAGAATGAAATAGATTTATATAATTTATTTATTTATAATTATTCAATTTATGTGCTCACAAAATATACAAATATTTTAATAATTTTGTGTCCTATTTTTTAAACGGGTTGAAACGAGCCATGTCTTTGTCAATCCAACGTGGCCTATTTATTGAGAATATTATGTTGGTCAAGTCATGTTTACCTGCCTAATAAATGTGTAATATTAGGGTTAAATACTATTATTAATGAGCCATGGGTAAAATCATGTAAATGAATATCCTTATTTCAACATGACTTGAATATAACTTGCCACCCCTAAGCTACACTTTTGGCCAAGGGAACATCAACAGGAAAATTGTGAATCAAGAGTGGCATAAGTGATATAGAAGCCAAATATTTAGTGAGGTGTGTGAGCAAACTTGCCACCAAACATGTGCTTGATCACAATGCCATGTTAAAATTATTTTGGGATTAATGGCCAGTAAGAAGAGTGGATAATTAGAAGAAAAAGTATAAGCACATATGAAATTGATGTGGTACATAACTAATGACCAATGTCTACGGTGGAAAAGTCCTTAGAGATACTTCTTAACTATCTTGAATTCTATTCAATGTTACAATTAGTCCACTGGAAGTTTATATGAAGAGAGACTAATATTGAACTAACTGTAAACTAATCATAAGATGTAATACAAGTTAGAATGTGTGTTCCTATACAATACAATAATACCCAAAAAAAAAAAAAATGTTGAAGAAAAAAAATGCAATTCACATCCAAGATAGATCAAACTATCAAAGTCACCAACTACTGACATAAACATGAAGTTTTATTTTTAGAGGATTTCTTACAAAAGTTGTGTATTTGACTATAATTATAATGAGATCTGAATATTTGGGGGCTGTTTGGTAGACTTATTTAAACACATGTTTTTAGTTTTTAAATAATATTACACGCATTTTCATACACTTCTTCACCCACACATATTCCCACACATGTTTTCAAACAACAAAACATATGTTTTCAAACACATGTACCAAACACTCCTTGATATTTTGATTTGGTACTCGATATTTTGATGCATTAGAGCGGGTATGATCATATCCTATTTGACTATAATTCAAGCCCCAAATTTGTAGACAACGAAAAGTTATGGTTCTTCTATTGACTTGGAACATTATTTGAATGGGAATAAGTTATTCCGAATAACATGAGTTTTTAGTACAACTTTCATAACTTTTCAGTTGATTAGTCATATCACACATGTCCATAAATTCACTCAATTAGTTAACCTATTAGGCTATTACTTATTAGTATTTGTATTACTTTACATACTCATTAAAAGATTTGAAAACTTTAAATTTGGGACATACTTTAAAACCCAAACCCACCTTTTTATTTCCATATCACAATATATTCAACCTAAACTTAGATCTCTAGCATATATATTTTTAGAGAGTTTTAACTTATAACGTTCACTTTTAATAATAATTTTTTATTATCAGACCAAGATACTAATTGATTTTTGGTATAGACAAGATCGAATCTTAGATTTCTTATTTGATAATAATATACTTTACCAATTAAGCAAATTGAAACTTAGAAGTCTCTTACATACTGTTAGTTGAATTACTAGTAAACTAAATAATGTCAATATAAAGTTGTGGTTGCGGTGGTAGTGAAAGGTGGTGCTGAGTAAAGATCTGATAATGAAGTCAATATAAAGTTGATGACGCTGCCACTTGCCACCTCCCATGAAAAGAAAAGAAAAATATATTGATATGAAATGTGGACAAAGACAAGACTTGAGTACATGAGATTAGACATTAGGCCTTCATGATTGGGGAGGAGTGCCCTTATTCATGATAAATCATAATTTACGATAATGTGACTTTGGAATCATCAACAGTGTAGTCAAAAGCCCACCAATGGCTAGATTCGAATATTCTTGTAATATTCTAATGGTGGGGTTTGGGCGGCAAAAAAAGGCTTGGATATTGAGTTGAAAATGAAATCTTTACTTTATTTATTTTAAAGACATCATTATAATTTATCCAAATTTTGTCCGCTTAATAATAAATTTCTTTTACTCCTTTGACCTTTCCGAAGGCCAAGAGGCTAAAACCATTATAAATTGAGAAATAAATAGTTATTAATTTTTTTTAAGAGGGAATTTCACCTGATGACGTTCTTCCTGATGATAACCTTTTATTATCAGACTAAAATACTAATAAATTTTTGGTATAGGTGGGAATTGAACCCCAAATCTTTTGTACAATCATCACAGATGTTATGTTTATAATATTTTCACAATAAATTATAAGTGATAAGTTATTATTGGTTTTAATTTGAACCTATAACTGAAATTACTTTTTTGCCCACTCAATAACAACCTATCCTTTACAATTTGTTGTAAAAATATTATGGATGTAGCATTTTTTTTATTTGATTGTTAAAATACAAATTGCACATTTTAAGTTTGGCTAAAATTCATTTCAATCATTTAATTTTATCTTTGTTTAGTTGAGTTCTCTAAATTTCAAATTTATTCAATTCAGTATTTTCACACAAAAATTTTATAAAATTAATAAAAATAGTTTATAGATTTTTTATTTGATAATTTTTTTTTTCAAAAAATCTTTTTTCATTAGTTAATTGATAACATTTATATTTTAAAAAAAGGGAATTTGACAAAAGACCGGGATTGGGTAAATTTGATTTTTTTCTTTTTTTTTTAGAGAATAGATAAATTTGAAACTTAGATGACTTAATTAAACAAAAATGAAATGAATTTTAGCCTCTCTTTTTTTTCTTATAAATAGAGCATGTGATTTGAACCATATATCTCTTATTTAAAGACAAAATTTTTATTAATTAAGTTAACTATAATTCACATAAAATAATTAGTTAACACTTTCATAAATTCATATATCTTTTACTCCCTCACAAGTCACACCTCCCCTCCCAAAAAAAAGAAAAAAAAAAAAAAAAAAAACCACAATGAGAACTTAATGAAGGACCCAGTACCCATTTTTTGATTAAGGGGCCTTGCCCTTGAATTTAATAATTGTTTTTTTTTCCCTTTATTTTTGAATTTAATAATTGTATTAGTACTCATCAGTCACCACACTTCCAGATCCAGCAAGAAACTGATTTCTTTCAAGTCCACCAAGGCCACACGAATTGGATCAGCAATATATAGTTTTTTTTAACCCATTTTTATATTCATATTCGATTGCCAATAAACGTGGACATGTTGATTAATTGACTTGATTTGTGGCTCATTTTTCGCCAGGAAGCCAGAGAAGTAACAAAGTCTCTTACGACACCCAAATCTACATTCTACAGCATGGAAACGAAGTTGCTCATAACATCCAAAGCTAGAGCAAGCTATTGCATCACTCATCACTGGGTCAAAAACTTTAAATGTTAATTGATTGGTTTAGTTAATGAAGCTTGCCTAATTTTGTGTCACAAAGTGACAAACCTTGATGGATATATTGATTTTGGATTGAGCTTAATTAGCTTTTATTACTAAAAAGCCAATAGTTTATGGGATGGCATCCTTTATGCATAAATTTTGTCGGGTTGAAATTTTTTATGTATATAGACAAGACAATTGTTCTGCTTATTTGTTAGCTAAAATTGTTTTAGGTATTATTGATTTTTCTATTTGGATTGAAGAGAGTCCTTATTTTATACAATAAGCTCTTCTTCATAATGTATTTATTGCTTTTCATTTTGAATAAAATTTGATGTTTTCCATAAAAATAAAAATAAAAACCAATAGTTTAATTGCATCAAATGATGTTTTTTTCTTTTCCTCTCCCTCTCCCTCTATTTTTTCAAGTATCTTTCTTCAAATAAGCTATCTTGCTCATTGGAATAGTTGTTTGTCTTAGATAACTTGAGATTATTTAGTACTATTTATTTATACAAAGGGTCCTTCAATTAGTTTATGCTATAAGATCAAGATGTTGTGTTGCAAATGAAGCTTTTGATACCATACTTGTAAGGGCACGATTTGGATCCTAAGCCCAAAAGGTAAAAGGATTAAGGGCCAAAGAGCCCAATACAATGAATTTGTAGAGAGTGGGCTAGAAACGAGGTTTTGATGAACTGGACAATGCTCACAATGGACTAAAGATGGTAAGAAAGCAAGGAAAGACAAAGAAAAACAAGGTTTTGTAAAGAAAATCTTCCTCGGCAAAATTTGAGGAGAATAGTTCTTGAATATATTGCTTTTACCCTTGATTACAACTACAATTCTTAGTGCCACAGTATTTTTTTTTTACTACCAATCCCTCGATTTCTTTTGCAATGGGATCTATCCTCTTTATATTACCCCCCCCCCCCCCCCTTTACTCCATCTTAGCCCTCCACGTGTAGATCAAATGGTTGGCTTTTACTCCTGTCCCATCAACACCTTCCTGAAACTTTTAGGAGTAGCTGTAAGGCTGAACATCTCTGTTCAAGCATCACCTCCACATTAATACGGTCAGAGAGTTAACTACAGAGCATTTAAGGTGGTGGTAGTAGCTTTCCCTTAGATATTTTTTACCTTCCCCTTATCTTATTCCTTCCCAATGCCTATCCTCACCAGTAGAACTGTCTGAAATGTTGCTCTTGATGGCAGGTCAACCTTTTTGACCTCTACATCATTAAGCCGATGAGGTATTTGTCCTCGAACCACCTTCTTGACGCTTTTATGATCAGTCCCTTTTCTTCATCCACTAATTTGCATTTCCAGCTTTTAGGGGTAGCTGTAAGGCTGAACATCTCTGTTCAGACATCAACTCCAGAGAGTTAGTTACAGAGCATTTAAGGCGGTGGTAGTAGCTTTCCCTTAGATATTTCTTACCTTTGCCTTATCTTATTCCTTCCCAATGCCTATCCTTACCAGTAGAACTGTTTAGAACGTCACTCTTGATGGCAGGTCAATCCTTCTGACCTCTGCACCATTAAGCTAATGAGGCATTTATCCTCGGACCCTGACGCTTTTATGATCAGTCCCCTTTCTTCATCCACTAATTTGCACTTCTATACTAATGTTTACCAGTCCTTGGACTATTAAATGTCTTCAGACAGAGCCCACGGTTCAATATACGTTTCTGGGCCTGTCATCCCTCACAATACTCATTATATAAACTTTAATGACAAAGAACCCAATGTAGTCAAAAGGCAAAAAATTAAAAAAAAAAAAAAAAAAAAATCCTAAACCCTTCATAATAAAAAAGAGAAGTGCTATCTTGAATTTTGAATATAAAAGCAATTGACTATGTTAAAAGGAGCTGAACCATCAAAAAAGTTGAAGCACAATTGTATGATGTCCAACACGAGTCTATAATTTAAAGTATAAACTGTAAATAATTCAAACAGAACTATTTGACTTTGTAAACTCCACAATCTCAACTAATTGAATTTAAATTTAAGCAAGTTTATCAATTGTTAATGGACAAGAAATCTTTCATTAAAACTCACACTTATCAGATTAACCAATAAGGATCATGTGTGTGGAATGTGGATTCATACGTGTTTCATGCTTAAGTTATTCAACCAATAATAACAATGATAATGATATTGTTAATAATTTTGTTCCCAATTGTTGTCGACTTACTAAAGCACTAATAGATTTTTTTTATTCAAAAATTTTTTTTAATATATTTTTTTATTCATTGATTGGGGTAGATAGTGCTTCTCAGGTTAGTGGCGCAAGACAAATTATTAGAAGATATTTTGAAATAACCAATAAAAATAAAAATAAAACCTAGTAAATTGAAGAAATCGATAGCAAGTGGGAGAGCAACTTGGTTATGGTGTACTTTAATCAAACTGATTAATTTGGTTTTTTATTTTATTTTATTTTTATTTTTTATTATAAATTTGGTTCTGTTTTAAATCAAACAAAATTGAATACAAACAATTTAGTTTGATTGAGTTAAAAGGTTAATATCACTTTTTATCTTTTTGGCTAGATGAATTTATGGAGGGATTAAATGATAAGCATTGACCCACTACAAATGTGCCGGTGCTATTAGACTGAAAGGTCATTAGTAATTAGGGGGCTAATGATGGTGCATGAGATCATCTACCTGATAGAAAATCTTCCACATCATAAGACGATTTAGAGTCTATTTGATTAAGCGATTTGAAAAACCCTTTTTTTTAAACCTAAAACGCCGTTTCACAATAAGAACTCCTTATAACTTTTTTAACAAATGCTTATTTTAAACTCAATGCGCTATTTTATAATAGCTTATACAAAAGCACCCTTCCAATGTGCTAATATAGTTATATATGGCACCAACACCATGTTCAAAATTCGAACAGAGAACCACAAACATAAATAACTAATCTCCAAATGAGTAAGGTGATTAATTATAATTAATAGCAAATTATCAACAAGATCAATGCCTCAAAAGCCTATAAATTGAGGATTTAGCGAACCACACAAGGTATAAGCAAGAACCCACATATTCTCCATTCGCTAAACGATAGAGAAATCTTTTTGACTTGATTGTTGGAAGATCTTAGCGCCAAACCACACTTGTGTCACCTCGTAGCTCTTTTGTCCTGTCTTTGAATGTGTGGTGTGTGCAGCAAAGTTGAGCTATTCAAGATAAGCATCCACCCTGCAAACAACTGATCCTTCAGTAAAGATGATATGTCAAACACATAAATATCTTAATGTTTTATGGGTTTTTATTTTATTTTTTATTTTAATGAAATAGAAAAGTTTTATGGCCAAAATCAACCAGCAAGGAAGGATACAAAAGGCAAGGGATCAAAGACCGAGCTTCCTCATAAAGTACATTTACAAATGTGTGGATCAAGCCCTTCTAAAAAAAAAAAACCAAACAAACAAACAAATAAGGAAAGAGCTATCTAAGGACCACCAGGTTAGAACATGATTGAGCTGCTTTATTTGCTTCTCTATACACCCAATTAAAATCCAATTAATTAATTTACATAAAATAGGGTAATATGTTTTTGCCTTATGAAATTATAAATGCATCATACTTCTTCAACCCATAAAAAGTTCATACGCTTCTTTAAATATCATAGAGTACAATATTATATCCTTTTTTTCTCAATTTCCATTTACTCATTATGCATTTTTGTTAAACTGAACCAACCCAAAAATTGAGTAAATGTGCATTTGGATGCATCTTTTTTTTTTTCAATGCTTATATGTTGAAATTTGATTAAAATATGATTGTAGTTGGAAATAATTAGACTTTAAAAAACTATGCATAAACAAATAAATTAACTTTAGCAAAAATTGATGGCAACTAGCAAGCTGACATTATGTATCTAGACACAATTATTCATAACTTATTGATCGAGTTTATAAATTATGATCGATGAGAATAAAAGAGATGTTAGTAGTTATTATCCACTAATCAAAATTACCAAAATAAAAAATGGATCAATAGAATAATTTGAAAGATACATTTTTTTGCCAAATAAGATACTTTGTTTTATAGTAGTGAATCTGTAACAACTTATCAAACTAAAAATAAAAATAAGAAAAAAAATTTGTGTTTGATGGTTGGTAACAAATATTGTTAGTTTGTTTTAGATTTTGACTTTATTATGCTGTTTTATATTAGTTAATAACTTAGATTTGATTTCGGCTTGTGTCGAATGAAATGAGATTCATTAGTGATTCATGAGTTCTTATTTTAGTTAACCGGAAATGTTAACGAATATCTTAAAAGTATTATGATAAAATATTTACTCTTTTTTTCCCACTTTTTATATTTCCAAAACTTTTTTACATAATTCATTTACAAATATTAATATGCAAACAATGCCCAGAGTAATAATTATCATCTCAAACCGTCGAGGTTCAACCTCGGATAGCAAAGCAAACACGTAAGCAAAAAAATGAATCTAGAAAAGGACGAGGTACATTGAACCTAGACACCCATGTTCTACACATCTGTAAGTCTATATATTCAACATCTTGCTAAGCCTAATTATAAGCCAAACAGAGAAAGAAAGGCAGAGAGAGAGAGCTAAGAACTAGTTAAATATAGCCACCTTTTCACAGCATAGATAGAGAGAGAGAGAGAGAGAAAAAAAAAATGGCACCAACAATGGGAGCTTTTCTAGTTGTTGAAGCGAAAAAGAGCAGAGAAGAAGAGGAGATTAGGCTTAGGAAGAGGAACATGGAGTTGGAGAGAGAGCTTAGGAAGAGTCAGGAGAGAGAGGAGGAGATGAGGAAGGAGCTACAGAGAGCATGGGAGAGACTCAGAATTGCTGAGGAGGCTGAAGAGAGGCTGTGCTCGCAGCTTGGTGAGCTCGAGGCTGAGTCTGTACACCAGGCTCGTGAGTACAACGCTCGGGTTCTCTCTCTCATGGACCAAATCTCAAGGACCCAACTTCCTCAATCCGCCACCTCTTCCTCTCCTGCCTTGTTTCAATACTGAAAAGGAGGCCGAGATGTCAAGAGTCTTATAATTTAATTGGCACGGAAGTTGAAAGCGTCCAGATTCAAATCACCCTTTCTCGGTTGTAATTATCGATTTATCTAGGGTGAAATATATCATTAACCCCTCATGCATCCTCTCTTCCTCTGTGTGTGTGTGTGTTTGTGTGTGAATTGAGAGAGATTTATGTGGTGGTAATTAGTGATGTAAAGTTGTGATTTTAGGAATGTAATTTAAGAAATTTTTGTTCATGATTTTGCTAATCTTTTGGTTTTTTTTAATGTCAAATTTCTCATTTTACTTCTGCCTCTAGACTTTTTTTCACTTTTTTATTCTTAATAACTTGATAATTACATTGGAGAAAATGAAATTTAAAGTTTTTTTTTTTTTTGAGAATCAAATGAAATTTAAAGTTGAATGTATATTTATTAAAAAACAATAATAATTATCAGTTCAACTCTTGGAGCCTCTAGATCATCTTGATCAAAAGCATTCAATTCAAGGCCTGTATGTTCTGTCTTTTTTTAATTCGTCGACTGTTTAAAAATGAATTATTTAAAAATGACTCATTAGATGAGTTTTGATTATGGTGATAATCTCGCTACAACCGTCATTCCTACGTAATTAGTGTAAAGTCTTCAAAATTGTGACTTGTGAGATGAGAAGAGTGGATGGTGTAGAAGAAAGAAGATTTTGGAAGGCAAAGTAAAGATAAAATATGAAAGAGAAAGAAGGCGACATATAACTAATGAAGAAAATTGGTTGCAACTAATGGTGAATTCTCAATAGAGAATAGGAAAGCACGAGATGGGGTCACATTTATTTTCTATTGGAAGAAAAAGGTTAAATGATTTTGATGTAAGGTCGTAATAGAGTAGTGGAATGAACGACCGTTAGTTCATGGGCCAGGTTTGGTTTTTGATATAGACAGCCCTATGCCTGGGAACACAAAAAAGTTCACAATTTTTTATTCTAATTCGTTATTTTTGTCACAAGTGACGAGGTGTGATTGATAGAGTAAAATGATGGATCTACACCTACACTACTCATAATTCATCATGTAATAAGTCTCTAGTATCTTACCGTACAATTTGAGCAATTCGTCATGTGACAAGTCTCTAGTATCTTATTGTAAAATTTCAGCAATAATTTCCGCAAATGACAAAAAAGAGACAAAAGAGACCCCAGAGGTTGCTTTTAAGTCTTCACCGTAAAGTGTTTAGAGGTGGCAAGCAACCCATCTTGGCATGTCAACAATGGGAACAGAATTGTGAAATAAGGCTTGGGATTTTTTTTTTTTTTTGCTTTGGATCTAATACTTTTGACATTATGGTAAGAGAGAGTTTTTCATTGATGGCAATCAATTTATTCTTTACAAAAAGTCATAAACACTCCACCCATACCGACGCACAATCTTTTTTTATGAAATAATAATGAAAAAGAATCCATCAAATCAGTGAGATTAAAGCTACACATGTACATTTACCATCGACATTGAAGATACCCCAGCCAAAAATTGGCACTGCACGGCATGAAAATGAAACTGGATAGAATGGAATCGGATAAACATTGATCGGAAGTTTTTGATGGTATTTACACTTTATATAAAATTTGAATTGGTCTCAAACTCAAGACTATTTCTTTTCTTTTTTTTTTTTTCTTTTTTAGGAATCAACTCAAGATTAGATTGATCTTGAATTCATCACCAAATTAGAGCATATATGTTCCCATAAAAAAAAAAAAAATTAGAGCATATATGTGACAAAGAAAGATGAAAGGGGGATAATGGAAGAGAATAAAAAGAAAATGAAAAAGAAAGTGATCGGAATGATTGATACAAAAAAGTCTCAAACATATTGAAATCCCAAGATAACACCGTCAACATATGTAAAAGGAGGCTCCATGTCATTTTCCTTCTCACGTAAGGTGAGTCTTTTTCTCTACATGGGAATCTTCTTCTCACTTTTTTGGTGAGACGTTGTGCTGTTTGGTCTTTTCTGTGGTAGTTTGTCTTTTTAGTCTCCTTTTATTCTTACGTTTTCAACTATGGATTCGGATTTTGTTCAAAAGCTACAAAATATTAAGTTGACGGAAGATGAAGGAGAAGTTATTAGGGTTGGATCTGCGCATAGGGATAGGATGTTGGAAGAATGCTCTCTCAGTCTGTTGGGGAGATTTCTCATGACTAGGTTTTTTAACCAACGGGCCGCAATGGCTTTATTGCGATCTGTGTGGAAGATGGGTTTTGATGTTCGTATTGTTGATGTCAGAGATGGTGTTTTTCAATTTAAATTCACCATGGGGAGCCAGTTGAAGTGGGTGCTAGCAAATGGTCCATGGAGTTTTGAGGATCATCCTTTGGTGTTGTGCAAGTGGGAGCGAGGCATGACTGTGAATTCTGTTCGTTTCAATTCAATACCAATGTGGGTACAGGTGTGGGGGCTTCCTTTTGATTTGTTGTCTGAGGAGGTAGGTAGAGATATTGGTAATGGTCTGGGAAAGGTTGTGGAGGTTGATTTGAAAGCTTTTTCATCAGACCAAGCCCGTTTTCTATGAGTAAGGGTTGAATTGCCATTGGAGAAATTGTTACGTAAAGGGGGTGTTATTGCAAGCCCAGAAGGAGATAAAGTCTGTATTGGCTTTAAATACGAAAGATTAGTGGGGCTATGCTTCGGGTGTGGTCGGATTGGTCATAAAGCCAGAGAGTGTTCTTTTCAAGTCGATCACCAACAAGAACTCCCTTATGGTGAATGGTTAAAGGCCGGTTTTTGTAAAAACTTTGCTTCTGCAAATATTGGTGGCGGTTTGGTGAGAAGAGAGGTTGATACGCAAGTGGGTCCTAGCCATGGAAGAGTATCATTGCAATCTGTTAGGGAGAACGTAAACATGGAAACTGATTCCGTGAGAGTAGTTCTAGGGCAGAAGCATGTTCAAGTTGACAGTGGTGTTTTTGTTGGTGGGCCGTCCAAGGGTGGTGCTATGATTGGAGCGGTTAAGAAGGCTGAAACAGTTGCATTGGATTTCGGAACTTGATAAGGCTATCCAATCAGAACCTATTATTTCGACTATAGGTTCAGTCCGTGTAGAACAGTTGGAGGACAAAAGGGACATTTATTCAGGCTTGGTTGAAATTGAGGTGATGGACGCTGACTTACCTCCTAATAAACGAGTTCCAATAGAGAAAAAAGTGGAGCCATGTACTTCTTTGTGTCTCCAGGAGGTTGCATGCGACTTCAACGTTGGCAAAGGCAAGGACCAAGTGTGTAGCATCCCGGTCGTTGGCAGACCCAAACGAAGTGGAACTAAAACTAAAAGTGTTTTTCACAATGTACAAGGCCCATCTTTAAATGCTTTAGGTGGAGGTACTTTTCAAAAGCCCACTTTAGACGAGCAGAATTTACTTAATGCGAGTGAAATTGGGCACAAGAAAGGGACTTGGAAGAGGGCTCAAGTTAAGCTACGGTCTGATACAGAGTTGCCACTTAATACTTTGCTAGGTCTAAAAAGGAGTAACAAGGATATCTCATGTGTGACAGAGAAGGCAGATGGGGTAAAAAAGAAAACCAAGGTGAGTAACAGTGAAGTTTTACATGTTCTTTCTGGGGTAGATTAGATTACATTGGCGGAGGTTGCTACGCAACCCCGCCGGGCATTATAAGTCTATTGAGTTGGAACTACCGAAGGCTTGGGAACTGTCGGATAGTTCGTGCCTTGGTGAAGGTAATCAATAAACAAGATCCCAATATTGTCTTTTTAATGGAGACAAAATCTGGTTTGGATTGGATGCTAAAGTTTCGTGATTGGTGTAAATATAAAAATGGTTTTATTGTGCCTAGTAGGGGAAGTAGTGGTAGCTTAGCTTTATTTTGGAAGAAAGAGATTAGGCTTGATATTTAGAATTGTTCACACTCATATATTGATGCATGGGTAAATGGGGGGGCTGCTATTGGTTGGTGGCATCTTATTGATTTTTTTGGTGAACTTGATACTTCTAAAAGAGGGGAGTCATGGCAAAAACTTAAGCATTTGCATGGGACATCTTCTTTACCGTGGTTAGCATAGGGGACTTTAATGAAATTACTTGCATGGTTGAAAAGGAGGGGGGAAGTAATAGAACAAGACAACAAATGAAATATTTTGTTGATACCATTAACTGTTGTGGTCTTAAGGAAGTTCGATTTATGGGGCCATTGTTCACTTGGTTGTATTTAAAAGAGGATGGGTCCCAAATTGGAGAAAGCTTGGATAGAGCTTTGGCTATGGTGGAGTGGTTTCATTTATTTCCAATGGCTAAGCTTGTTCATCTTTCATCATCAGCTTCAGATCATTCCCCTCTTATTCTTTAGTTGTTTGCTAAACCAAGAAAAAAGAGGATGGGTAGGGTTTTCCGGTTTGAATCAATGTGGTTAAAGGATCCAAGATGTGAGGCTATTGTGGAGGAAGCTTGGGATGAAGGCTTACTTGGTGGGTCGGATGATGTTCTTAATAAATGCTTAGAGAATTGTTGTGCTAGACTTGAGGTGTGGAATGGCACAAAATTTGGCAATGTGGGGAAAACAATGGCTGAATTACAGAAAAAGTTAGAATGGTTAGAGTTGCAACCTTCAACATCGGATATGATTAGATCATTGAAGAATACTAGAATTGAGTTGAATTGTTGAATGGACAAGGAAGATGATATGTGGAGGCAAAGATTAAGAATTAGTTGACTACAATCGGGAGATAAGAACACTAGGTTTTTCCATGAGAAAGCTTCTGCAAGATACAAAAAGAATTTCATAGATGGTTTCTTAGATGAGAATGGTAGGTGGTTGGAAGGAGATGAGCATGTGGAGGAGTTAATGTTGCAGAACTATGAGAGATTTTTTACCAGTAGTGGTCCTATGGATTTTGAAGAAATCTTAGATGCAATCCAACATAAAGTCACCCCAAGGATGAATCAGGTACTTGTAAGAGAGTTTACAAAAGTTGAAGTGAAAAATGCCATTAAGCAAATGTACCCGTTGAAGTCTCCTGGACCAGATGGCATGCCTTCATTGTTTTATCAACACTTTTGGCCCAAGATTTGTGTTGTGGTTACTTCAACTATTTTGGCCTTCCTTAATTCAGGTATCATCCCACCTAATTTTAATTATACACATATTGTCCTTATTCCTAAATGTAAAGAGCCAAAATCTGTGACTGATTATATACCTATTAGTTTTTGTAATGTGGTTTATAAAATTGCATCAAAAGCCATTACTAATAGATTGAAAAAAGTACTTCCTTCTATTATTAGTGATACCCAAAGTGCATTTGTTCATGGTAGGTTAATCACTGATAATGTTCTTGTAACTTATGAAATGATGCACCATATTAGTCAAAAGAAGAGTGGTAGAGTGGGTGATTTGGCTCTAAAACTTGATATGCATAAGGCATATGATAAGGTAGAGTGGATATGGTTGGAAAAAATTATGCAAAGGTTGGGTTTTGATGATAAATGGTATGCTTTGATTATAAGTTGTGTCACTACTGTTTCCCATTCAGTGAAGATTAATGGAAAACCTAAAGGGCATATTGTTCCAAGTAAGGGAATAAGGTAGGGTGACCCACTATCTCCATATCTATTCTTGCTATGTGCGGAAGGCCTTTCTGCTCTTATTAAGAAAGAGGTGGAGAATGGAATGTTGGGGAGAGTTGCAGTTTGCCGTAGGGGTCCCATAATATCCCATCTTTTTTTTGCCAATGATAATCTCATTTTTTGCAAAGCTTCCTTGGAGGAGTGTGATGCCCTTCAGAGGGTATTGAGGGTTTGTGAATGTGCTTCGGGCCAGCAGTTAAATCGTACCAAAACTTCTTTGTTTTTTAGTAGTAATACTCCTATGGATATTCAAGAAATTATTAAAGAGAGGTTTGGGGCCTAAGTGATTAAGCACCATGAAAAATATCTTGGTTTGCCGTCATTAGTGGGAAGGAATAAGAAAAATACTTTCAATTCTATTAAGGACAAACTAAGGAAAAAGTTTGCTGGTTGGAAAGAGAAGTTATTGTCTAAGGCAGGAAAAGAAATGTTGATAAAAGCTCTGGCATAGGTAATTCCGATGTATACTATAAGTGTTTTTAAATTGCTTGACTCTCTTTGTGAGGATTTGACGTCTATGATACGCAATTTTTGGTGGGGGCAAAGAAATGAAGAGAGGAGGATAGCTTGGATGAGTTGGGAAAAATTATGTGCCCCAAAAAGTTGTGGTGGGATGAGATTTAAAAAACTTAAGGAGTTTAACTTGCTTTATTGGCTAAGCAAGGGTGGAGGCTTCAACAAGGTCATGATTCATTGGTGTATAAGGTTTTGAAAGCTAAGTATTTTCCTACATGTGATTTTTCACAGGCTGTTTTGGGCAATAATCCCTCATTTACTTGGCGGAGTATTATGTTTGCTCAATCCCTTGTTAAAAATGGTTTATGGTGGAGGCTTGGTAATGGTGAGAGTATCTAGATTTGGGGTGATAAATGGCTACCTAAGCCTTCAACTTTCATGGTTTCATCTCCTAGATTGTTTATGCCACATGATATGAAGGTTGGAGAATTGATAAATAAGGAGGAGGCTTTGTGGAAGGCTGATGCTATAAATGCTCTGTTTGTGCTGCATATGCTCTGTTTGTGCTGCATGAAGCAGAGGTTATAAAAGCTATCCCAATAAATTCTCATCTGCCCGAAGATAAACTAATTTGGGCTTGGAGTAATAATGGAGTGTTCTCGGTGAAGAATGCCTACTGGGTTGCTTGCCAAATGTCAACAGCTGAATTTTCTAGTTCAAGCTCTGATGGCAACCAAGAAAGGAGCTTCTAGAAACGTCTATGGCAAATCAATGTGCTTCACAAAATAAGACACTTTGCTTGGAGGGCTTGCTGGGACATCTTACCATTGAAAACTAACCTTGTTAAAAGAAAAGTTTTGCAAGTGGCTACATGTGATTGATGCAACATGGAGGAGGAAGATTCGATTCATTTTTTCTGGAAATGCAACAGAGCAAAAGAGCTTTGGTTGTCGTCCAAGCTGGTTTTCCCAAATGTAATGGACCGGTTAAGTTCTTTTAAGGAGATGGTATGGTGTTTATTGATGGATGAAAAAAGTTCATCGGAAAATCTGGAGTTGTTGCTAACTTGTGTGGGCATTGTGGGGAAACCGGAATGAAGTTCGATGTGGCGGAAAGCGAAAAGATGGTAGGATGCTTCTTCATTGGGTGACTCAATATCTGGAGGAATACTGATTTGTCATTATTTTGACACCAGTTTCAAACATTTCTGTTTAGCATGTTCAAAGGTGGAACCCGCCATCCACTTCGTGTTTTAAATGTAACGTTGATGCTGCCGTGTTTGCTGAGTTAAAGTCAATGGGAATTGGTGTGATTGTACGGGACTTGCATGGGCACTTTGTAGCAGCAATGTGCAAGCAATTACATGCACCACTGGGACCTATTGAATCAGAATCGAAGGTTGTTGAAATTGGTATGTAGTTCGCAAAGTAGCTGGGTTTATTAGACATCATCATGGAGGGTGATTCGTTAATGGTTTCTAGAGCATTGAATTAGTCATCCTCACCTCTAGCCTCAATTGATGCGGTAATAATGGGGATTAGTTTGGCTTCATTGGAGTTCCACACCGTGTATTTTTCTCATGTAAAGCGTAATGCTAATTCCCCAGCTCATTTGCTAGCAAAGTATGCCAAGGGCATAGTTAATCAATGTATGTGGATGGAGAATTGTCCTAGTTTCTTAGAACTTGCAATTCTTCATGATGTAAACTCTAATGTTGTTTAATATTAAGTTTGTGATTTCCTATTTAAAAAAAACATATGTAAAAGGAACTTCATTTAGGAATGTTTATGTATGATTTGTACACAAACTCATTACGACGTGGCTCTTCATGATATTTGTCCACAATTTGCTTTACTTTATTTTATTTTTTTATAAAAAGAATGTATATAATTATCATTTTGATGAAATATTAAATTCATATTAATTTCTATTGGTACAACATTCTTTAACAAAGACAAATGTAAAAGGCTAAAATGCACTTTTAGTCTCTACATTTTGGGCCTATTCACAATTTGGTCCTTAAATTGATTTAGGTCCTAGGTCAGTCCCTAATTTTTAAAAATCGTTTTTAAAATAGTCCTTACCGTCAACTCAGTAACAGAAAATGCTGAGGTGGCAAATGGAATGCACTGTTTGCTGACATGGTGTTGACGTGGATATTAAAATATTATTAAAAAAACTTATTTAGCATTTTTGAAATGCCACGTCAGATTTAAACTAATAAAAAATTAAAAAAAAAATCCAGGTCAAAAATTTTAAAATAAATAAACATTAATTTAATTAAATTAAGAAAAAAAAAGCTTTTTTAGTTTAAAAAATTGAGTTCTTATTAATTCAAATTGAAAAGAATGGGTCTTTTCTCTGGAGACGAGGAGGTTTTGGTGTTGTGCTGAGTCTGAGTGGTCATGACCGCCAAGTTCTCCATCTTTTAGCCCCTGTACTCCGATCTCACCGGTGGGGGAGGAAGACTAGCTAGCAAGGGAGGAGGGAGGATGAAGCCGAAGTTAGTCTTGGCTTTGGGACCACGGAGGCTGAGGGTGGCCTTGTCGTGGGCTTAGAGTGGTTTCCTCCACCGTGTTGAAGGTGCCCAGCCACTTACGGGTCTTTTTCCAAGGGTCTCAGATCTTCGCCGCAAAACGGCCCCACGGCCTCTTCCGGATGCCTCTAGGTTTGGGGTTTGAACGGGTTGTTGGTTTGAATGGCTTTTGAATCTTGGGTTGGTTTCAAAGTTTCAGTGGTGTTGTTTTGGTGGTCAGTGGTGTTGTTTCGTTGGTCAATGATGTTGTTTGGGTGATTGCATCGAGTTTGAATGGGTTGTGGGTCATGGGTTTGAATGAGTTGTGAATCTTCAGTGGTGATTGGTTGAGATATGAGTTTAGGGTTTGGTTCTTTGTTCTGGATGTTGATGGTGGTAGTGGTGGTGGCAGTGGCGGCGGATGGCTTAGGTTTTGGATTTGGAATTTGGATTTTGTTTGGGTGTTTTGAGTTTTAGTATGGGTCTTGGGTTTTGTTTGAGTTTGGGTTTGACTCTCGGCGGTGGGTTTTTGGTGGTGATTTGTGGTTGTTGTGGTTGGTGGTGTGGGTGATTGTGGTGGTTGTTTTGGTTGTTGGTGGTGGTTTCAGTTTGTGGGTATGGATTTTTTGTGCTGAGATTGATTTTGAATGGGTTAGTCAATTGGGTTTGTCTTGATTTGGAGAAAAACATGAAGAATGAAGTTCATGTTCTGGGTTGGAGGGTTTTGGGTTTGACATTATTCTAGGTTGGAAGTTTGATGATTTTTCTAGGTTGGTTTTCTCATGTGGGTTTGGGTTTGATGATTTTTTCATGTTCTGGAGGTTTCGGTGGAGATTAGAGATTTTGTATGAAATTTTGCATTGTCTTGGGTTTGATTGTGCTCTTATTTTGGGTTTGATTGTTCTTGGATTCGGGAAGAACATGAAAAACAAGTTCATGTGTTCTTACCTTCTAAAAAATAATGAAAGCAATAATAATAATAATAATAATAATAATAATAATAATAATAATAAAATTAGATTTAAAGTTTGTGTTTTTTTTATTTAAAATTAGTTTGAATTAAATTGAAATTGAAAAATATAAATTAATTTATTTTTTTAATTAAACTGACATGACTTTTTTTAATTCAGAAAATGCTGACATGGAATTTAAAAAATTTTAAATATATTTTATTATTATTATTTTATTAGCCACATCAATAAACAGTGCATTCCATTTGCCACCTCAGCATTTTCTGTCACTAGATTGATGGCAGGGACTATTTTAAAAATGATTTTTAAAATCAGGGACTGACCTAAGACCTAAATCAATTTATGGACCAAATTGTGAATAGGCCCAAAATGTAGGGACTAAAAGTGCATTTTAGCCAATGTAAAATGGACGCAACAGCTTATCAGCTCTGCACTTACAAAAAAAAATGGCATGCCTTTTTGGCATCACTTGGGAAATGCATAGCCACATCAAACTTGTAATGTAATGGGTGGCATGTTCTAGGCATCTGTTTTCACTTTGCCTACCTGTAGTTTAAAACTTTACACTTTAGTCACCTAAACTTCAATCCGTTACCCATTCATTATTCACCTCACCCTCAGACGTTAGAAAAACACAATTTTATTAAAAATCAGAACATAACACGGATAAAAAACACGAACCATTGAATCTTTTCCTCATGAGCCTTAGAAACACGAAAATCCCTTTAGAAACCCCATTCTACATCTGATATTAAAATAGTGTTGCATCTGATATTGAGGGACTAAATCCTGGTAAGAAATCAGTCATTGTTTGAGTTTTTAATTTGGGTTTGTGGTTGTTTTATAGTTTTTTGAGTAATCAGTCAATGGTCAATGTTACATGTAAGGTAATGAGAATATTGGTTGTGTTTATTGATGTTTATGAAAAATGTGACCACCTATTGTTTGGATTTATGTTTGTTTATGAGCATTTTATTTGTCGTGGTCATTGTGTCTCACAATGGACCTAAGTTTCTGTTGGGTTTAAATTTTAGTGTTTGCATATGTTTATTAGTAAAATAGAAACAAAAGCAAAGCAAAAAATGTGGTCCCTTTGATGTGTGTGTTGCATCCCAAAAGCAAAACAAAAACATGCAAGTGTTTACTCTTTTGTATCTATTGTTTACAATTTTTTAATTGTTAATTATGTACATGTCAAATGGTAATTTGTTATTGCAGATAGCTGATAAGGAAGTAAAATTCAAGGTACATTATAGGGGTACTTTTTTGTGGAACCCTAGTTTAGAATACTTTGGTGGGAAAGTTAAAATAGTGTATAGGGATCTTGATAGGCTTAGTTATTTTGAAATAGAAGGTATATGTGAGGAATTATGGATTGATGAACCATGTAGGGTTCATCAATTAGGTCCTGGGGTCAACTTGGAGCAAGACTTGAGGTTTATATAAGATGATAAAGATGTGGTGCCCATGTGCAAACTTAATGAAGGAGGGCCAAGAGACACCATCATACTATATGTGGAGAGTGGTCATGCTCCACTTGCAATTGAAGTTTCTAATGGTGAAGGGGTTGGTGCAGGGGGTGGTGTAAGGGCTACTATAGAGGGTGCAGGGATTGGTGCAGGCCTGGTGTAGGGGATGGTGTAGGAGCTGCTACAGGGGGTGATGCTAATGTGGGGGTAGAGGAGGAGATTAATTGGTTGAATGAAGGTTTGGAAGGAAAAGACTTTGCTAATGACATTTTGGTGAGTCTTTTCCACCTCACACAGTTCCATCTGACCCTAACATTGTTCCAACCGCTGATACACCTCAACCAACCACTGATACACTTCATCCAAACACTAATACACCTCAGCCAAGCACAGATACACCTGGCCCAAGCAATGTTCCTCCTCTAAACATAGATTTAGATGAAGAGTGGGCTGTACTAGTTTTAGAGGATGATATTGCAAGTGTGGATGGTTCTGGTGATGAGCAGAGGCTTGGCAACCTAGAATTCAATGAAAGGGCTGATATGACAAATGTTAGGTTGGTGGTAGGGATGAAGTTTCCAAACTCCAAGGTGTTTAGAAAGGTTTTGAGGGAGTATGTGATTCTGCATCACATTGATATCAAGTGGAAGTTGAATGAGAAGAAGAAGATTTCTGTACATTGTAAGAACAATTGTGGATTAAGGTGTTATGCCTTAATGGTGACTAGAGAGTGCACATTTGAGATCAAGACACTTAATCCTGAGTGTACTTACCCCTTAACTTTTCAAAATGGGCAAGTTACATCAGCCTATGTGGCAAATAGGTATTTGGAGGATTTTGGTAAGAATCCTAATTGGGAGGTCTCAGGTGTTAAGCACCATGTGATGCTATAGATTTCAGTTGATTTAAGTATTAGTCAGGTGTATAGATCAAGAAAGGCAGCTAGGGGTTTGATTACTGGGAATGAAAAGGCTCAATATGGCATACTTAGAGATTATGCAGAAATGATAAGGAGGACAGATATAGGAAGTAAGGTGATTTTGCAAACAAAGATAGAAAATGAGAATGCAAAACCCAAGTTTAAAAGGATGTACATTAGGTACAATGCTCAAAAAGTTGGCTTTCTAGGTGGTTGTAGACCCTTTGTTGGACTAGATGGATGCCATTTGAATGATAGGTTTGGTGGGCAATTATTTTCTGCCATTGCCAATGATGGAAATGACAATATATTCCTAGTAGCAATGGTTGTAATTGAGTAAGAGAATAAGAACAATTGAATCTGGTTCTTGGAACAGTTTGCAAATGACATTGGTAGGCCAGAGGAGCTCAATCTGGTATTCATCAATGACAGGCAGAAGGTATTATCATCTAGCTCGTGTTCATGACTTCATTACTTGCTTACTTGCATAGTTGCTTACTTGAATGCTTACATGCTTACTTGCTGACATTGAATGCTTACCTGCTTACTTGATTGCAAGGCCTCCTACCTACAATGGAGACTCTATTCCTAACTGTAGAGCACATGTATTGTATGAAGCACATATACAACAATTTCAAGGTTAACCACAAGGGCATGAAATTGAAGAGTGTACTGTGGAGGTGTGCTGACACAACATCAATTAGGGAATTTAAGGGGTGGATGGAGCATCTTAAAAATTTGGATGAAGAAGCTTGGAAGTACCTTGCTAATATAGAGCCTGCACAGTGGACCAGATCCCACTTTTCTCCAAGAGCTTTGACAGATTGTTTGGTAAACAATTTGAGTGAGAGTTTTAACTCTATGATTGTGAAGGCTAGAGACAAGCCAATCTTATCAATGCTAGAGTGGATAAGAGTTAGGCTTATGAGCACGTTGTATATAAAGAAGATTGACATAGAAAAGTATGGTGGCAAGTTGTGTCCAAGCATACAGGACAAGTTGAAGAAGTTAAAATTAAAGTCTAAGATCTTCTGTGCAATGCCATCTGAGAGGTTTGTGTATGAGGTTGACAATGAGAGGGAAAGGCATGTGGTAGACTTGGTAGGGAGGACATGTAGTTGTAGAGCACGAGACTTGACAGGAATCCCTTGCAAGCATGGAGTTGTAGTCATTTTTGTGAATCGTGAGAAACTAGAAGACTACACCCATCCATAAGACTACACCCATCCATGCTACTACAAGGATGCTTTTGTAGAGACATACAAGACACTTATACCTCCCATGCCTGGCTAGTCTAAGTGGAAGTCAAGTGGCCAACCCAAGCCTGTTGCACCTACTATTTATAAGCCATCAGACAGGCCACCCATGAAGAGGAAGAGAGATGCTAATGAGCCAAGGAACCCTTATAAGGTGTTTAGAGCAAACAAGCTAGCGAGGTGTGGAAGGTGTCAAAAGGAAGGGCATAATGCAAGGGGATGCAAGGCCAATGTCACTGGTGAGACAGCATGGGAGAGGAGGAAGAGATTACAAAAAGAAAAATCTGTAAGTTTTTACAATTTTTTTTTATTAAATGCAAAATGCTAATAATTGACACTGTAAACATGCTTATATTTGGTTGCAGGGAAGTGGAAGGCTTTCTACATGCAATCAAACCCCATTCTCATCTTAGGCCCAATCTACTTCCTAAGCCTCATCCTCATCTCAACCCTTAGCATCATCTCAGCCCCCACCAACATATTAACCTTACACTATGGCCTTATCCTCATCCAACTAGGTAGTAGGGTCCCAGTCACCAGCTCCACAACCACCGGCTTAGACTCCATGGTCACAACAACCAAGTCAATGGTACTTTTCAGATTCAGGTACACAGTTAGAGGAGCTCCTTGGTTCGCTTCTAGCCAGCCAACACCACACACCCCTGCAGAAACATAGGACACTAGAGTACCATCATCACAGGTACTGTAGTTTTAGGTTTAATGTTTTATTCATAAAATTGTGATACTGGTAGCTAACATGTGAATTCTTGTACTTTATAGCCTACAAGACCACTTGCTATGAGAGGAGCTGCTTTGAGAGGAAAGGGTAATGCAGCTAGGACTCAAAAATGTAAACAAGAGGTGGAAAGACCAACTGTGGTGGGAGAGACAGGGGCAGAGACAGTAAATGAAGACTATGTCAAGACACTTTTGTTGCTATGTATTAGGGTTATGTAGTGTTAGAGTTATTTGTAATTTGTAGACAATGGTAGGGCAGACAATGGTAAGACATTTTTTTATATATGCTATTCAAACACTTTTTGTATTTTTGTAAGTTTTGTAAACAAGGGCAGGTGCAATTGTTTTAGTTGTTGTACCAAATGCCCTATATTTACTGGTGGTTGATGAAAGAATATTCAATGTCACCTTAAATATGTATACAATTTCCCAACTTAATGGCAGGTGTTCAGAATTATTATTTTGATTATTGCAATTGAACATATATAAGTTTATTTATGTGTGTATTTATTGAATATAGTAGTCACTTTTGAATACAGCAAGTGTATCTGTTGAATAGTAGGTTTGTGTGTGCATTTGTTGTCTTTTCTTACAAGTTGACAGATAGTTGTTATGCACTTTAAATTTTAAACAATTCACTTTCAATACAATTATCTTCACACAATACAGTGATGCACTTTATGCACAAACCAACACAGCTCACAAAATTCAACAAAACACCAACAGCTCACAAGTAGCCAATTCACTTTAAACAAAAATATCAATAGCATCTAACATAAATAACACTTTATCTTAAAAAGACTTATATTACTAAGTGGCTCCAAGCCAATAGCATCTACCATCTTACATAGTTCTATTACAATACAATTAAGGACTAGCTTATATTACAACTTACTAGGCAGACTCAATCTCATCATTCCAACATTCTCACTTGAGCCAAAACATGAAAACAACATAACCAAAATAAAAAAAAACCATGACAGAATTAGTGCAATTCTGCACTTTCTCTCTTGCTCTAAAACTCTTACTGCTATCTCCTTGGCTTGAACAGAGGAAGCTCGAAACTTTTTCTCCCTCTCAGTAGCTTTTGCTGCCATGTCTTGAGCAATTTCTGCCATTTGAATAGCTTCTGTTGCTACCTGGATAGCTGCTCTTTCCCTTTCATGTGCAAGTTGCAGCTCACTCCGCAATAAATCCAGTTTTTGTTGCACGAAATGGGCAGTTTCATTCCCACGCATACAAGTGGGATTATCAATCCATTTAAAGAAAGGGCACTTGGGACCAACCTGTTCATAAATTGAATTGAACACATCACATTCCAATCTCACGTGAATCAACTAGATTAAGTAAAAAATATACTTACCTTATATCGGCTACAACCCAGAAACCTTCTCCCAAAATTATCCACTGTCAGACTTGTTCTCAGCACACAAGTCTCATATGTACACATATGCCCACTTGAACCTGAGTAATTTCCACTTGAAGAAGACATCGCTAATCAACTTCTTGTGAATCAAAGCTACCATCAAAACTTGAAACCCCAACCCACATAAAGCAGAAATGTCGTACTTGGTGATGATCTATCTTCAAATATTCAATGGCTCAAAACAACTCAAATTCAGAACCTCACCCTCACATGAAAGCATGATAAAAAAAATCAAAACCCCAGCTTAATACAAGGGATTTTCATGTTTCTAGGGCTCGTGAGGAAAAGATTCAATGGTTTGTATTTTTGATCTATGTTATGTTCTGATTTTTAATAAAATGGTGTTTTTCTAACATTTGAGGGTGAGGTGGGTAACGGATGGATAACAGATTGAAGTTTAGCTGGGCAAAGTGTAAAGTTTTAAACCACAGATAGATAAAGTGAAAATGAGCCATACCACATGTGGGTTTATTGTAATTATCCCTTCAATCATTTTATGAAATCGAGCTAATCTTTTCCATGTACCACGTCCCTTTGTTGTGAATTGGTGACAGACCTGAGAAGAATGAGGTCCTAGGCAAGAGCAAGCCTGAGAACAAGGACACTTATGAGAGATCAGAGCGATTTTAAGAGTATTTGTTGAATGAGGAGAATCTAGTTAACATATTACAAAAGCAAGCCCCACCTTTGCTGCTTCCAAAATGGCAAGCAAAGTTGTCTATGCCTCTACCCATAAAGGACCACCTTGCACAACTATATTTGTCCAAGCATAAGATAAGATGATATAAGTGGTCACAAGAAAGTTCTCAGCAAAATAAAAAAAATAGTGGTCACAAGAAAGGGTTGTGATTAAAGCACCTTCGAGATAGTTGCATCAAAATTAATTTTGTACCCACTTTTCTTTTGTTGGGGGGGTTGGGGGGTGGTGTTTCAAATTTGTGGCTGGAAATGCTTGGACTGATAAATTCCTAATCTTCTTAGGGTCAATTTGGAGAGAGGGATAGTAGAATAAAATTGGCCAAAAATTAGGGCATTATTAATCACTTATTTTTATTTTTAGTCTTTTTTAGAGTGAAATTTTGGAAAAATAAAAAAGTTGATAGATGGGTAAAAGGATTAGCTTTAGATTTTGTTTTTAAAAGATATTTTAACACATCAAAAAGTTATTTTATCTTTTTTAACATACCATTTTAAAACACACCCTACATCACATCTTCTATTTTATGATTACAACACATTAAAATAATTTTTTTAAAAAACCTCATCTATATTTATAAAAAAAAAAAAAAACAAAACTAATATATTTTATCATGTGACCCCATATGATGAAGAGAGAGAGAGAGAGAGAGAGAGAGAGAGAGCCATGAGAATGTGATGTGGGAGAGAGAAAATTGAATAAAAAATACCAAAATATATTTAGCACATATAACTGTACCATCTTATTATTAGAACAACATTATAGCAACTGCCAAATTTATTTGGCATTTGACACATCTTTGAAGATTTTTTTATTTTTTATTTTTTATTTTTATTATTTTTAATGTTTGGTGTGCTAAATACCAAAATTTTAGCATTTGGGATTTTTTTTTTTTTACCTTCCCCACTAGTTGGGAGAGTAGTCACACGAGAGAAAAACTTATAAGTGGTACCGTGGAAGATACTATCAAGGTTAGTGAATAAAATACATGTATTCTTATTTTCATGTTGTTATATGTTTATAAAGTTGTCTTTTTTTTTGAGAAATATAAAGTTATCTTTGTCTTCATTGAGATGGAGACATTCCAACTAAATAAATAAAAGCTCAAACGGACAATGAAAACTCTCGTATTAAGAAATTGGGTTGGACCGGGTTGAACCTGGACTCTGGGTAATAAAATGTCACCCAAAGTTGATTGGAGCATGATCCTCTATATTTGAAAATTACATTGATTAATTTCTTAATTTAGATAAATATTATAAATCTAAAAATTTACTTAGTATCATATCATTTAAGATAAGAAATATTGTAAAATTATACCTTAGTTTAGTTTGCTCAGTCATTCTCATTCTTCTATTTCTAGTATGTATTCACTATTTTCCTGTGAAATCTCTCATACAAATTTAAATATTGGCATATGAGGTAATCATGTTAACACCATGTGACCTAGAGAGTACTATGTTCAGTTCAGTTATAACCATATACTTTACCCATAATACCACATTCAAGCTCATAAACAGCATTATTTGAACCCATTCATTGCACCATGAAAATCAAAACTACTCGAGCAGAATTTAATCTGTTAAACCACCAAAATATGTTGTTCTCATATAAAACATAGACTCCTGTGTTTTCTAAGGTTTAATGGGTAAAAGATAGTTGGCAGCAAACTAGATTGATGGATGATATTCAACGACCACTTCCTCGCCTATTATCTTTGATCTCCGGGTCCCTGCAAATATATAATCAAAGGTGAGATGCATACATAAATTCAGAGGAAAGTATTGATATGCATATATCATGAGTCAGACCTCTGAATGTGATCAAGAATGAGAAGCCTTGGTCCGGGAGGTATTTTCACATCTCTAAGAGCACTGAAACACATCATGACAAGGTCAGGGTGATTTTACCTTAAAACACATTGCTAATAAATAATGAACTAGAAAGACAGTAAAAATATATTGGAATATAAGAAGATGAAAATCCAACTACTAGCCTATCAGTGAGCAGAGGCAATGTGGTGTCTGTTAATAAGCCTTTCTTGAAATTCTTCTCATAATTCTGGAGGCCAAGGTTATTCAACATAGATCTTGTTTTGGAATAGAAAGTATCTTCAGTTGGTGGTTGAGAGAACTTTTGCCCTAACTGCATAACCACACCTTAAGTGCTCAGCACACATAAGTAAGCTCAAATAGAATAGAAAAAAATATTACAATATCATATACATACAAAGGAAAAATTATGATGAGTTGCCAATTTGTCACCCATTATACGTCAACCTGTGAGTTGCGAGACCATGAATCCCAACCTTTCACATTTATCATTGTTGAGAAATTGAATATTTCAAGTTTTGCAACATCAATGTTGCAGGATGATATATATATCTTTACCTTTTTTTCACATAAACATTAAGACAATGTACAGAAGCAAAATATTTAAATGTATTTGCTTGATGAAGATGGTCATTTTTCATACTTGTATTTGTTATCACTCATAGTAGAGGTCAATAATATATTGTTGTTCTAGAAAATCAATTGCAGCCATCATTTTGTACATAAGATGATGATTTCCTATCAATTTTGAAGGGGTGCTACTGTACCATAGATTGTCTCATTTACAAAAATATAATTTTATTTTATTATTATAGGTAAGTGTGTTTGTGCTTGTGTGTGTGTATATTAGATTGCAAGCATACCTCAATCTGACAAATTAATGTCAGAACTTTTGCCCCACCACAGGCACAGATTCATGTTACAATATTAGACTAACATCAGGGAACTCCACATTGATAAATGATATGTGCAATGTCACCTTGTCACTGTGACGTGTATGTAGATTCTACAATAATCATGTCTCTCGTTGCAGTTATTGAAATTTAAGGACTAGAAATAAGAATGCTGTAAAATATGAGCCACTCACCTGGAAAAGTCCACCTTGAACAAGAGCAAAAAAAAGCCCAGAAGTGACAGCATTTGCTGCCAGATTTGGGCCACCCATGCCACTCACCAATGAAAACATCGCTCCAGAACCAAAGGCTGCCACCATGCTGCAATGATAAAACTACTGATTGTAAGAAAGTACATGGGATAAGAATGAGGACAACACATAACTAAAACAGTGTTGACAGTTGATCAATCCCCACCCCCCCCTCTCCTTATTTACAAGAGAGCAACATCCTGTTAAAAAAGAAGGCTCAAATTCAATTTAGTCTTTCAACTTTTACTTCAATTGTCAAATTATTCCTCAAGGTTTATTTTCTTGTCAATTTAGTCCCTCGCTTTGTCAAAATGAGTCAATCCAGCCCTTTCATTCAAATCTGTTTGCAAACGTTGCCAATTAAACATTTTTTTAGCTTAAAACACGTTAATGAGAAGCGCCGTTAAATAGATCTTGTTGTTTGATAAGTATTCTTTTAAAAGTAATAATAACAAATGTTTAAATAGTTTCAGTTGCTAACAAATTTGGACTGAAGGACCAGAATGACTCATTTTTACAAAGTGAGGGCCAAAATTGACAAAATTAAACCTTACGGACTATTTTGACAATTGAAGTAAAAGTAACAGGACTAAATTCAATTTTAGCCCCCAAAAAAAGGTCAGTCCCAATTCCTTCCCCACCAACCCCCCCCCCCCCCCCCCCAATCCCTCTTGATACATCAGAGTTTGATGAAAAGATTTATTTGTACAGTATCCAAGGACATCTTCCCATATACATTTAGAAGATTCTTTTACCAATACACTAATGAGACCCAACACAAATTTCTTTGGTCACATTGAAGTGCACCCTAACATGAATCCATTATGGGAGGAAATGCCCACAGAGAGAGAGAGAGAGAGAGAGAGAGAGAGAGAGAGAGAGAGAGAGAGAGAGAATTTGAAATCTTTATGGCAGCATTTCCAGAATCTCCTAAGAAAATAAAAATTAGTCCCCAGAAGCAGCTCCTGTCTAAAACAATGAGTTCTGATAGGTTTCAGGCTTTCAGCAAACAGTGGGAAGGCTAACATTTTTTTTCTCTCTATAATAGTTTCTGTACATACGTATGTATGCCCATTCAGCCACTAATGATGCCATCTAGAACAATCAGGAAAGCTCAATCCATGGATGTGTTAAATTGAGTATGGAAGGAAAAAAATGACTAATGTATATCACTTTAATCAGCTTTGAATCTGAATAATATAATTTCAGTTCATAAACTTTACATGATCTTTCCTACCAATCAACGAAAACAACAAAATATCTGAAAAAAATTATTGCGCTGAACCAGTCTGTATCATAGGAGTTATAAACAAACCATTCTACTTTGCAAAAAAAAGAAAAGGTTCTTACACAATTTACATATAACCTTTTTTCTATAGGTGAGTTACATGCACCTCCACTCACAATTGTGGAAGGAGGAATTTTCATTTAAGCTAGGGTTCATTGGCACAATTTACATATGACTTTTTATAAACTAAATAAGCAATTCAGTAGTCCTAAGCAAGGATGGATGACAAAAGCAGCATGGTATTTTTATTTTGGGTTGGTGTTGGGGGGGGGGGGGGGGGGGGTGGGGGTTGATGACAAAAGCAGATATATATAAGAACTTGGATGCAAAATAAAAACTAGGGGGGCATTTGGAGGTTCCTCCTCTGGGATATGTAGATCTGAGCAGCATTGTTGTTAACATTTGTATTGCTCACTAGCTTAGGACACTTACACACCAAAGACAACTAAAGTTATAACATTTCCCAAGAACATAGAACTCTTTCACATTGGCTGCTAAGACAAAATAGAAGATGAAAGGTGGTAAAAATTTCTAATAAGAACCTGTAACACCACATGAAAGTAAGTATGGATATCTTAAACAATTAAAAAAAAGTCAACAAAGTCCAAATTCCATCTAATTGGGATTGGCACATCATAAACAATACCACATAAATAAAGGGAGAACTAGTGAAAGCTCACCTAGACTGGACATCCTCCTTGCCTCTCAGTCGTTTCATGACACAGGATATGCCAGCATTGACACCTGTCATCACAGCAAAGTTGCGAGCTTGTACCAATGGACCCCCGGCAAGAGCCTGTAATCAAAGTAAACCGTTTCTCATATATCAACGAAATCCTAGAACCCCTCCATATATTAAAGTTTATCCCTACTTCAACTAGCCAGAAGTTTTTACAATGCCAACTTCAATTCAATTTTTGCATTACTAATAACTAGATACTTACTTTCATATGATGTGAAACCAATTTTACAACCATGGATAAAATCATAATAGTTCACAATATGGCTATAATCATTTAAAACCCAATGACATAAAAAAAATCCGGCATTTCAACACAAACTAAATTTTTTAAATAAACTATAATCATTCAGTTAATCCAACATAAGGAACATTTTGGAGTAATAATGAAAAAGAAAATGAATTTGCTATGTTTTAGATCGTTTGCTAAATTCCTATGTCAAAACAAAGTGTTGTAAGGGTTGTAATTGAATCAAATTTGGGTTGTATCGATAAAATTGTGTTAGGGTTGAGTCTAAGTTAGAAGCTACTCAAAGAAGATGAGGTTTTAATTTTCTCAATTATAATGAGTGGATGACCTTTTGCCCATAATGAATTTTTGAGTGAAACTTGTTTCATAGAAAAGTAGACATTCGGGGCTTCAAAAACAGTCACAAATTTGATCCAATTTGGATTTGAAATGGGGGAGACATGACCGTTGAAGTTGGTGCAGCCGCGTTGTCCTTGAGAGTAGAGTGAGATTTTGGCATGATAGGTTGCTAACAATAGGTTGTTCTTGTTGTCCAGAGTTTCAGGTTGCGAATGATGTTTAACGGCAGAGCAAGTTTGCTTTAGTAGGATTCCAAAGATTTTTAGTGAATTTTCATAAATCTTTCTTCTAGTGAATTTTCTATTAGATTGAAACTCGGAATGGTTTTGTCCAATGAATAGGTTTTTCATTAAACAGTTCATTATAAGATTCATGTGCTTGTTTTACATCTTTGATACTATTAATTTGGTGAATTATAACTGTGGTTGAAACAACTGTTTGTTTGTACTACTTTGTTTGGAACCAATCATACCTTGATCAAAACAAATCCACTGATTAGTTATTTGGGGGTCAAAATAAGATTTTTCAAATAGTATCAGAGCAGTTAGAACACAAATTTTCAAATCCTAAACTTCAAAAATTTAACCTAATCTACAAAACCCAACAACGTTTTTTACCTAGTACGAAAACAAAGATGGGTAATTGAGATTAAAAAAAAAAAAAAAAAAAAAAACCTGGGCTTGTTTGAAAGAGGCCATGGCTTGTGGGTTGAGGGAAGCGGCCTGAGGAGGAGGGGTTGGCATAGAAGACGAAACGTCGTTGGTGAGAGTGCCCATGAAGCCACCTATGGCGGCGCCCTGGGCGGCGCTGGTGGCGGTGACGACGGCGACCTCGACGGGCAAGGACTGCTTGGCTAGCCAAGCCCTGAAGCCAGCTTCCAACTCCTTGAAACGAGCCTGTAGCTGCTCTATTGGGTTCTGCTGCTGAGGCATGAGCTTCGCAACCATCACTCCCTGTTTCCCTTGCTCCATTTCCTTTGAATCAATTCGTTTGCTGCAGCTGCTGCTGACTATGGTTTATTTGTTGTGTTTTTATGGATGGATAACCGATAACAGTACAGTAGGGCTTTCTGGTTTTTTTTTTTTTTTACCTACCTAACCCTGGTCTAGTGGTCTTAAAACTTATTTTAGCTGGGGGTAAAAATAAAATAAAATAGTAAAATGCCAGTGGTGACTGGTAAGTACAGGACTACATGAGGGGAGGAACCTCTATTTTTATTTATTTTTTTAAAAAATTTTATGTTATAGTGTCCGCTCTTTATTACCATGGGGTAATAATTGATTTAAGAGATATAAGAAAAAAAAAAAACACACACACACATAAAACAAATACAACTAAGAATGTAAGATAAGAACTCACAAGATGAGTTTTTTCCTTTTTGAGTAAAGAGTAACATGGTTTTGAAAGGGAAAATTATTAAGTACTTCCGGAGTATCATAAATGCGTGCTCCCTCTTCTCACATGAATGGTGGGTCCCACCATGAATTTAATTAGTAAGACCCATCATTTATGTGAGAGGAGGGAGTACGCATTTATAGTATTCCGGGAGTACACAATAATTTCCCGTTTGAAAGGGAGTGGTTCAATGTTTTAATGGAGGTTTAATTGTGATTTGTTATTGATATAATTGATTTAAGAGATAATAAGAAAATTAAAAAAAACACACACACACACATACATAAAACAAGGGAAATTATTGTGTACTCCCGGAGTACCATAAATACGTGCTCTCTCCTCTCACATGAATGGTGGGTCCCACTCATTAAATTCATGGTAGGACCCACCATTCATGTGAGAGGAGGGAGTACGCATTTATGGTACTCCGGGAGTACCTAATAATTTTGCATAAAACAAATACTGCTAAGAATGTAAGATAAGAACTCACAAGATGAGTTTTTTCCCTTTTGGGTAAAGAGTAACATGGGTTTGAAAGGGAGTGGTTCAATGTTTTAATGGAGCTTTAATTGTGATTTGTTATGTAAATTTTTTTTTTAATATATCTTGTACTTAAATTGTCTTCATATTTATAAATTTTTCATTATTGACGTTAACCTGGTCGAACCGCTTGATCTGGATTGGTTTTTTTTTTTTTTTTGGGTAAAGTATTTGGATTGGGTTTCAAAACAATGAAGAGTAAGATATGGTTCTTACTAGTTTTATTATATAATTTTTTGTTTTCATAAACAAACATACACAAGATAAGGGAATAAGGTTCTAACTTTTAACACAAAAATGTACTATAAATTTCAATCAAAAGTCATGATAACTTTTATTAAGGAATAGTGAGGTAAATTATAGTACACAACACACAACAGAGTACAGGACAAACAAAAATACATCAAAACACTGTACCAAGTCAAAACAAAAAGATGGAAGATAGGTCCATGAAAGATGGAATTATTCATCCCCAAAAAAAATCCCTAAAGATGGAATTTGGAAGATGTGAAGATGGGCATCCAAAGCAAGACAACAATGAGCTCTAAAATGGCTTAGGCTTTGTTGATTTACTTAGTTTATTACGACTTTTAAAAAATATATGATTAGGAAAATTACACTTTATCTCTTTTAATTATACATCCGTTTACATTTACTCTTGAATTATAAGAATATAATATCAACCCCTAAACTAATGCTCAGTAATACTTTGCACCATATCATCTATTTTGGTAGTTAAGTTGGACGGAAAAACAAGTCGTGCCATAAAACTTTAGCTCACAACCATTAGCGAATCATAGTATCCCAAATTAGCATGGACATCTAACGAATTGTTGTTAATGAGAGTTTATTTTGGGCATATAATTAGAAATAGAGTGGTTAGGTCCGTTGCCTCACATGGTAGGTCTTGTTGTTAATGTTAATGTTTGTTTTGTGGGGTATAAAACCTTGTGGACAATATACTAGTTTATGGATAAAATTTCTAAGAGTAAGATTTTGGTTAATGTCAAACAGATCTAAGACATTTCAAAACTTGCCAATTTGACTCCAGTTTAATCCCCAAACAATTTTTACCCTTAAAAAAAAGAAGAAGAAAAAAACAAGAAAAGGAGAGAGCACAGACATCTGGTCATTGCAGGATAAAGGTTTCAATGCCAAACAAACAACTTAAGAGTTGTTAATAATGAGTCACATCCATGGGTAGGGATAGTGTAATCCAAGAAAACAAACGATCTCCCCCTGAAGAAAAAACTCGTCCCGCGTAATCCAATTCCCATTTCCCTCCTTCCCTCATTCATAAACTCAGCCGGAGCTCTCTCATTCCCGCACGGCACAATCGCCCACTCTAATTTCGGTACCATCCTATCCCTATTCCTATTCCTCTCATTTTCCTTACAAACCCCACTTTTGCTCTCAATAGCTCCCCTATATTCCATACCAAACCTTTTTGAATTTTTTTTATTTAAAAAATTTCAGGAAAGTTAGGGCTTAGTGTTTCTGCTTCCTGATTATGTATGTAGCTAATTTTTACGAATTTTTATGTTTTTACTTTTTTTTTCCAATTAGTTTTGTATGATAAAATTAACAAGTAACACTATTTTTTGTATGTTGAATTTTATTTACAGATCCACATTGAATCAGGAATTGAATTTTCGGCTGTGGTTAGAATGAGCAACTCAAGGGAGCAATCTCCGGATTGGTTGCGTACTTTTCAGGTATTTAAAAAAAAAAAAACCATTTTAGTCCTTACTTTGAGTAACTAGAGAATCATAATGATTAATTATCGTGTAATTTAAAGTCGGCGATGGTTAGCTCTCTGTGTTTGAGGTTACATAATTGTGTAATTTTGTGTTTGGCAATGTTGTGATAAAATGCTAATACTAGTAGGTAGGGTCGTAGGTCGTGATCTGAGAATGCAGGAAATAGATGTAAGAGCTAAACACATTTCTGTTGGAGATGTTTAGGTCTGAGGTTGAAGTGAAATGTGGAGAGTTTGACATTGCGTATGAAACTTCTCTGTGTTTCTTTTTTTGAGGGAACTATTTGATATCTGTTGATACAATTGAAGTGCCGGTGAAGATTGCTAATTTTCGTGGTTGAAGGTGCTTTCGGGTTTGGCAATGTTGTGATAGATGCTGTGCTAGTAGGTGGGGTTGTAGGTCATATTACGAGAATGCATGAAATAGATGTAAGAGCTAAACCTGTTGTGGGTTTTGTGTGTTGTTTTGATGAGTGGCTCCTGCAGAATGTGTGAAGCTAAAATTACTTATCAGTTTTGGACATGATGTATCAAAATCTTCTTGTAATTATCTTGCATCACATTGTTATCCTCGTATGTAATTGGAATCTATTCATGTGGTTGGTCATCCTAGAGCTCGCTAAATCTTAAGGTCGTGATCATTGAATTGTTTGTCTTTGATACTTTCCATTCAAAACCCTTGATGGTGCAGCTATTGAAGTTCCCTTTTACCTTTTTACATCTCTATGTTGGTGCTAACTGTAAAAGTCATGCTTTGTTGAACAGGCGCCAACTCAGTCAACACTGACATTGTCGTCAGATTCTGAGCTGTCACCAAAAGGTAGCCCTTCATCAGATTATGAACCTTCACCAAAAGGTAGCCCTTCAAGGGCGGACATAGTTGATATTGACGAGCCAACTCCGCATAAATCATCTAAAATTCCAGAGAAGGACATGAATCAAGGTATCGTTCTTGGTGAAAGTGGTGCAGGTTCTTCGTCCAGTAAGCCATCCAAAGCAAAGTCTGCAAAAAGAAGACTGAAAGTAGAAGATCAAACACCTCAGCAAAAGAAGAACACAACTAACAAAAAGAGAAAAAGAGGTATGTTAGGGTTTGGGAAAACCATTTTATGTTCCTCTGAATGTTGAGTCCAAATTGAGAGGCTTTAAAGAGATGAATCACATAATCCCTGATAATATACAAATAAAATAAGAATTTCTAGTTTTAAGTCTTTTGACAAAAGCTTTAAAAGCCTTTGTTTTATACTTTTAATTTATGATACTTAGAATGTATTCCCTGGAAAATCCTTAACATTTGTTTTCTGATGATGATACAGGAGATGAGAGTGACAAAAAAGTTGCCAAGGAAGAAACATCAGAGAACATAGAACCTCATGTAAGAAGCATTACCCAGTCATTGCTTCATGACTTTAATTTGGTGAATTGCCTTTGATGTATAATAATTGTCAGCCTCCTCTTAATAAGTGATCTAAGGTCATCACTCATTAATAGGTTGCTATTGATCCTTATCATTTTTCCTTTAAATTTGTTTTGGGGCCTATCTGATTCAAGAAAACAACCAATTGCATTTTTGTTTTCTTGAATAAATGAATTTAAAAATAGAGCATGGCCGCCCAAGTTTAGTTGTTTGACCAAAGGAATTGTAACATTAATGTAAATAATTAATAGTGCATGCGTTGAGAAGGCATTTCTGTTTTATCTTAATCGTCAAGTTTTCTTAAGCACTCCTGGACATGCCAAGGACTTTTTAACACATTTAAAAAGTAAAACAGATTTTGCATATATTCAAATTATTAATTGCTTGTAAGAGAACTTATCTAGTGTTTCCCTGTTAAAGTAAGTCTTTATATGAGTGGTGCTCAATGACTTCTTTGATTGAGGGGTTCTTAGATTTCATGGACTCCATGGGTTCTAGATAACTGTTTTGTTCCTCCTTGTTTTGTCTTTATTCTTTTTTTAGCTCTCTTCTCTTGTATACCCCTGGGTACTTGATGAGTTTATTTATTTATTATTTTTTTAAGTTCTTCACCTATCAAAAAAAAAAAAAAAAATCCCTGTTAAATTAAATTAGAAAAATATATAATCTCTCTTAACTAAATAATTATAATTATGAGAAGACATTAATTGACAACGATCCATAGAGCTGACCACAATTTAATTATAACACCGCATTCTTTTTGCCATCTCATGTTGATTAGCTTGCAAGTTCACTAATTTGAAGGAGATATTTGGGAGCTAGATGCCCTCTGGGTTGTTTGTAAAGTAAGTGGGCACTAGTACTTTAAGGTAATCTGGATTTTATTACTATAGAAATGGAACAATTGTTTCAAAAGGCCTACTTATGATGTAAATTAGTTTTTAACTTCTTCATGTGCAGTAAGTTCTTGCTTGCACACTGTTAAAATCCATTCAGTGTTCCACTTTCCTCTATAGATAGAACTCCCAAAAATTTAGTGGCTAATCTACCAAATTTTGCAAAATGTTATATCTAGACCTCTTTGTGGATCAGAAATTGTAATGGTGTTAATGGGGATTAGGTTGATTTTAAGCATAAATCTAGCTTGCTTTCATTTTGTCTTTTGCTGATGACAAGAACTTAATGTTGAACAGGAACCAAATCCTTCAGTTTTTACACTATCATCAGATTCTGAGTCTGGTCAAGGCTATAGACCTGTAAATGAGGATCAAATTCATCATGGAGAATCTTCTGACCAGAAAACCTCTGAGTTCCAAGGGGGAGCAAAGGGTGATGATGATGCTCTTATTGGCAGTGATGGAGAGTCTCCATCTAAGAAGGCTTCAAAAGAAAAATCTCCGAGAAAGCGGCTAAAAGTAGAGGGTCACACACCAATTAAAGAAAAAAAAAAAAATGAGAACATTGAAAAAAAAGGTATGAAGTTGGGCTTGTGACAGGTGTGAATTGTTTTTTGCTAGAAAAAGTAGTAAAATCTCTAATAAGGTAGTTTATATGTTTATTCTTAACTTATAAAAAAAGGGTAGTGGTTAATATTAAACCTTTTCATAATGAATGCAAACGTGATTCTCTCTCTCTCTCTCTCACACACGCAGACACACACACACACATACAGAGGCATGTACTGTCTGTAGAGTTTTGATGCTTGTAGTATATGTTAATGGTGTAGGAAAGAGTGGCAATGTGGAAATCACAGAGGAAGAAACATCGCATATTGAACCCCGTGTAAGAGAGGTGATTAGTTGCTGTAATACTTTCCTATCTAGTTGTTGTCTTAATGAAATGTCTGGTCAATTTATAACTTGCAGGCCTCCTCCTCAAGGTTGCCTTTGGTACTCTCTGACAAAGTCCAGCGCACGAAGGTAGGATAACAGCTTATCTTGATTCTTTTCTTGACATTTGATGTTGGGATATTAACCTGCTGTTTCAAAATGAATAATGCTACCATAATCAATTTCCTAAGTATGCTCTAAGGTCAATTTTTCGTTATGGTTTATACTGTGGAGAAATATACACTAGGGTTTAACTCTCCAAAGGTGAGATGACAATAGTATTCTGAGAACTTACTTGGTTCATTTCTGGTTGCCTTCTTAGATTCCTAGGTGGATTTACTACATATTCCATGCTCTATGAATCTATGGATTTTCTGGCAAAATATTTCTACGCATATTCATTATTAAGTAGTGCTGCTACCTTCTCAACCCCCGCCCCAATTAAAAAAACCCCAATTCCCACTCAAAAAAAAAAAAAAAAAAAAAAATTTAAGATTTGTCATTTGCGCAGGCACTTATTGAATGTGAAGGGGATGCCATAGATTTGAGTGGCGATATGGGTGCTGTAGGACGAATAATAGTTTCAGATACACCGTCAGGAAATCATGACTTGTATTTAGATTTAAAAGGTAAATTGAAATGTGCAGTTTCTCTCAGGTTGATGATGATCCATGGGTCTTCTTCTATGTTACGTCTATATGAGTACATAATAATTTCTTCCTGTTTATAGAAGAACCATAATATAGATTGACATTTTTTCAGTTTCTATTAAAAAATTCTCCTGCAGTGTGTTTTTAGTATTAAAAGAACAATGTCAAAACTCAAAAGACATCATCTGTACCAAATTTCAAAGAATAAGTATATATTTCTCAACTTTACACTTATATTGTTTGTCCACATATGTTTCTCAATGTATATGCCCTCTTCTATTTTCCTATATAGATTTTTTGTAGGTTATTTATCAAAAAAATATATTTTTTGTAGACCTTAGTTTTGTTTAGACTAAGTGACAGCTATTTTTTTGCATGTTCCATACATAACAGCCTGCTTCTGATTGGTTTAATTTTGTCTACTATTTCAGGAACCATATACCAAACAACAATAGTTCCTTCCAGGACATTTTGTGTTGTAAGTCATCAATCTCGTTAAAAAATATTGTAGTGAACATCTTGGTCTCAAAAGTTACCAGTATAAATGTTTTGTAGAACCAGAAATCTCTGTTATGATTTACATAATAAACTACTTTTCAATTTTTATCCTTAAAAGTGACATTGCTATGATATGACACAGATCTTTTCTTGTTCAGGTTAGCTTTGGTCAGTCAGAGGCAAAGGTGTGTTAATTTTTTGCTTAAGATATCTCCTTTGGAAGATGTATGTATGTAGTTGATAAACTACTGAGATTTTTTTGTCTTGCTATTCATCTCTTCCTTTCCTTATTGGTGCTATTTCCCTAATTGTAGCATGCATTAGAGAGTACAGTGAAATATATAGCAGAATAGTAGGAAGTGTTATCTGATTTATTGGTTCAACATTGTATATTTGTTGATCAGATAGAGGCTATCATGAACGACTTCATTCAGCTTAACCCACAGTCTAATGTATATGAAGCTGAAACTATGGTTGAAGGTTGGGTTTTATTTCCAAGATTTTCCATGCAGTGTTTGTCTCATCATTTGACTTTCTTCTTTTCCTTTTCCTTTTTATTTTTATTTTTATATTTAAAAATCCCAAATATTGCTCCTACTTCACATCCACCATTTTGTTTGAGCAGGAACGCTGGATGGTTTCTTGTTTGATTCTGACGATGAGGCTGATAAGATGCCTAAAGCCATTTCTTCTAATCAAAATGATCAGGACATTGAAGGACAAACCAATGGAAAGATCAAAGGGAAAGCTGAGAAAAAATCGGTATGTTCCCAACCTTCTTCCTTTATAGAGCATCTCAAATTAATTAAATTACACTGCTTCTGTTTTAACAAGTACCCAACCTTTTTTCTTCCTTAAAAAAAGAAAGTTACATGGTGGTGCATTTATGCTTATTTGAGGGAAATCTGTATGCAGGGGGGTGTCCGGAAGAGAGGCAAAACTGCAGGTGGAAAGCCCCAAGCTCCAAAAAGAGTAAGAAAGAAAAATCAAGTTTCAAAGAAAGGCAAGACCAAGAAATGAGAGACAAATACGTTTTGTATTTTGCATACATGTCATAAGATATAAACCATTAATGACCAGATATTAGTTCTGATAGTTGACAGGAGTAGGAGTAGAATTGCCTTGTATTAATTTCAGTGACAGATTATGGTCAAATGGTGGTCATTGGTGCTTAAATTCATAAAATTTAAGGTTTTAAGGAGTATATGTTGTAATTTGTTTCTTTAATTTGACTGTTTCTGCTGGTGGGTTGATGAATTACTTACTATATTCAAAATAGATTACTCTGCTTATGATTGCTACAATTTAGTTAGCCAGAAAGTTGCTTCATCAAACTTATAGAAAGTGTATAATTTTCCCTCTTTTTGTGTGTGTGTGTCTGTGTGTGTGTGTGTACCGCAGTTTCTTTCTTAAACCATTATATTGATGTGTTTCTCATTATGAGTCTGACTAATTGGATATTCAATGATACATCTTAAACTGCTTCAATTTGGAAAGACATGCAATATGAGTTTTGGTCTGCTGCATTCCTTCCAAGATTATTATGAATATTGTGGCAATTTGTTGTGAACTGAGAAAATAAAATATAAATTGAGTGTGGTCAATTTGAGATGATCAATCTCTTGAAATTGAAAGAGGAAATAGACATTTTTGGTTAATTTTCTGCTTAATTCTCATTAATGCCTTCCATGTACATATATAGGCAAGGATGAGATAACCTCATCACAATCTAATTCTAACAAATAGGAACCAAGTCCTATTTAAATTTCAATATAACTTGAAATGAAATTCAATCCTAATCTCCTAATCAGCTACATGATATTATTTGAATTCAACTTAAGAACTTTATTTGAATTTAACTTGAATCTATCCTTATGTTGTCTAATTTCCGGACACAATACAATTAAAATACATGGTTAAGCACATTTTGACAATAGGTCACAGAATCATGTATTTGCTACCATGCACTTGGTACACTCAGCAGAATGCACTGTCAATTCCTCTACAAAAGAAATCATCTAGTTTAATTGCTTTCTCATTTATGCCGTCTTGCAATCCATTGTGCTTGATTCAGTCAATATTTTCTTTCAAAGGCACAATTAAGGTTCTCTTCTACGATCGAGGCATGCTGTCAAACGCTGTGAACTAGTCATAGTATACTCAGAAGAATAAGTTTAGGATGAGTAGAAGGATTGGCATTGGAAGGGGTAGGTGGATGTTCGAGGAAGAAACTTTGCTCACTACCTCCCCGTTGCTTGGCTCTTCAATTGGAACTACGGGATCATCAGATTTTTTCACCCTGCGTCACAAATTATTCTCAAATTTCAGGTTCTAAGGTAGGAGTGGCAGCGTGTGCACTTCATGTATATCTGCTGCTGTGATAGAAAAAATGATATTTAGCAGTTGAATTTAACAGAATTGAGGGGAGAAACAGTACCCATTAACGCTAGGGCAGAAAACAACGGCATATTCATTAGCCTTGCATGTAAAAGTGCTTGTGCCATCATCAAAAGCATAGCTATAAGCCCTTGGACAAGCGCTCTTAAAGATGGTTGAATAAGAGGAGGGTTGGCATGTCGTTGGGTTCGCAAACTCACCACTGCAGCAGTACTGGTCCAAGCCAAATGCCCCACATGCACTCCTACATGCAACCACCCCTCCTTCCTCTTCTCCACCAATTACTTGAAGCTCCTTTGGGCAACCTGTTTCATTTCATGGTTGCATTTAGGGGGGGTTTCAGGTTTGATCATTTTATAAGTGAAGCCAAATCATCTTGTAATCTAATTTCCTACTTGCAAACTGCAAAAGTAATTTAAAAGCTCACCCATGTTGATATTTGCAGCGCAGCCTGTGGCATTGCATGCCCCAGATGCCCCCCTTGGTGCGGCAATAAGCGGTATATTGTAGCCATCTACAAGGCTGACATCATAAAAATCTAACCCATTGCCTGTTCCAAGCGTTATCTCAAAGAGGGATGCAGGTGGAGTGGCACCCATGCCATCACATTCCAGCCTTCCTCCACAGTCCCCTGTTTGACATTTTCCAGCTCCTGACTCGTCAAAAGTGCACCCGGTCCTTGCCCATAGTCGTCCTGACCATCCTGGAATAGTAGGAATGCTGACACTTTGGCCTGTGTCTAACCGGAATCCAGTTGATGATAGTTGAGGTGTCCCAGCACCCGCAAGGGTTCCGGGCCATATGGTGTAGGGGCAGTTGTTTGTTATTGTGAATGTGAAAGATGAGCAAGAGAAAAAGAAAGAAATGACAAGAAAGAAAGTAGGGAACGCCCAGGATGTCATCATTGGCATTGTTGAGGATTCTGGTTTGTTCTTTAAGTTGCACTTTCTTCAGGTGAATGGGAGGGATGGAGGAAAGAGCTATAGAGAAGGATATTTGTAGCTTAAAAAGAATCTGTGAGGAGGGGATAAATTGTGTGCAATGACAATACAAAACCAAAGGGTTACGTTGCTTTGATGAAATTCTCAGCCGCAAGATGATCTTTTTGGGTTTAGAATTGCTTTTATATTCGATGGCCTCATTAAGAAGCAATTCCTTTCTTTAGCAATTGCATGGCGACACATTATACACGATGAAAGCCAAATGAGATCTCTCTGATCAGAGAATCTCATAGGTTTCCTTTTCGACGAATCAATTGCGTGGTTCAGATTCGAAAAATGCAATATTATGGATAGAATGCACCTGAAAAAAGTGACCTCAGATTCTTCATGTTGGAGAAATACATTATTTAACCAGACAATCAATTCTAATTTAATCTTTTCAAAGAAACAATATTATTTTGCAGACCCAAAAGAAGAATTTGCTTTTAAAAGTAAGGTAAATCACTTTCTATCCTCTTAATAACTCCTAAGATTGGAGGAAAGTATCCAATCTAGTTTTCACCATACATGATAGTATCCAACCTAGTTTCACTGTACATGATAGTACTAGGTTATAAACAATTAGTGGAAAGACAGGGTCACATCATGTGACTCACATGTAGATGTTAGCATGTAACCATCGTCTTTAAAGATCTTTTTGCTGTGAGAAACTGTGTCAAGTGCGTATCACCTGAGTCACCTGACCACTTTATCCTTGCAATTGGATCTACTGTTCCCAGTAGAAGAAGTAATCAGGTCCACTCTCCATAGAATTTAACAAACACTTCCTCAATATTTGCAACTATGATAAATGGTCTTATGAAGACACTACCTTCTGAATCAATTAACCAATCCATAATAAAAAGAACAAGCAGCAGGGGACAGATAGATGTAGACCAATAATTCAATGCATAACAAACTAATTTTATGCAAACAAAACTGTCTAAAACACAATTTTACAGAACAATCTTCGGACAAGTAAGGATTTGCTATTTCCTACAAAAATTGAACAAAAAAAATTTACAAACAGGGAAGCACTTTTCCACCATTTTAGGCCTTGTGATATCTTACAAGCAAGTAGCTGTAGATTTAACGGGCTAAAACAGAAATAGCCTAGGGACCAAATACCAGGGTAGATACCGCTGGTTGGAAATTAAAATTGCCTTCAGCCTGGTTCACAAGGTTCCAATGCTTCCCATTAACAATTGTTTGCTCTTCAGCTTATCAGCTATAAAGACCTCCCTTTGCCAGCCAACTCCCAATAGAACTTCATGAAAAGCCAGCCACAAAATATATCCATACCAGCAATTTGATCAACAAATCATATAGTTCCTGAGCAGAGGACTTCCTACCACAATAGCCTTCTGATCTGCCATACTAGAGGTTGTGGCTAACCAGGAGGATGAAGGATAGGACAGGATGTACACCTCAACAACTATCAGAGAATATACTTGGGCTAGTTCAAACCCGTTTTGTTGGAGCCATGGTCATACTGGTGACCATAGATGGGTAAGGTGATGACAAAATATATCCTTGATCCCACATAATCCAAAGAAAAGATACAACAAAGGCTGTAGCTTGTCAAAGTTACCACTAAGTATGGCTTACAATAGTCAGCAACCCAGGAGAAAACTAACCATCAAAAAGGATGATATCACAAAAAAACAAGTCTATGGATAGCTGAGCATAAGGTCTTCTGATTTTTCTTCCCTAACAAGGATGTACAAAGAGCATGACTAGGGGAATCGTTAATCACTGGGAATTCTTCCATATTGCTACATGTCATTAGCAATATTATCTTAGATTAAATTCAGCAGGCTGACCTATGTTTCTATTATATAGTCCCTCGAACAACCCAAAAGTTTGAAATGAACAGGAAGGATACTGTTCTTCAGTTCACCAGCATCATCCAATGCATCCCTGTCTCCACCAAGAAAAGAGCTTTATCTCCATGAAAAGGACACCTACATAGGAAAGAAATAAAATCATATATCAGAAATTCTTATTATCAGTTGGAGAAATTGTAAAACGGATAAAATTGATTCATAAAAACAACAAGCATTTTCAAACTCTTATGTATAGTGGACTTGAAACCTGCAAAACTAAAAATTACTTCAGAAATTTATGTCAGCTCAAACTGAGGAAAGGCAAAAAGTAATAAAAAGATGAAAATAATATACAGGAGTAAAGCCGGATCATTCCTTTTAAACCTGCCATATAACCAAGTTAAGATTATGTCAGACAACAATCAAAAAATGTCATTAATATGAAGAATCTGGAAAAACCTGTGCTGTACAGCTCAGCAGTATAAAAGAACTGATTAACCATCAAGGGTCACCATATATAGGTGAATACAATACAAATGATATGACCACATAAAATTGCCTTTATACAATACAATTTGCACATTCACCAAAATGATCACAGAAAGGGAGGGAAAATATCAAAATTAAGTACATCACTACAATCTACACTGTAAAGTCGAATCAAAATCATGGTTCAAGTCACCTAAAAGTACCCTGTAACTATCATAGTTCAAATCTCAGACCAGCTGAGAAAGAAACAGAATTCAATTCAAGTTTCATAAACAAGTAACAGAGCCTGTTTAAGGAAGAGTTAAATTGCAGTAAATGAGATTAGAAATATATAGAGTTCCTACAGACAGGAAGGACACATCTGGTCCACCATTTAGTTACGCGAATTAAGTTCTATTATTCTCCATAATCGTTCCAGGGAAAAAGAAGGGAAAAATTTAAAGGAACATGATTAAGAAAATTGATACTTGTCTTTTCAGTCATATCATAGATCTAGCTCATATCCATGCCATCTCCAACTTGGCTGCAGATTGGACTGACAGCTGAGAAGGACCTCTCAAAAGGAGAAGGATGAAACTGTGCATCCCGTCTGCGCTTACAGGCATAGCCATCAGTAGGGGAATTCTCTGGCTCAAGCTTCCTCCGGATGCCTCTCACAGCCTGTTCCTCCACTGGTGTAAGGGGGAAAATTTGCCCGCTAGCTCTGCAAAGGGAGCTATGGTTATCATACAGAATTCTCTGGTTACAGTTTTTGTCACATATGTGAGTCAGTCCTGTCATTTTGCAGCGGTACATATTTCCACAAACACGCTCATTTTCACATTTCCAGTCGCATTTGTGAACAGCAGTCAGCCCATCTCGGCCTAGTATAGTTGACAGAAAAATAACGTTTGCAGGCCCTGCTACCACCATGGATTTGCCACACACCTCCATTGCAAAAATCAGACTTCTTAAGTTTCAAACTTTATAGATTCCAAACTCCAGTCCCAAACGCTCTGCAGAGCCCAACACAACATAGAAAACTCGTCAATTTCATTACTCTAATGAGATGACTTTATGGTAATGTCCTAGCTCTTGGCATTCTTAAACGAATTCCTCTATAATTATTCCGGATAAATATCTGTAAGCACTAAAATCTATCTAACAGGATCTTACACTCTTATTCAAGTCATGAAAAAACATAAAATAAACTTAAATGTCTAAGATTCTAGATCCTCCTTATATTATAAAATAATATCCACTTGAAAACCAGATAGCTACTTAACAGTTAACAATAAAAATATTTCCTCACTCATCCTTTTTCTTTTTCTGTTCTCTTGGGAAACAAACTATGCCTAGAGGACATTTAATTTTACTTAAAGGTATATACAAGGAAAAACAGCACATGGGTTGTATAAAAATGGAAAATTTTGAGTGGCATTAACACAGTACAACTCAAAGAAACTGATCTTTCAAAAAAAATTCCTGTTTTGCCCCTCAAAAAAAGAACTACGTGAATAAATTGGACCCTTTTCTTCCTAATTACATTCTTTCATCAAGTAACAGTAATTTCATCGACAGATCTGTACTACCACCAACTGAAACTACCTCTCAAAAACAAAAAATCTCAGAAAAATTGAAAGAACCAACACATAATGATTAAAGAAACTGAAAATGATACATGGGTTGTCGGCTATATGTTAAAAGCTAGGACTTTTATTTCAAAAACAAACAAAAAAACACAACCCCATAAACAAAAAAATCAAAATAATAGCCAAGACATAGACATAGATATAGAATTATGTATAAAGATACATACTTTGTTGCCGTTCCAACAGTGAAGCAAGCGAGTCTCCACCGAACCTGTATATAGGAAGAAAAAAAAAAAACCAAACCAAACAAACACTAAAGCCTATAACACGCACTACCTCTCTCTCTCTCTCTCTCTCTCTAAACAGTGGCTATAAGGTGAAAAAGGGTAGCTAGAGAAGAAGGGGAAAAAATATGAGAACAATGGGAGTGGGGTGGGGTGGGTATTTATAGATATTAAAAGGAGACTATTCCTATGGTGGTTGGGTTTTGGGTTGGGGTTGACGTCCATGTAATAAAGAAAAAAAACAGACTTTAAAACTTAGATAAGACACAGTGTCTATGTGAGAGAGACACACAGAAAATGAGAGTTAGAGAGAGATAGAGAGAAAGAGAGAGTTAGAGAGAGTTAGAGAGATGACTTTAGGGGAGAATGCAAATGAAATTCACATGAAATTGCAATGTACATGACATTTCTCTTTCTATCTTTATTATAGAAATAAGACTAACAAAAAGGGACACTTTGGTCCTTAGCATAAAGTTTTCAATTTTCTATTACTATATAAATAATATTTGAGGTAGAAATATCTTAGAGATATTTTTTTTATCTTTATTCTTTATCTTTTGGTGCATTTATATTTGAGTAAGGCTTCATTTTGCAAATTATTTCATAAATTTTTTTATTATAAATAATGGTTATGGTAAATTTTTACAAATTTTTATTTAAACTTACCATTGATATCATTCTCCACATTACTAATTTGTAAAAAATTTATAACTTTAACTTTTTATTTTATTTTATATTTTTGGTTCTGTTTTCATTTGTAAAAAAAAAAAAGATCACTTCTTAAATAATCATTTTTCTAGAAGAATTTTCATTAGTAATCTAATAGCATTCACATTAAAACTCTCAAAAGCTATAAATACTATTTTTTTTAGCATCTCATTCCAAAAAAGCACACTACAACGAAGGTATTAGTATTAAAATTTTTAGCATATGAGCTACAGTGGACTGTCATAGATAGCAGTCCACTGTAGCTCAAATCTTATAAATATAATAATATTTTAATATTATTTTAATTAAAATATCTTTTCCCTCTCTGAGTATTTCTCTTTTTTTCTCACCAAACTCTTTCTCATTATCTTTTCGTCTCACTCTTACTATCTTTAATTAATGAAGTGGTAAAAAATATAAAACCTTTAATATTGGATGTATTATAAAATAAGTTGTTAAAATAATAAATTAAATTTTGAGATACTAAATGCTAAATTTTTTGAGATCCTCAATGAGATGCTCTAACGCTTCATAATATATTTTTCCTACCAACAACAATGTAATTTATGTATTTGGCAACATTTTAGGTAAAAAAAAAAATCATGAAAGGTTATCATATTAACAGAAATTGAAAATATAACCAAAAAAAAAAAGACCAAAAAAAAAAATTTTAAACGTCCAAAATGACAATAATTGGGAAAAAAGCACTTCAAAGTTCTTTTTTTTTGTCTTCTTCTTCTAACTTTTAATTTTATTTAATAAATATATTAAATATAAAAAAAAACAAAAGTGGGTAATATGTAGAGGCAAGTGCAACGACTCTGACGTGTCCTCCCAACGGTTCTCTCTCTCTCTCTCTAACTTTATACCTTTTTTAACGGTTCAAACGCGCTCTTTACTTGTTGATGAGACCGTAGACTTTTATTACCCAATCAAAACTTGACACGTCTGACTACACTGTATTCCTCGCTACGCTACAGGCCACATTTACTTTTCTCTTTTTTTTTTTTAATTTTTTTAATTTTTAAATTCTTCCTCGTTTTATGGAATAAAAATATGCGCCAAAATTTGCTTCAGATTTGGGCCTCAGATTCGGGTCCACCATCTCAATATGAGACAAACCGAAATTTTCTGGGTTTTCAAAACGACGTGTCGTTTCGTTTCACCTAATTGTGCGGAATTAGGGTTTGTCGTTGCAATTGGATCCAAATCTCGATTCGGTGAATTTGGTTTTTTCTTTTATCTTTTTTTTTTTTATAATTTGAAGTTCTTTGTTTGGTTACTGAGAAAATTTTGCAGCGATTTCTTGAAACCCAAAAAGGTAAGGTTTTTCGTAGTGGTGGATGTTATTTTTCTTTTGTGTGAATTTGATTGTGATTTTGATTGGAGCCACTACTGTGTTTGGGTAAGATTTGAATGAATTTTTATACAGTTTTAATTTTGATAAGCAATTTTTTTTTTTAAAGTTCTTTGTTTGGTTACTGAGAAAATTTTGCAGCGATTTCTTAAAACCCAAAAAGGTAAGTTTTTTCGTAGTGGTGGATGTTAATTTTTCTTTTGTGTGAATTTGATTGTGATTTTGATTGGAGCCACTACTGTGTTTGAGTGATATTTGAATGAATTTTTGTACTGTTTTAATTTTGATAAGCAGATTTAGTAACTATTTAACTGATTTATTGAATTTGATTAGCTTTTTTTGAAGTATAGGTTTGTTTAGAATGAAATATTTTAAAGCATGTTTGTTGGTATGAGATATATTGGAATTCAGATCTAATTTTTTGGGATCCCTAATCGCTAATCAGTTTTACCCAAAGCTTGAATTTAGGGTGCGTTTGTATAAGCTGGTGCAAAACGGTGTTTTGGGTTTAAAATGAGCTTTTGTAAAAAAACTATGAGAAGTTGCTGTTTTGTGAATAAGAGTTTGGGGTTTTAAAAATGCTCTTTTAGGCTTCCAAAACGCTTAACCAAATGGACCTTTAGCTTCAATTGATGGTTTATGACCAGATTCTGTCAGTTTTCGGGTGAAACCGTAGAACTGATTAACTTGATCACCTTGGGTTTATTTGTTTTTTGGATTACATATCTAGGTATAGTTATGAGTTTCAAGCTGTTTGTTCTTACATCCATTTGTGTTTTGAGTTATTTGCTGACCTGTTGATTGTTTAGTGCTACAGTTGATTTTTGAGTAGAACTAAACCTTCAAATTCTTTTATATGGTTTCGTGTTTGTTTGATAGTTCTGTAGAGGCCTTATGCTAAAGTTCTGTATCATTTCTTATATAACTATTTTGTTGAAGTTCCAAACCAGTGGAACTTCCAAATCATGGTTATGTTTATTTGTCTTCTAAAATTTCCTTTTAATTTATTCCTTTTATCAATTTTTGCATTGACGATCAATTTAGTCATTCCCCATCATGTCTGTACAAGGTTATTTGTTTTTTTCATCTTAAAAAGAAAGAAAGAAAGAAAGCAAAAGAATTCCTCTTCTCCATGCTGAATTGTGTTATGTTACAATTGTTATGCCAGGTAGAGAATTATGGTGGGATTTAAAAATAGGTACATGATTGTGGAAGTTTTCTTGGATCCTAATAGAGATCTTGATGGGCATGATCCCATTATTATTACCCAATTTAATGTCTCAAAAGGGATCAAAGGCATCATTCTTGTAAACTTTGGAGAGTGTGGTCTTGCTTCATCACTTGGATCCTTCCAAGGTAAGTACCATATTGCCAGTTATTAGTTTGGCTTTTCTCTTGTTTATGCACACTTGCATTTTACTTTCAATACAGTGTCATGTCTTCAATAATCATTGAACTTGTTGTTTATGTGTAGTCAAGTATGTGAATCCCACCACAAAGCTTTGCATCATTAGAGCTTCAAGGGAAGAGTACCAAAAGGTTTGGTCTGCCATCACCATGGTTAGGACCATTGGAAATTGCCCTGTGCTATTTAACTTATTGGACCTAAGTGGTAATTCAAATAACAGAGAGATGGATACTCTATTGCCCTGCTGATAATGCTTATATATATGTGTGTGTGTTTATCATAGTTTGAATTACTTAAGTAACTTATATTTCTTCATGATTAGCATATCAAAGATGCAAATCTAATTTTATGTACTGCCATACGGAACTTTTTTCTGAAAATTTATCAGATTTTTTCATCTATCAAAATGGAATATAATACCCTTTTTTTCTTTTTACTAGGGAGTATAAAGGCTTGTAGAAATGTAGCCTTGAAGTATGATAAGCTAAAATTTGAGCAGTACAAACTTGTAGTTGGGGCTTGTCTCGCCATCGATGCTATTCAGCACATGCAAAGCTGTTTAGACAAGATCAAAGTTTTGGAGCACTGAAAGTATTGCTAAGATCAAAGGGGGTTGGGGGTGGCTTAATCAATGGATCCCAGACTCTCAGCCCACCGCCAATACATCGACCCATTTAAATCCTACCTCCACAGTACTCCACCTTCACATCACATACCGTTGGCTAATACAAAAAGAAAAGCAATACGTGCACATGAGCCACGTGTGTTGTGTATAAAAGCCACTTGACTTTGCTTTTCTCTTGGTCATTCTTCCAATTTACTCTGTGTGAAAACGGAGACTAGTTCTGAACATGAAGCTAAGGTTGAGGATAAGCTACAGGTTGTTCCTTCAACTAAAACCAAAGCTCAGTGAGTATAAACTCTGCCACTCAATGCTGCTACATGCTGCTTTTGAGTGGATATTGTCTGCTGAGTTGTCTTTTTCAATTGAAGGTTTAGTCTTGGTTTCTAAAGAGAAACGATGTGTCGTTATTCAGAGTATATTGGGCTATGAGTGGTCGTTGTAATTATTGATTAGTGAAGATAATTAGTTTCAGTCAGTTTAACAGTTAGCTAGAGATTCAGTTCAGTTTGTCAGAGATTAAGCTTGAGTAGTTAGTAAATATGTTCTGGTTTACAATCCTACTCACTGATATAAAAATATATATGTTTTGGGGACTCTGTATGTTTCAATGGAGATTTAAGATTTTCCCCCCCTTGAGTATAGTTTGGTTGCTGTCAGAACTGTGGAGCCAATTGTGTTTTTGTGTTTGTTTTTGTTATTTAACATGAACAACAGAACATGATTTTGTTTCTGTATTTCTTTGTTTATGGGGCATGAGTGTATCTATCTTATTGATTAGGTGTCTGTTTGGATATCGTTTATTTGCTGAAAACACTATAGTAAAATATTTTGCTGAAAATACTGTAGCAAAATATTTTTTAAAAGGTAAAATATTGTTCACGCTTTTTGTGCTTTGGCTGGTTCATGAACAGTGCCATGGGACCAGCCAAAAACGCAAACACGTCTTCAACGTAGACGACGCACATTGGATCTTCAAGATTCTAAAATTTTGTTTTTCTTGTCATAAAACTAATTGGCTAGTTGTGTGTATTACATGTATGATTCTTTATGACCACTAGATTCCCATTTAATAAATTATAAGCCATTGATTATGCGATGTATGGTATAGTTTAATAAAAATAATTTTTATTTACTTTTTACAAAGACAAAATCTTTTTATTTATTTATTTAACAGTAGACAAAATCTTATAAGTTTATCCGGAAAAAAAAAGACAAAACCTTGTAAAAAAAAATAAAGTTACACTTTACAATATACTAACATACACTCAACTTAAAAACGTTAAAATTATGTGTGTTTATAAATTATTTAAAATTTATATCTTAGGCTGAAATAAATAGACATAGATGTCAAAGCTTGTGTACGTCCATATTTAAATTTTGGTGAAACTACATACTTTACAAAATTAATAATAGTAAAAGACTACTTAAGCAGTTCATGCACATTTACAAAGTTATTAACATCAAAGTAAATTTGAAGCTGGATTCTCAAAAAAAAAGAAGAAGTTATATCTGCATCTTCTATCAAAAAAAAGAAAAAAGAAAAAAAAAAGAAGGCAATATTTGCATTTACACGTTCAATGGTTACGGCTTACGAATAAAGACATTTCCTTAAATAATTTCTATTTTGTGATATTTAAACTTAAAACTTGCTTGCAAATGTAATATTTCAATCATAAATATACTTAATCTCATTTCTTTCCTAAGATTTTTTTTTTTTAGAGAGTTTCAACCTATGGTATTTGTTCCTAATAATAGTTCTTTGTCATCAGACCAAAACACCAAAAGTTTTTGGTATAGGCAAAGATTGAATTCTAGATCTCTTATTCAACCATAGATAAAGAGAGTATACAAAAAATTAAAAGAATTAAACAAAACTCACAAAATGTACAATGTCTTTCCTTTTAATTTAGTTCCTCAAACCCATCGTACTTGCTCTCCTTCTTTCCCTCAAAAAAAAAAAAGAAAAAAAAAAAGAAAAAAAGAAAAAGAAAAAGAAGAAGAAGAAGGTGCTCTCCTCCTTAACACAAATAGAAATCGTATAGCTTCCATCATTTTTGGTTCTCATGGCAACCTCACATAACATTTGAGTGCTAGAGAAATTCAGGATATGAAAAAGGTGTTGATCTTCAACTGCAAGAATACCATTTGGCTTTATACTTCAAAATTGGTATATTTATTTATATAAAAATTGTTTTAAAAAAGATGCTAATCTAATAATTGTAGGTGGTGGGGAATCCTAAAAGGCACCCAACCTTGATAAAAGAATCTTAGTAGGTTTTTTTTTTTTTTTTTTTTTTTTTTTTTTGGGTAAGGACCAAAAAATCTTGTGGCCCAAGCCCACTTAGAACAGTGAATTGCATAGTTAAACCATAGCCCAAATCAATAGAATTTGTAAGAGAGTGAAATGAACAACAAGAGGGGACTCCGCTTGAGGGTCAAGATAGAGAAAAAAAGGTTGATTTTATTGAATAAAAATGGTATATATCCCTCCACAAGCTTGCCCGAGGAGGCTAAGTTTGCACAAATAGTTACACTGTTCACTCTCCTTTCTCTCTCTTCTTATTCTTCTTTCCTTTTGTGCTTATCTCTTTCTGATACCTTTGTCTCTCCCCTTTTATCAGTGCACCTTCTTTTCCTTATATAACTCTACCTCTATTATATCTCAACCATCCATTCTCACCTAACCTCTTTACTCTTATGACACTTGTTGCTTTTAACACCTGAAAAAGATGGTGGAAAGAATCTGCTTAGCTATGACTTACACTATTCAGGTCACTTCCTCATCAATGCGGCTGATAAAGCTGTTGCCCACCATTTAATATGGATGCAATAGGCTATACCAGACTAGAAGCTTCCCTGATGTCTACAAATTCTGTCTCTTCAGATTCTAGATCCCACTCAGAATGCCTTAGAGTACCTTGACTCACTTTTACCTTTCCTCGGGCAGCTTTTCTCCTCAGGCCTATGGCCCGTGGCATTCCCACACCAATGTTGCGACTCTTCAAATTAATTTTTCTACTTTCTCTCTCTCTCTTCCTAATTAATTTATGGGAAATGTTTTGTCATTGTGCTGCATACTTGCTGTATAATGAGTTATATAGCAACAAAAAAAAAAAGTAACATGTGCAATGCATATGATTATGTAGACCCTTGAACACATATTACCTTTTTTTTGTTGACACATAACTCATTATGCAGCAATTGTGCAGAAGTACTATTCCTTTATTTTTTTGGAGATAAAAGAAAGAATTTGTATTAATAACTAAAAGAAACAAAACGTATACTGAGTAAAAAGATTGGGGCAGAGCCCAGCCATATGTGAAAAGGGAATTCCTCAGTCTGATTCTTACGTATTTGATTCTAAAAGATTTATAAATGTTTCACATCTTTTTAAAAATTTGAACGTTAAATATTTTTAAAAAGCTTCCACATCTTTTCTAATACTTAGGGGGTGTTTGGATCCCTTTTTTTCATCACACAATTTCCGTCATTCATCACTCATCACTTAAAATACCTACCCGTTTGGCACCATTATTCACTTGTCATCACTCAATATTTTTCACACTATTTCTGGGCCCCATACCTGTCACTTGGTGCAAATTTTTTTTTTTTTCCAATATCACCAAACCCAATGAAAAAAAAAAAAGAAACCCAGATCAGATCACCGAACCCAGTGAAAGAAGAAAAGGAAGAAAAAAGAAAAAGAAAAAGAAAAGGGATAAAACCTATTTTCGTTCTTACATTTTTACACGATTCTCACTTTGGTCCCTAACTTTTTTTTTCACCGCTTTTAGTCCCTAAAATAAAAAAAGCGATCTTGTTTTTGTCCCTACTGTCAGTGCCCTAACGGCAAAGTCCTAGGTGGCAGACGGAATAGTTTAGTAGTTGACGTGGCGCTGACGTGGCACTGATGTGGCGATTAATTGGTATTTTTATATGCCACGTCAGCATTTTAATTCTTTTTTAAAAAGCCATGTCAGAAAATTTAAACTAAAATTAAAAAATAAATTAAAAAACAAAACTTAAATCTAATTAAAAAACGATTTAAAAAAAAAATCTAATTAAAAAACAAACACAAACACTCAGTAAATCCCCAAATTCACAAGCCTAAACCCCTAAACCAAAACAAACAAAGAAGAAGAAGAAGAAGAAGAAGAAGAATGCAGCAGCAACTCATCCTTTGCCTTGGCTCCGTCGACTGCTCCGTCGACTCCACCGCCGTCGCCAAAGACACCGCCTTCAACGACTCTCCGATCTCCACACCGTCGTTTCAGTCCAGCTTTTCGATCAGTTCCGGCACCTAGAGCGTCGTCTTAGTGACCCAAAGATAGAATGAGTGCAGCGACCATGACCGACCTCACCTTCATCCATGACTAGCCTCACTTCCACTGTGGTCAGCTCTACACATCGATTCTCAGGTTTGAACTTCCTGGGTTTTTTTTTTCGTTATTTTCCACCTCCACCGTGGTCAGCTCTTCCTGGGTTTGTTGGGTGGCTGGGACATGGTGGTGGCTGGGATTGTGGGTTGCGATTGGTGATTGGCCGGCTGTTTTTTTCTTTTTTCCCTCTCCAACACGTGGATTTGTGTGGTCGGTGGAGTGGAGGTGGGTGGTTTTGTTCCGATTTGTTGGTGGTGTGGGGGGTCAGTGGAGTGGGGGTGGGTTGGGTTTTGCCAATTTGTTGGTAGTTGTTTGGGTTTGCTGGGATGTGAAATTTGGAGGCTCAAATTTCATTTTATTGGGTTTGAATTTAATTTTTTGGGTTTTAAATTTACTGGGTTTGTGTTCTTGTTCAAATATATAATGTGTTCATGTTTAATTTATCAATTTTACTGTGTTCATGTTCTTGGATTTGGGAAGAACATAAAGAAAATTTCATTTAATTTAATTTTTTCTTCTTGTTTTTGTTTGTGTTTTTCTGATATGGGTTTGAGTTCTTGGTTGCTGGGTTTGGTCTCTGAAGAACACGAAGAACAAGTTGAAGAACAGGAAGAACAAGTGGAAGAACATTAATATTAAGAAAAGACAATTTTAATTAAAATTTTAAATTAATTAGATTTAAGGTTTTCTTTAAATTTAATTTTTTAAAATTTTTTTTTTCTAACGTGGCTTTTAAAAAAAATTAAAATGCTGACATGGCATATAAAAATGCCAAATAATATTTTTAATAATATTTTAATCGCCACATCAGTGCTACGTCAGCGCCACGTCAACTACTAGACTGTTCCGTCTGCCACCTAGGACTTTGCCGTTAGGGCATTGACGGTAGGGACAAAAACAAGATCGCTTTTTTGATTTTAGGGACTAAAAGCGGTGAAAAAAAAAGTTAGGGACCAAAGTGAGAATCGTGTAAAAATGTAAGGACGAAAATAGGTTTTATCCCAAAAGAAAATAAAGAAACCCAGATTAGAAGGAAGAAGAAGAAGCCACCTACTGTGAAAGGAAAAAGAAAAAAAAGAAGATGAAGAAATGCATGCACCGAACCCAATGAAGAAAGAAGAAAAAAAAAAGATGGTCAAAAGTTGCGGCTGAAGTCTGACAGTGGATCCCTCCATGTAGTGTTTTACAGAAATGCCATTGAGTTATGGAAACAGAGAATTGAGAATTGAGTAATAGAAACAGAGTTATGGTGATGCCAAACAGACTTCTAGCTATAGGTCCCACCATTTTTGAGTTATGAGTTATGGAAATAGAGATATGAGTTATGGAAATTGATGAACCAAACACCCCCTTAGTATTTTGTCACTCCATTTTTAAGATGTTCCTATGGGCAGGGCCTTTCTATTCGTGTATAAAAAAGAATCCAGTACCTTTTTTTATAAAAAAATCTGACACAACATTGCCTTGGTCTTAATATTTCCTAATTACCCTTTCTCAAATATACAATCTTCTGAAGAATTATCAGCTTAAATGATGTGAGAGAGGATGAGAGGAAGAAGATGATAGCGTGAGGAGACTAGACTCTAGAGAGTTAATGTTGTTTTTTTTTTTTTTTCCTTTGATAATAAGAGTTAATGCCTAATTTATTAATTTCTAGAGAACATTAATTACATTATTATGAGTGTTTTTTACTCTTAGATCTAAATGAAATCAATAGCCTTAAATAGGTATAACTCTTGTAGGTAGGTGTAACTTGAACTAATCTTTTAATCTCTTGTTATATATGTATAGTTTGAAAACCATGTAATGAATTCTCCAAAAAAAAAAAAAAAACCATGTAATGAAAAGAATTTAAATAAAAAAAATCCACTTTTGGTATAATTTTTTTTATAGGTTTATGGGGAGAAGCATAAAACTTAACATATTTAGTATTTTTTTTTTAATTAAAGAAGGTTAAATGATTGGTTTAATTTAAGGAAACCCATTTACTCTTGAATTAAATACAAATATTTAATTAATAAGCTTTTCAAATGCAAAATATGTATAACTGTAATTTAATTAGGAGTATTTAAGGTGACATTATGATGCGTATAAATTATTATTTGCTATATGGCTTTGTATGTTAACATTGAGAAATTATTAGGTCCATCGAGAGGACTGCTAAGTGGTCCTCCCAACCAATGAAATAATATCACTTATATAAATGTGTGAGTTAGATTTCTAATCAGTAGAAGAATTAAAAATAACAAACCACTAGGTGATATCACATTTGCATAAGTAGTAGCTTTTTATTGGTTAGAAGGATTAGGATGACTACCTCAGCAATTCTTTCAGTGGATCTAATAATTTCTCATTAACATCGCTCTAAAAAATGACACATGTCTTATTAAAGGCTTTCGCAAAGGGACACATAACATTTATAATAGAGTTTGTAAGGACTGAAGTTGGATTGGACCCAATATGGGATTGGGTTTTAGTCCAGTAAGCCCAAACAATGAATTTATAGAGCGTGGGTGAAAGAACTAGTTCTATTCAACAAGAAAGACAATAAACATTGTTTATTTAAGAGAAACAAATACAAATAAATTGAGAAAATCTGTCATCAGAGTCGTCCGAGGAGCTATGTATTAAGTTTAAGTTCTTGATTTTAGTTACAGGAGTTCAAAATATTATTACAAAGATTTTTTGATTTTTTCTTCTCCCTCTTATTTAGGCCACCCTTCCATGCTATATATTATAATCCTAGTATCATCTCTACTATACACGTGTAGGTTAGGTTTTAAGAACTCCCTCCTATCCCATCTAACATCTGTCAGAACTTTTAACTAGTAGCTGTAAGGCTGCTTAACCATTGTTCAGGTATCACCTCCACATTAATGTGACCAGAGAGTTAGTTAGGAGGCATTTAATGTGGAGGTAGCAGTTTTGAAGATATTTGTTGCCTCCCTTTACTCATCTTTTATCCAATGTCTGACTTCCAATCGTGATGCAACCTTGAAGAATGTCCAGGATGACAAGGCCTTCTTACTGACCTCGGATCTCTGTTTCTGAGATGACTCTTCTCCTCGGACATATTCTGAACTATCATATACAAACCTTATTTCTTCTACTCATACCCTTCCCGTAATAACCTTATTTGACCGTCCTTGGATTAGTTAATATCCTCGGATTGGGCCATAGGCCCAATTCATATAGTTGTAATAGTATATTCTAGCTAACTGGACCCCACAGAGTCCAAATTTGGTAAGGATGAGTTTAAAACTCATATTTTACATCATCCAAGAGATTGTCACATCAGTTTTTTTTACTTAAAATTCAGTATATCCTATTACACCTAATAATATCCCAATAAATTTCCAATTGGGTTAGATTTTCATATGGGTATTAAAATTAATTGTGGGTGATTGTGCCTATTTTTTAATATATTGGGATTGGTGGCTGTAAAATTTACGTTTTACAACACACCCTTATAGAATTTATTCTCTTTATAACAATTATATTCTTTATAGATAGATTGTCCAACTTTAATCTATTGGTTATAAATTTTCTCTAGTAATGAGGTGTTTAATTATCCATTTATTCATTCATTGTGTTTATTGTCTTGCTAGTAAATCTTATTGCTACAACAATGTCTCACTATCAAGGAGAATCAAATTCATCTCTCTCTCTCTCTCTTCTTCCTTTCTATTCAGCAACTATATCTTCTTGCTCCTACATATTTCTTCACTCAGTCTCTCTGTCTTTCATCTCAAGTCTTAGAGAACAAACAAAAGGGTTATACAGAAAAACAAAAGGAATCAATTCCATGATTTGATACAACAGTATTAAGGCTTTATGCTAATGGAGAAAAAAGTGCTTGATTACATTCTAGTTCCATTAGGCCTTCTTGCAATGGTGGCATACCACTTGTGGCTTCTCTATCGAATCATGAATTACCCCAACAAGACTGTCATCGGCATCAACACCATCCATCGCAGCTTCTGGGTCTGTGCTATGATGGAGGTAATTCTTTTCCTTTACCATGATGGTAATTCTCTAGTAATGAGGTGTTTAATTATCCATTTATTCATTCATTGTGTTTATTGTCTTGCTAGTAAATCTTATTGCTACAATGGTGTCTCACTATCAAGGAGAATCAAATTCATCTCTCTCTCTCTCTTCTTCCTTTCTATTCAGCAACTATATCTTCTTGCTCCTACATATTTCTTCACTCAATCTCTCTGTCTTTCATCTCAAGTCTTAGAGAACAAACAAAAGAGTTATACAGAAAAACAAAAGGAATCAATTCCATGATTTGATACAACAGTACTAAGGCTTTATGCTAATGGAGAAAAAAGCGCTTGATTACATTCTAGTTCCATTAGGCCTTCTTGCAATGGTGGCATACCACTTGTGGCTTCTCTATCGAATCATGAATTACCCCAACAAGACTGTCATCGGCATCAACACCATCCATCGCAGCTTCTGGGTCTGTGCTATGATGGAGGTAATTCTTTTCCTTTACCATGATGGAATTTATCTTTTTTTTTTTCTTTCTTTTTCTTTGTGGCATTCTTTGTATTAATGTGAGCCTTTAGACTCTTAGGGCCTATTTGCATAGAGGGGGAGTAGAATGGAGTTGGCCGGAAATATGCTATTTTCCAGCCAACTCTACTTTACTCCCCCTTCTTCTCCTCAATCCAAATGAGTCATTAGATCACTAGCGTGTAGTTCTCGTTACACACAAGGGAATGATTGATCCATAGTACTATAAGTTAGGACTTAGGGGTGGAGCCAGGGGGGTCGAGGGGGGGGGGGGTAATTGCCCCCCCTAGCCCGCCCAAAATTTTTAAAGAGATTTACTTATGTGTCATGAGTTTGCTACCTCCAATTATATGCCTACACTCTACACTAAATAATAGGGATATGAGGAATTAGAGCTCAAGCATAATGACTATTGTGTGAGTTTAAGAGTTTTTGTCCTTTTATCAATTTGTTCTCTCCCTTCCATATGACTGGCCTATCTTAATTTTTGTATCCATTTATTTTCTTGTTTTGTTTCATGCATGGATTTGCTTTACATATTTCTTTTTCATTTATAAAATAATCATTGGACTATTGTTTTTTTTTGTTAATTTTTTATTTATGAAAACTTCATTAAATATGGAAGAAAAATAAAATATTAATAATCTATCAATGTAAAGCTCAAAATATATAAAAAAAAAAGATAAAATAAAAGAACTATTAAGAAATACAAGTTTTAATCGAAAAGATTGAAAATAATATTATTATTGCCTGATAAAAATGATAAAAGAATCACAAATTTCTAATGTAGTAATTCATTCTTCACTAATAAAATTTGTGTAAGCAATAAAATGTAAAGATAATTATATAATAAATTCTTAAGCTCAATATTGTTTTCATGTTAAACTTTGAATTTTCAAGTGTATGTAAGTTCACAATTTTGTTTTTAAAATATTACAATATCATATTCATATGAGTTGTACTTGAGTTTTCCAACTACTAAAATCTTTTATGAGAATTGTAAATGAAATTTTTAATTAAAAAATTATTCATGTGTAAATGAACCCCTAATAGAAAAATACAGTATAGCAAATATACTAATGTTATTTTTTGTGTTTATACCCGTATGCATTGCGTATAAATTCCCCCACCCCTCCGGAACTTAAATTCTGGCTCTGCCACTTAGGAGATTCAAAATCAAGACCTCATAGATCATTTGACTTTTGTGGCCTAAAAACCAGTAGACCAACCTCTGAAAAATTAAATTTCTTATTGTTACCTGCATGTCATGATGATAATGGAATTAATTCAAATGAATCCCAAAGTGTAGCAAATTAAATTTCATGCATGATGATAAAATGTGTATATACAAAAATTGCTGGTTGTGCAGGATGTGTCCAAGAATGGTATTCTTGCCATACAAACACTGCGAAACAATTTAATGGCATCGATCCGATTAGCTTCCATAGCAACAATGCTTAGTTCAGTCTTTGCTGTTTTGATGAGTAGTGGCAACCAGGATAAATCAGCACTTCTTGTGTTTGGAGACAGAAGCGAGCTTGACTTCTCCATAAAGTTTAAGTTCTCTTCAATATTGGTGTGCTTCTTAGTTACTTTACTTTTCAGCGTGCAGTCTATGAGGTACTACAGCCATGCAAGTTTCCTCATCACTATCGTTCCCCATGAACACCACAAAGCTTATGTTGCCAAGACAGTGATTAAGGGGAGCTATTTCTGGTCTTTAGGATTGCGTGCCTTCTACTTCTCCTTTCCTTTGTTTTTGTGGATCTTTGGTCCCATCCCTATGCGCTTGTCCTGCTTCGTCCTTGTTATCTTGCTTTATTCCCTGGACTTCACATTTGATGACCACTACATCGATGAGGCAAACTTTAAACTTTATCGGAATTAAAAGGAAAAAGCCAGCTACTCTTTTTTTTTTTGGCTGAATAAGACATCGACTTCTTTTAGCTTGTAAATTTGTGATATAATCTTGAATAAGCATATTGTAATGAACTTACAATTTCACGTGAATTTCATTTTCATTCTCTCTCTCTATAGGGACAGATCCAGGACTTGGAGTTAAGGGGGTGGCTTTGTTGTTGGCTGTGTGCGGCAAGTCTGGCCTTTGACTTTACTACTTTATGACTAAGGATTTTTGTTTAAAACTTTTTAGTTAAATGACTGAGGCTGCGTTTTTTTTTTTTTTCCAACGCTTATGAACAGTAAAAAGTACTGTTCATGTAATGTACGGGAGACAAATTTTACTGTTCATGTACGGTTTATGCACTGTTCATGGAACCCCAACCACTTTATTCAGAAAAAAAAATTAAAAATAGATTTCACGGTACTATTCACACATTTAAAATTTATTTTGCTACAGTACTTTTCAGTTTTCAGTTTTCAGTTTTCAGTTTTTAGTTGTATCCAAACGGACTCTAAGTTGTTTGTTTTGGGTAAAATAGATTGATTGAGCTTAATTTTTTTTAGTTTTATTATTGGTAATTTTTGTTGTTAGGCTAATTTTTTTGGACTTGTATATTTTGTTTTAGATTTAATCTATTAATTTTTATGGCATTTAAAAGGTGGAAAATGATAAAACTACAAATTTTTTACAAATTGCTAATATGGTGAGTGGTTATTGATAAGTAAAAAGTGATGCAAGTGTGCGAACCAATAAGAATTTGCTACCTCAATAGTTTGTAAAAATGTTGTAAAAAAGTGTGTGACTGTAACATTAGTCTTAAAAGAATTGATGGCATTGTTGGGGGGGGGGAGATATAATTTTATTGAACAAAATTGCAAAAATTAGTACCTATTAATATACTAATATTTTTTTAAAAAAAATTTAGGGGGGGCCATTGCCCCCTAGTCAATATATAGATCAATCCTGTCTGTCTCTCTCTCATAGAGATATACACTGTCTTATCTAAGTATAAAATTTTTATTTTTTAGCTTTGCTCAATAATTAAATTACAAATTATTCCTTTAATTTTTGGTGATATGTTCATTTCAATTTTATAACTTTTTTTTTTCTTCATGTTCAATGTATTCATGGCCCCTTTGACTTTTCAAAAATCCTTCATCCTCTTGTATTTTTGGTAATAAAAACATGTAATGTACTTATATAATTGTAATGCTATTTTATTTACTCTAATAACTCTTATGTCATATATAACTCACTAAATTAAAGTGTATTTAATAGCTCATTAAATTAAAATGTATTTAATAGCTCATTAAATTAAAGTGTATTTAGACTTTTAGAGTGTGTTTGGGAACAACTTTTAGCTTTTATGTACATCTTTTTAAAACCTCATTTTTTCCCGCATTTTCTCACATTTTCAAATTTTTTCAAGGTACTAGTATACTTTAGCACATTTTCAACAAAAAGCTAGATAAGCTGTTCCCAAACAGAGAGTTAATGTATACCATATGTAATTTAATTATATTTTATTTTTATTAAATTTACTTGTATATTTTTAGACATGTCAAGACTTACTTTTTTGTTTTGCAAAGATGTAAAGACTTATTTGATGTAAATATTTTTCTTTATGTAAAGAAAAATATATAAGCAATATATATATATATAGCTTGGCCTCTTATGAAAAAAATTTCTAACTCTACTATTGATGCATTTCTTACACCTCTTTGTTACCATGTGTCATTAATTATCTTTTTTTTTTTTTGACATCCAAGATAGAATTATATTAATAAGGATAAACTTTAGCTACAAAATTGGTTGTAGCCTAATGCTACAACTTTACTTAATATCTTTTTATTGAAGATGAATTTTGACAAATTTACCATTAGATTACATTTTCTTCTTATATCATCCATGCTTTCAAAATTTCTATAAAATTAAAGATCAATAACTATGTCATCAATAAATTGTTTAAATTGCAAGTTTTTGTAGTTTAAAATTATGCATAAAATGTAAGCCTATATATCATATAGTAAATAATATCCAATTGGCACAAAATTTGATATGTGTAATAAGAACATAAATAACATGCAATTCAACAGTTAAATTTTCAAAATATGTAGTAATGTGAATGATATTGAGTAAGGTTGTAATTTTAGACTACAATCAATTTTGTAGCTAAACTTTGTCATATTAATAATAAAAGAAAGGAAAAGTACAAAGGGAAAACTTGGGTGTGGGGCTGTATTATAGAGGGGCGGCCAGCACCTAGTTGCCTACAGTTTCCCACGAGACCCCAAGTAAAAAAACAAAAAAAAAAAGAATAGAAAAAGTATAGAAGGACTGCGAAGCAAAAAACATCACGTCCGCTATCGTTGGACAAGGTCTCTAGCAAGTTTATGATATTCCTCCATGAGAGACATGGCTTGCTTAAAAATCTCCTCAAGGTGGGATTGTGCATTCCGAGACTGAACTTTGTTGTGTGCATTCCATAGCGACCATGTGACCATAGCCCACAACTCAAACTCCTTGCTCGACAATCTTTCTAACATTTGTCTCATGAGAAGAAAGAAGTTTGTCGTTGAGGAGTTTGTTTTCTATATCTTACCCCGGACTAGGGCCTGTACGTTGTGAGCAAAAGGGCATTCCCACAGGATATGTCCTGTGGTTTCTTCTAGCTGACCACATGTAACATCTCTTAATTTTGATACTAATTTAATTCTTATACGTAAATTAAAAACGAGGCCCACAATTAAATAGATTTAATTGATTTGAGCCTAAGATATTAAAAATAAGATAAATACTATGGAATATGAAGACCAAGTGAGGTGGCATAAGTAAATATATAAGCCTTGATAAGCTTTTTTTTAAAAAAAAAACCCTAGTCTTTTACTTCTTAAGCTACACGTGTATTTGCTGATGGGATTCCTTTTGCTTCAGTGGACTATTGAACGTTGATTTTCTTCACTGTGTCTGTGAGTGGAGACTAGAGGTACAGTTCTCTTCTACTCTAAACTTAGGAAAGTTGAAGTACTCAATGGCTAGCTTTTGTTCCCACTTTTATAGCATCTGTTATTGGCGTACCTGGTAGAAAAAAAAAGGGAGCTGCTGTTGTGGGTCTAAAGCTAGGATTATTATATTAGAGCAAGGGTGCTTTGTGGTTTATATTTAATTGTTTATAGTCTCACTTGTTTACCGTCAACTGACATGCATCACACTTTTGTTATTGTCTAAATCCTAGTCTAGCGGCATCAAGAGAGCTTACTAAGCAACTAGATTGATAAATTAAAGCCATCACATGGCTTCCAATGTTAGGTTGAATATACATATATATAATATTAGAGTGAATAGATATCCAGCGGCATCAAGAGGGAATACTAAGCAACTAGATTGATAAATTAAGGCTATACGTGGCTTCCAACATTAGATTGGATAGATATAGTGTTAGAGTGAATGGATATGAATAAATAATATGACTATTACATTCAGGTTGGTCAGATATTCATTATTCGGCCCTATTGAAGTTTCATGAATACCTATGATGACATTAATGGAAAAATCTGATTTGGCAGCAATATCTTTAGGTCCAAAAATCTGATCAAAGCTGAAAGTGAATTGGATAGTTAGGTGAATAAATGGAGAATTTTGGATATATCAATATTGTCTAAGATAAAACTGTTTAAGTGTGAAAATAGATTTTTTTAAAGTGGGAAAATGTGTATTGATGAACCTATTTTTGGTATTGCTAGGTTCTAATTCTACTGAATTGTTATGATTTAAGGGAGGTTGATTTCCTTTATTTTTGCAACTAAGAGGTAAGTGGTATTTACTTATTTTGGGGGTTTTCTCAAAACAGTGTTGATTATTAAACTATCAAAGAAATATGTTGATATTCCATATATAAAGTGATATTTTATAAATGTTTGATGTGCAGATTAACTATTTGTTTTATGAAAAAACTGTGGGACAACCTAGATTTATTTAAACTTGTATGTGTGAAAATATCTTTATATTTTTGAGAATTATGAATGGATTATTTTTGTGAGAATATTGAATATGTTTTGAAAACCTATGGCAAGTCGTGATTAAAAGCTCAGTATTATATTTAGTTCTTAGTAAGGGACAATTATACTGCAGCTAGTCCTTAGCAAAGGACAGTCCCAAAAAAGGGGATAGTGCACAATTGATAGCTCCTTAGTAAGGGAGTATACTATTGAGAATCCAAAAAGGAAGCTTCTTAGCAAGGGAGTGCACCTTTAGGTTCCAAAAGAGCCATCCTTAAGAAAAGGGATGAAGAGGAGGTTCTAGTTCTAAAAGGGACTACACAACCCTGTCAACGGGGCATAAATGTTGACCACGAGAAAAGCCTAGGAAATTGTTATATGATGGTATTGATATATATATTATGATGGCTCATAATATAAAGATTTTTTTTTTTTAATGTGAAATATTTGATGACAAAATATTGATGAGTTACAAGTTATGAATTTGTTGAAAGAATTATTTATTTGAAAGGTTTGTTCCCACAACCCAATGTTAGTGAATTCTACTTATTGAGTTATCTCACCCCCCCCCCCTTTATTTCCCCTTACAGATACGTTAGAGGGATTATTGGAGTAGAGATTTTTGGAAGACAACAGATACGAACTATTTTGTGGAATTGAAGATTTTATTATTATTTTTATGGCATTAAACATTGTACTGGAGAATTATTTTGAGGATGTTTTATTTTTGGTGGATTAGAGCTCTGACATTGGTAATGAGATTTTAGATTGCTGGATGCTTTTATTTAATATTTTTTATGGATTACTTAAATTGAATAGACTTTTATTATTTATGAATTTTGAGGCGTTACACCACATATAATATAGATGGGATCAACTTGCACCTTTTTTCGAAAGAGGTTTACCTTTGTCGGAAGGATATCAGAGCAGGCTCTCCAGACAAAGGTCCAAACTTTGGGAGGGATGTACATGGACCATATCTTCTTCCACATCCTTTGATCCAAGTTTGCTGAAGAGTGCTCCTCGGCCGGTAGGTGGTGAAGGGCACTTAATGACAACCCACTTGATGGACAAAATGACTACATAGAATAAAATTTAAAGTTATAGGGGTAAAGTAAATATATTAAATATTATAAGATTGAATTAAATTTTGAATAATATTAGAGAATGTAAATTTTAATTTAGCCTATATTATATATATATATATATATATATATATATATATATATATATGTATCAAACAAAAGTGGGATAAAATGTGAAGTTGGATCGATCCGGTGTGATATCTTTAAATTGCAAAAAATTTCAACTTTTAAACTTCTTCTTTTCCACAATTGAGATTAAAAATAGACAATTTTTAAATAAAAAAAATTAATTTTTAACTTTTAATCTTTTGTCTATAATGTACTTTTAGTGGACTATCAATAATTAGACACTCGTTTAGTGGCCTAAAATTGACATCTGATTTGGGCCTTAAGCTCTGGTCCACCATTCCCCTAAACAAGGAAGAAGAAGAAGAAGAAAATATAATTATGATTTGGTGTCAAATTGTGGAAGTTTTCTTGGATCCTAATAGTGATCTTGCTGGTCATGACCCCATCATTATCACCCAATTTAATGTCTCAAAAGCAATCAAGGACAGCATTCATTCTAGTAAACTTTGGAGAGTGTGGTCTTGCTTCATCACTTGGATCCTTCCAAGGTAAGTATCATATTGCCATTTATTGTTTTTGCCTTTTCACTACAGTGTCATGTCTTCAATGATCATTGAACTTGTGGTTTATGTGTAGTCAAGTATGTGAATCCCATCACAAATCTTTGCATCATTAGAGCTTCAAGGGAAGTGTACCAAAAGGTATGGTCCACCATCACCATGGCTAGGAGTATTGGAAATTGCCCTTTGCTATTTAACTTACTGGACCTAAGTGGTAAGTCAAATAACAGCGAAATGGATACTCAATTGGCCTGCTGATAATGCTTTTATATATATACATGTGTGTGTGTGTCTATATTTACATACATAATGTTTGCACATTTGAATTTAGAAGAAAGAAATCCGTAAGTTCTAAAATCTAACCGGGACACCGACCAGCACCATTTTTTTTTTGAGAAGTAGAATTTGTGAAAAACTTGTTTCTATTTAAAAGTGCAAATTGTGTTAAATGTACTACATTATACTAAAAACCTTATTCATATCAGCTTGCTGATGGAATTTATTTATTCAATCACCACACTTATATTTCATGATGAGTCATAATATCCTATAAGGAGCGCAATGTTTTACGTAATGTTCATCCAGGTTTATAATGGATTGAATGATTACATTTTTTGTTTATCAAAGTTTGCATTACTTAAATAACTTACATCTTTTCATAATTTGCATAACAAAGATGTAAATCTAATTTTATGTACTGCTATACTGAAATTTTTTATGAAAATTTATCTGATTTTTTCATCTATCAAAAAGGAATATAATATATACCATTTTTTTTCTTTGTACTAGGATGAACTAAAATTTGAGCAGTACAAACTTGTAGTTGGGGCTTGTCTCTCCGTCGATGCTATTCAGCGCATGCAAAACTTCAATGATCGAAGTTTTGGAGCACTGAAAGTATTGCTAAGATCAAAGTGGGTTGGGGTTGGCTTAATTAATGGATCCCAGACACTCAGCCCACCCTCACATCACACAGCATTGGCGAAAACAAAAAGAAAAGCAACATGTGCACATAAGCCATGTGTGTTGTGTATATAAGCCACTCGACTTTGCTTTTCTCTTGGTCATACTTCCAATTTACTCAGTGTGAAAACAGAGACTAGTTAGATAGTTTGTTAAAGATTCAGTTAAGTTTGTTAGAGATTAAGCTTGAGTAGTAAATCTCTCTCTCTCTCTCTCTCTCTCTGGTTTCCCTCTGAATTTCTTCCTTTTATTCAGCAACTGTATCTTCTTGCTGCTACATATTTCTTCACTCAGTCCACACACATAACACCTGTATTAGTGTTGGACTTTTGTCTCTCTTTGTGTCTTTCATCTCAAGCTTTCAAGAACAAACAAAAGGGTTGTACAGAGAGACAAAAGGAGATTGATCCCATAATTTGATACGGACAGTACTGTGGATTTATACTAATGGAGAAAAAAATTCTTGATTACACACTTGTTCCTTTAGGCTTTTTGCAATGGCGGCATACCACTTGTGCCTTCTCTATCGAATCATGAAGCACCCCAACAAGACTGTCATCGGCATCAATACCGTCCATCTCCGCTTCTGGGTCCGTGCTATGGTGGGGGTAATTCTTTTGCTTTACCATATAGGTATTTACTTTTTTCTTTGTGTCACATTTCTATATATATACTTATTTTGTTCTTTTTTATGTGACTTTCTAGACTCTAGTCTCTTATGGTGTGCGTGCAGTTCTTGTTTCACACACTAGATAATTACAAAAACGAATCCCTAGGGAATGATCTATAAGTTAAATGATTTAAACTCAGGATCTCATTGATAATTTGAGGCTTGAAAGATTTCTAATTGTTACGTGCATGTCATGAAGAAATGGCAACTAATTTCCAATGACTACCAAAGTGTAGCAGATTAAATTTCATGCATGATTATATGATGTGTGTATGTATAAATAGCTAATTGCGCAGGATGTGCCCAATAATGGTGTTCTTGCCGCACAGACACTGCGAAAAAATTTAATGGCATCGACCTGATTGGCTTCCACATCGATAATGCTTAGTTCAATCCTTGTTATTTTGATAACTAGTAGTGGCAACCATGATAAACTAGCAAATCTTGTTGATGGGACTGACGAATCCTCTTTCTTTGGATGACCTCATCAAATACATTCGTCCATCTCGACACGGTATGGACGAAGGCAGGCAAGTCATTAATAAGAGGATTCAATATCTCGGACGGTTACTAACTAGCTGTCAGATTGTTGAAGCCTCATCAAAACTCGCATTAATAAGCCCTAAGGCGTTACAGGAAGAGCACTAAAGTCACAATTAAGGCCCCAACGGCTAGAAACTATGAAGTTATATATACGCACTCATCAAAGGCAGATAAGGTACATAATTTCACCCAAATATACTCTTACACAGATATCTCTGGTACATAGAACTTTCCTATTTCTCTCAGAAAGCTTCTATACACTAACTTTGACATCGGAGACGTTGTGGCAAGCACCACATTGGTGACCACCTTAGGAGAGCCTTTGTTCTACATTTGCAGGAATTGTGACGAGGATTCAGCTTCTTCTGGACGAACCTATAGGACTGACAATTTATACATCATCACTTGTGTTTGGAGACAGAAGCGAGCTTGGCTTCTCCATAAAGTTTTTATCCATATTGGTGTGCTTCATGATTGCTTTCTTTTCCTACGTGTAGTCTATAAGGTACTACAGCCATGCAAGTAACCTCATCAATATTGTTCCCCATGAACATCACAATGCTTATGTTGCCAAGATGGTGATTAAGGGGAGCTATTTCTGGTCTTTAGGATTGCGTGCCTTCTACTTCGCCTTTCCTTTGTTTTCGTGGATCTTTGGTCTCATCCCTATGTGCTTGTCCTGCGTCTTCCTTGTTATGTTGCTTTATTTCCAGGACTTCACATTTGATGAGCACTACATTGATGACAAAAACTTTCAAGATTATCGAAGAACACTAGGAGAAGAATAGTGGTGGCTCCAGGAATTTTTCTCAAGGTGTTCTTTAAGAAGCATAAATTACACAATCTAATAAAAAGAGAAATTCATATATTGACAATAACAACAATAAAAAATACGAAAATACATAAAGTTTACAATTGCCTTTTACAAGTTTTCATATTTTGAAATCATTGCATAATAGTCTCATTATCAATGCTACAAGTTACATCTCTTTCAATATACACAACCAAGTAATCATTTATCCACTAATCTCCCATTCGATTGCGCAGTTCATTCTGTATATATATCATTGCTGAAAAATTATTAATTGTTGTTTAGCCTAACATAGTTTAATTTGTTTGTCTTTTATAATGTATTGGTTAATTAAATTATTAATTATTGTTTATTAGTTGCTTCATTATTTTTCTTTACTAACTATTAGCACACATCACATTGTGCACTAGCACACACCCCATGTGCATTATCCACGGCCAACCCAGTGCCTGCCTAGTGCCTAAGTCCTAACATAATTTAATTTTTCCTTTACTTCCTCCAATTCAAATATCCCACCCGACACCATGCCCCCATCCACCCCCCTCCCCACTCAACAAACAAGCCCCATGGCCCCCACTCACAAGAGCTAATAAGATAAATTCACAATCACAAATCACAATACACTAAAAGACAAACTCAATAACTCACCAACACTAACACCAATGGATAAAGTCAAAACAGGGGCAAATATTAATAAAGTTATAAAGACTAAAGTAAAGCTAAGCCAATTATAGTTCAAACTTCAAAGAGAAAGAGAGAGAATCAGATAAAGAGAGAGAAAGTCTCATTTCAGTCATTTCAATCTTCAGATAAAGAGACAGAAAGATAGAGAGCTTAGACCATAGCAAACCCATTAACCCAAAGTTGTAAGAAAAAAAAAGAGAGAAGTAAAGTGTAAAGATGAAATACCTTGAGGGAGCAGGGAGGCCTGAGGGGCGGTGCCGTTGGGCAACACTTCAAGGCGAGGAAGGAATCAAGGCCAAGCGTGACTAATCTCAAATGCCTGATGTCCTCTAGAGCTCGAGTTGTGCACTGTTGGCTGTTGTAGCGTTGCTTGAGTTTGAGGTGGAGGCACTGTTCGTTGGTCGTTGTCGTTGATGACTGATGAGGTTTTTTTCTTTAGTTTAGGTTTGTTTCTGATTTCAGTTTTTGCTTTACTTGATGACTTAGTAGACGCGTATATTGGTTTTTTTTTTTTTTTTTTTTTTTTTTTGAGAATCCATGGGTTTGCTACCATCTTTTGGGTTTGCTTATCTGTTGTTGTTGTTGTTGTTGTTCTTTTTTTTTTTTTTAAGATTGAGTTTTCTTTACCATCTGTTGTTTAGGATTGATGTAGGGCTTTTTTTTCCCTAGGTGGGCTTGCTCTGTTACAATTTTTTTTTTCTTCAGATTTTAGTACAAAATTTTTTTGTGGGCTTTTTTTTTTTTTTTTGCTTGAAAGTAGAACAAATAAATTTTATTTATTTATTTGAGGGTGTTCCTAATTTTTTTTAAAGGGAAAACAAACAAAAACTTTTAAATTATTATATATAATTTTTTTTTCAGGTCAGGGTGGTCCTGGGACCACCCTGGACTGAACTTGGTGCGACCACTGGAGAAGAACACAAGATGGATGACTCAATTGCGAGGGAAACTTGAAATTGGTCATTGATGGGTTTATAGCAAGTTGTTTTAGCTTTCTATTTTTTTTTTTTTTAAAGCAAGTTCTTTTAACTTGTACTATGATTGTGAATAGGCATATTGTAATGAACATAAAATTTCACTTAATTTTCATTTTCCCTAACTCCTCTCTCTCTCTCTCTCTCTCTCTCTAATAGACACTGTCTTATCTAAGTTTAAATTTTCATTTTTTTAGCATTTTATTTTAATAATTATATTACAAATTATACCATTTAATTCTTCTTAAAATTTTAGCGTTTGATATGTTTATTTCAATTTTATAACTTTTAATTTATTAATTTATCTTTATGAGTTACTCTTTTTGCTGAACAAATATTAGTAATTATTAAACTAAAAGTAATTGCCTTTGATTAGCTTTTTTTACTTACAGGTTGTGAAATTAGATATGGGTATGAATTTCAAATTTATGTTTTTTGAGTTATTTGCTGATTTGTTGATTATTTAGTACTGTGGTTGATTTTGAACTTCATGAGTGGAGCCAAACTCTGCCTTCAGGGGTGAAAAGCCCCTCAACTACCCAGTAACGGGTTCTGACAGGTAGGATCAGTTGCTCGTATGAGTTTGATTAACAGCGAGAATTGTTGTACAGTATGCTCTAAATGGGGGCGGCCCTAGACAAAGCTAATCAAAGGCAATTACTTTTAGTTTAATAATTACTAATATTTGTTCAGCAAAAAGAGTAACTCATAAAAATGTATGTGTATGTGTGTTTATGTATGTGTATGTGCATGTGTGTTTATGTTTATGTATGTGTATGAGTATGAGTATGAGTATGTATGTGTATGTTTATGTGTGTGTATGTGTATGTTTATGTTTATGTGTATGTGCATGTGTGTTTATGTTTATGTTCATTTATGTTTATGCATGTTTATGTACGTGTGTATGTTTATATTTATAAGGCGTAAATGCACTTTTAGTTCCTATGTTTTTACTTTTTTCCATTTTAGTTCCCACATTTTAATTTTCTCACTTTTAGTCCTTAAACCAATTAACGCGTGTTATTTTCATCCTTTCCATCAGTCAACCGACATAAATAGTTGAGGTGGCTGCCGGAGGGATTAAAATATTATAAAAAAATGCCACATCAACATCTAAATTTTTTTTAAAAATAATTTGTCAATTTTAACTAAATAAAAAAAGAAAAAACAGAATTAAAAACAATAAAATATATCAATTTAGATCTAATTCATTTTGAACAAGAACACATAAGAACATAATCACAAATTTAGACATCAACACAGAAACGTAAAAGCACAAACCAGAACCAAATACAAACTCAAATTTATAAACACAAATAACACAAGAACACAAATCCAGAAAATCAAACCCAAGAACACAAATTCAAAATTAAACCCATTGAATCAAATTAAACCCACGAATATCCGTCATCAGCCCATAACCCAAAAAATCAATTACCTTCTTCTCTCACTTTTCTTTCTTCTTTATTCTATCTTGGATTATCTCTCTCGATTTTTTGGCAGTGGATTGGAGGGGCTGTGGATCAGTGGTGGGTCTTGTGATTTGGGTGTAGTGGGTTAAGATTTTGGCTGGTGGGTTGAGATTTTGGTCAGTGGGTTACGATTTGGGTTTCAATGGTAGTGGCTGGCTGATTTGGGTGGTAGTTGGGTTGGTGATTTTCGGTTTGCGATCTGGGTTTTGGTGTGTTGGTCTTGTGTTTCGGTGGTTGCGATCTGGGTTGGTGGTTTTCGGTTTGCTCACCGTTTGCATGTATTTTGCTCGTCATTTGCTCGCTGTTGGTTTGTTATGGGTTTGCTCGCCGTGGGTCTGGGTTTGCTCGTCGTGGTTCTAGGTTTGCTCGCCGTGGGTATGGGTTTTGTTTGCTGTGGGTTTGGGTTTTGCTTGGTGGAGACCATGGGTTGCTTTTTTTTTTTTTTTTTTTTCGGTGTTGAATGTTGATGGTGGATTGTGGTAGGAGCCTTCTCTTTGGTTCCTGGTTTGGCCTAGTCCTAATGAGCTCTTGGACAATATCAATGAGAATTTGAAGTTGCCATTCTATTAGGGGCATCTCTTAAGGCTCTGAGTTTTTGATTTTATGGGTTGTGGGCTGATGACGGATGTTCTTAGGTTTAATTTGATTCAATGGGTTTAATTTTGAATTTTTGTTCTTGGGTTTGATTTTCTGGGTTTGTGTTCTTGTGTTATTTGTGTTTTTAAATTTGAGTTTGTGTTTGGTTCTGGTTTGTGCTTTTACGTTTTTGTGTTGATGTTTAAATTTGTGATTATGTTCTTGTTCAAAATGAATTAGATCTAAATTGATGTATTTTATTGGTTTTAATTCTATCTTTTTTTTTTTAATTTAGTTAAAATTGACAAATTATTAAAAAAAAAAAATTAGATGCTGATGTGGCATTTTTTATAATATTTTAATCCCTCTGGCAGCCACCTTAGCTATTTTCGCCGGTTGACTGACGGAAAAGTTAAAAATAACACTTGTTAATTGGTTTAGGGATTAAAAGTAGTAAAATTAAAATATAGGGACTGAAATGGAAAAAAGTAAAAATATAGGGACTAAAAGTACATTTATGCCTATTTATAAATATAAATATAAATATAAATATAAATATAAATATAAATATAAACACACATACACATAAATATATATGAATACAAACACAAACAAACATACACAAAAACAAACAAACATAAACACACGTACACATAAACACACACACATAAACATAAACATACATAGACATAAACACACATACAAATTGAGAAAAATTAAACCCTCATATAGACTGGAAAAAATTGCAAACTAACACCAATCTTCAGACAATTTCGTTAGATACTTTGGTGTGCTAAATCGAGCTTTTATGTGTGTTTATGTTTATATTTAAGTTTATGTATGTGTATGTTTATATCTATGTGAGTTTATACGTGTTTATATGTATGCATGTTTATGTTTATATATATGTATATTTATGTGTATGTGTATGTATGTTTATGTGTATTTGTATGTGTATGTTTATGTATGTGTGCTTATGTATGTGTGCTTATGTATGTGTGCGTGTGTGATTATGTATGTGTATGTGTTTATGCGTGCTTATATTAATGTATGTTTATGTGTATGTGTATGTGTTTATGTGTGCTTATGTATGTGTATGTGTATGTGTAGGTCTCTTTGTCTTTTTTAGATTCAGGTGTATGTGTATGTGTATGTTTATGTACGTGTGTGTATGTGTGCTTATGTATGTGTATGTGTATGTGTTTATGCATGCTTATGTATGCGTATGTGTGCTTATGTCTGTGTATGTGTATGTGTTTATGCGTGCTTATATATGTGTATGTGTGCTTTTGTATGTGTATTTGTAGGTCTCTTTTTCTTTTTTAGATTCAGGTGCAATACCCTGATGCAATTGTAATTAATGGCTGAGATTAAAAGTTGAAAAAACAACTTTCAATCTCAACCATTAAATAAAATATATTAAAAGAGAGTTAAAAATTTATAAAAAAAAAGAGAAAAAAATGTAAAAAAATACTTACAACAGTGCACCTGATCTCAGTCCATCTTTCTTCTCTCACCATTTTTCTTTTCTTCTTTTTTACGCAGTGCTTTGTTCTTTTTCCTTTTATTTCTCTTTATACGTTGCCTAGGTTGACAGGAGAGGAGCGAGCGAAAGCCACGTTAAGAAAGGAAATCGAAGATTGTGCTGCCGAGCCAAAGACTGAAAATCGCTTCCTCTCAACTTAGACGATCCTTTTAGGTGAAATTGTGGCTCACGAGACTTCACCGGATTATGGTGTGTAATTTTTTATTATTTATTTATTTATTTGAGATTATGAAACAAATAGTTTTTATATTTTACTTACCCTTTCTATTTTTTGAAAATACTTTTCTGGGAAATACCATTTTTTTGCTTTACTTTCAATCTATCATTCTTGCTTGTGGTATGTGTTTGATTAATTTGGATATAAAATTAGTTCAACAAGATGATTCTTCTTCTAAAATATAATAACAAAATCAATATATTTTTTTAACGGTAAGTTCACTTTTAGTGTTTTTATTTTGTGATTTTGGTTGTTTTGTGGGTTTTGTGCTTTGATTTCGGTGGGTGTGATTTGATTTGTGATTTAGTAGGCTTCTGGGTTTTTGTTACGATTTGATTTTGGTTGGGTTTTGGCCGTGGTGGTGGTCGTGATTTGATTTTGGCTGGGTTTCGACAGTGGTGCGTGGTTGGAGGTGATGAGCTTGAAAAGTTCCGGCCATGAAGGTTTAGAAGGAGAGCTTGGTGGTAAGCCATGGAGCATGGTGTGACGTGGGTTGAGGCAGAGAGAGGATGAGAGGGAAACAAGAGCAGCCCTAGACATTTTAAGGCCTAAGGCGAGAACTAAAAATGTGGTCTTTTTTATACTTATATATTAATTAAATTAATGTTTATTTAATATTTTTATATTATATTTTTCATCATTATTTTCATTTTCTTCTAAATTATTTTGAAGTTCATTATCAAGATTTGTTGTATTGCAAAATTGAATATCATTTTCTTCTAAATTATTTTGGTGAATTTCTTGCTCATTTGTGATATTTTCATCTAAATTTTGTGTTATATTTTATTTATTACTAATAACAAATTTATCTATTGATCCTTTTTGAGACTTAATTAAAATTTTTTTTTCTCTTTTTAAGTTTTTCATATCCAGATGCATATTTTCTAGTAGACATTTCTAATCAAACAATATATTTATAAAGACTAAAATAAAAAATAACTTTCAAGTGTAGAGCAAATGAGAAATAGAACCTGATTTATATAAAAAGTATTGTCGTAGTTTCATTGAACAATAACAAGTTTTTAGCAATCTTAACCTGCATAAATTAAAAAAAAAAGAATTTAAGCACAAAGCATAACAAAAATTTATGCACAGCCATAACATTGACACAAGACTTATTAATAAGACCCACCCACCCAAAAAAAAAAAAAAAAAAAAACACAAAACAAATCCTATCTATAACCAAAAAAAAAAAAAAAAAATTGCAGGCTTTAAAAAAAAAAAAAAAAACTTGAAGGCCCAAACTTAACGCCCAGTCCAGGGAGGGCCCAAATAAACAAAGTTATCTTAAGTTCTTAACAAATAAAATGGCCCAAATATTTATAATCTTATACCTGATTCCTGATACGGTGAGGTGAGCAGTTGAGACTTGAGAGAGGCGGAGAGCAGAGAAACAGAGAGAGGCTGAGGACAGACTGAACAGTGGAGACTGGAGACTAGAGAGAGGCGGAGAGCAGAGACTAGAGAGAAAGGTAAAATTTTTAGGGTTTTGAGTGGATTTTTTTGTTTTGATTTGTGGTTAATCTCTTAGACCGGGTTTGTAGTTTATCTGTTTGATTTTTGGTCAATGATTTTGTTTAGAACCAATGTTTAATAGGATTTACCAAAATTTTTGTTTTTTTGGTTAAAACGATGTGCCAGATTATTTTTGTAATTCATTTGAAACTAATTTTTTTTTTTTTTCCTCTACTGAATTGTGTTATCTTACAAATGTTGTGCCAGGTAGAGAATTATGGTGGGATTTAAAAATAGGTACATGATTGTGGAAGTTTTCTTGGATCCTAATAGAGATCTTGCTGCTCAAGATCCCATCATTATTACTCAATTTAATGTCTCAAAAGCAATCAAGGATAGCATTCTTGTAAACTTTGGAGAGTGTGGTCTTGCTTCATCCCTTGGATCCTTCCAAGGTAAGTACCATATTGCCGCTTATTATTTTGCCTTTTCTCCTCTTTATGCAGACTTGCCTTTTACTTTCAATACAGTGTCACATCTTCAATTTATCATTGAACTTGTGGTTTATGTGTAGTCAAGTATGTGAATCCCATCACAAAGCTTTGCATCATTAGAGCTTCAAGAGAAGAGTACCAAAAGGTTTGGTCTGCCATCACCATGGTTAGGAGTATTGGAAATTGCCCCGTTCTATGTAACTTGTTGGACCTAAGTGGTAAGTCAAACAACAGCAAGATGGATACTCTTTTGGCCTGCTGATAATGCTTATATATATGTGTGTGTGTGTATCTATATTTTAATATATGATTTATGCACATTTGAGTTTAGAAAAAATAAATCCATATGTTTTAAAATCTAACCGGGACACCGACCAGCATCGTTTTTCTATCACCATTAAGTTTGAAGAATTTGTGAAAAACTTATAAACTTGGTTATATTTAAAAATGCAAATTGTGTTAAAGGTACTATGTAACCTATTCATAGCTTGCTGTTGGAATTTATTTATTCAAGCACCGCATTTATAAATTGAGAAATGATATGTTTACAACAGTTTTACAACAAATCCTAAGTGGCAGGTTATTACTGGTTGTTATTGTTGGATTAAAAAAGTAATCTTAGTGCTAAATTCAAATTTGAACCAATAATAACAAACCACCCATGATTTGTTGTAAAAATGTTGTAAAACTGTTGTAGACGTAGCACTTCTCTTATAAATTTCATGATGAGTCATAATTTCCTATAAGGAGTGCAATAATTTCCTAGTTGGATGATTACATGCTTTGTTTATCATAGTTTGCAATACTTCCATAACTTATATGCAAAACTAATTTTATGTACTGCCATATTGAACTTCTCTGAAAATTTATTTGATTTTATCATCCATCAAAAAGGAATTTAATAATTTTTTTTCTTTTTGTACTAGGGAGTATAAAGGCTTGTAGAAATGCAGCCTTGAAGTGTGATGAGCTAAAATTTGAGCAGTACAAACTTCTTGTTGGTGCTCGTCTCTCAGCTGATGCTGCTCAGCAGATGCAAAATTGTCTTGATAAGATCAAAGTTTTGGAGCATTGAAAGTACTGAATCTGTGGTGACATGCTGCTTAGTCTGGTGTACAATGCCTTTTGGTTTCAAATTTCTTTGTCTTTCTGATTATGTATAGAGTCTTTCTCTAAATTATTGAGTGTTGTTTCTTTGCCTTTCAGTCAATTTTCCTGGAAGAGCTGAATCTCCTCTTCCCTGACACCTTGGGGCCAAAATTTATATATATAAAATTCCTTGAAGAGCTTATGTCTTAATCTGATCTTACTTTCAAAAATATGCTAGAAATTGCTTTTTTATCCCATTTTACTTTTTTTTTTTTTTGGCAAGGATTATCCTAATTTACTTGTTTCTTGTCAGTGATGTTCATGTTCTTCCTGATTTTCCTGAATCCTATGCCCCATGGGCGTTAAGAAGTATATAATTTATGTTAGAAACCTCTTATTTAAAGTCCTCACGTGGTATGTGGAAGATGGTTGCAAAATGAATATTTAATTGGACAACCTGATACAAACATCTGTTTCATTCAAGTTTTAGAACTTGTATACGAGCTTGGTAAGTCGTGGAATAAACCCTTATTTTTTAGTTCTAGTTGTTGTTGATTGGATTACAAGGATCCTAGTTTCCTTTTATGGCTATACGTGGCAATACTCAGTACTCACAGTCTGGAGGCTGTTTTATTAAGTCTGGCTACAATTGTTCTCATAGTGAATACTCTCACTTTTGTTCTCTTCAGCACAATTCTAATCTCGTCCTCCAAATTCTGGTGAGACATCAGGTCCTTAATTGTCCCAAAAAATATTCATCTTTAACGGAAAGACTTATTCCCTGTAAGAACGGTGTTTATCCAAAGGAGGATGTACAACATGTCTAGAGGAGAAATAAGTCTTAGACTATCTGTTTTAGAGGTTACTTGTTGAAGCTCATCTAATTTGGTTAAAATTTTTACTCTTGATTTTGAGTTAATTAGTTCTCAAATTATAGTTTTTGTTTCACTGTAAAACCTCCTCGCACCTTTCATTTCTATGGTCTCTATTATGTGGGCAATTTGGACTAGTAGAAACAAGGTTGTATATGATCTTTAGGGTTCTTCCTTGACTGCTTACAGTGAAACAAAAACTATAATTTGAGAACTAATTAACTCAAAATCAAGAGTAAAAATTTTAACCAAATTAGATGAGCTTCAACAAGTAACCTCTAAAACAGATAGTCTAAGACTTATTTCTCCTCTAGACATGTTGTACATCCTCCTTTGGATAAACACCGTTCTCATAGTGAATACTCTCACTTTTGTTCTCTTCAGCACAATTCTAATCTCGTCCTCCAAATTCTGGTGAGACATCAGGTCCTTAATTGTCCCAAAAAATATTCATCTTTAACGGAAAGACTTATTCCCTGTAAGAACGGTGTTTATCCAAAGGAGGATGTACAACATGTCTAGAGGAGAAATAAGTCTTAGACTATCTGTTTTAGAGGTTACTTGTTGAAGCTCATCTAATTTGGTTAAAATTTTTACTCTTGATTTTGAGTTAATTAGTTCTCAAATTATAGTTTTTGTTTCACTGTAAAACCTCCTCGCACCTTTCATTTCTATGGTCTCTATTATGTGGGCAATTTGGACTAGTAGAAACAAGGTTGTATATGATCTTTAGGGTTCTTCCTTGACTGCCAATGGCTTGCTTGCTGCTGCTAGTGCTATAGATCACAACGAACATGTATTATGGAAAGTTGGTAATGCAACAACTAAACCTTAGTCCCAAAACCTCCTAGACATTTATTCCAAAACCTCCTAAACCTTAACCTAGCACAAGCACAAGCAGACAAATTCCCCAATTTGTCCTATGTCAATTTGGTATCATAGATGAAATCCTGTAGTTCTTTTCTGAAACATTCTCCACCAGCTACTTGACAAGATTTCTCATCCAAGATGGTCACCAATGTGTAACTAATCACAGGTATGTGTAAACTCCCCCTTTCTACACACGAGTTAATTATAGGGAAAAATTTCTTGGCTCTCATGAGACTTTAGGAACCATGATCTAAAGTACATTAAAATTCTCTGTCTTATACTACCTATACATCTAATTTTGTCTCATACTAACAATAAATCCAGCTGTAGACATAGAAACATCCAAAATTATGTACGCATAATAAGCAATAGTTTTGTAACAGCCTTATACTACCAATATGGAAAAACATCCCAGATTATATAAAATGACTCTTATAAAACTATTGTTATCAATGATGTTTAAATAATCTTGGATGTTTCTATATGTATACACCTGGATTTATTGGTAGTATGAGACATAAAATTAGAATAAACTTTGGTGGTTGGATGTATAGGTAGTATAAGACAGCAAATTAGAATGCACTTTGGATTATGGTTCCTAAAGTTTAATGAGATTCAAGGGATTTTTCTCATAAAATTACCTCATTTGTAGAAAGGGAGAATTACACACACTCGGAGGAATAATCAAATGCTCAAAGAGTTCTAGTTTCTTACGTATAGTTTGTATTGAACTAGTTTCTTTATTGTTTTGTCTTTCCATTTTTTCTATCATTTCTTTTACTATTCCTTTCTTTAATATTCTTTTTTCTTTGTCTTCATCAATTATGTCTAGTTTGTCTTGCACTATTTCAATATGACTATTGTCTTTCTTTTCCATGAAAGTTGTTTTTAAGTCTAGACTCCCTCGTTCGCCAAAAAAAAAAAAAAAACACTTTGGGTCTTATAGAGGATGTTCAATTTATTATTATTATTATTATTATTATCTTATAAAATCGTATGGCAGAGTAGAAAAGATGCCAATTAGTATTGCCTGGCGTCCATTACAAGGGGGCTCCAATTCCACCAACTTCTTGAAATTAATTATGCCCTAAAACTTACAAGCACATTGGAAAAAGTCTTTAAATGAAGCTTCAACTATGCTTTTGTTTTTGGAAATTAGCTTTCAACTGTGCTTATTGATTACACAGCGTAGGAATTTAACTGGTTTGAGTGTGTGGATCCCTTGGTCTTACTATAGTGCCTTAATTTGTGAAATGTGGTCTTACACTCTTATGGCCGGGGGGGCTACCATTTTTCACTTTATTGTGAGTACTATGGATTATGGAAGATGGGAGGGGTTCAAATTTCACCAATATAAAACACGGCATCAAGGAATTCCACTTAATAGTTCACTATGACTTATCAGATTTAGTGCATAATATTCTGAAATGGATTGAGCTTATTTTTTCTGAAACTGAAAACTGAAATTGAAAACACTGTAGCAAAATAATTTTTAAATGTGTGAATAGTTTCGTGGGAACCATTTTTAATGAAAAAGTTGCTAAAAAGTGGAATTTGTGGGTCCGTGAACGGTATACGAATGCACTGTTCATCGTGAAAAAATCAATTTTTGTGGCTACTGTTCAATGAACAGTGCATGAACAGTAGCCGCATTACTCCTGAAAAGCGTGAAAAAAAAAATGAAACGTGAATTCACAAACACAGATGCATCTTCAGCCCAATCCAAACGGACACTTTAATGAAAAATGTTAAAGCATGTTTCTTTTCCTTTTTTTTGAGAAACCCCAGATTAATGCAAAAAAAAGGTAAAGGCATGTTTCTTTCATTAATGAATTCAAAGGCATTCTTAAAGAAGCACGGCATAAAACTTGGTTTAAAGATACCTCATGTATGAACCACTTTGAATATTATAATATACCTAGATTGACAAAGTCACCACTTGAATTTAGTAATAAAGGGTAACATGTGACAGAGGCTACCATTGTACCCTTCTGGTATTGGTTTGATGTAGTATTTGATGCATTCAAAACAGGCTTTTTTCATGTGGACATAGCATTAGCCCCTGCTTGTTAATCTCATCATGAGCTAGAACTAGAAAGAAAACAGAAAAAGTCACCCTATTCACACTCAAACTGACTCAAAGTGACCAAACTACTATTGATTAACAAAAAGTAAAGGGAAAAAAGAGAGTCATATAGGTGTTTGGTGAGTTTAGTGGGTTGGGTTTGGCTTAATCAATGGATCACAGACAGACTCTTTAGCGCACCACAAATACGTGGATCCCATTTAAAGCCTCTCTCGAAAGACAAAGACAAAAGCAATACGTACACATGAGCCTTGTGTGTGTGCATAAAAAGTAAACTCTACACTGCTTTTCTATTGCTCATTCTTGCAATTCACTCAGTCCACACACACTACATCTGTATTAGAGTTGGATTCTGTGTCTCTCTGTTTGTGTCTTTCATCTCAAGCCTTCAAGAACAAACAAAAGGTTTATACTGAGAGACAAAATTAAAGAGCTGTGGATATTATACTAATGGAGAAAAAAGTTCTTGACTTCATATTTGTTCCTTCAGGCCTTGTTGTAATGTTGTCATACCACATGTGGCTTCTCTATCGAATCATGAAGCACCCCAGCAAGACTGTCATCGGCATCAATACCTTCAATCGCCGCTTCTGGGTCGAAGCTATGATGGAGGTAGATTCTTTTGCTTTACCATATTGGAATTTTACCTTTGTCTTTGTGGCACATTTCTATACACTTTGTTTTGTTCTCATGTAATTTAAGTGAAACGTCCAGAATTTGAGCTCAGAACCTCTTACATCATATGGGGCCTAAGAACGGCTAGATCGACCTCTCATATATTTCTATTTGTTACATACATGTCACGATCTGATAATGCAATCAATTTCAAATGAGTATGCAAATTAAATTTCATGCATGATGATATAAATATGTATATGCCTGGCTGTGCAGGATGCGTCAAAGAATGGTGTTCTCGCTGTACAGACACTGAGAAACAATATAATGGCATCGACCCTATTGGCTTCCACAGCAATAATGCTTAGTTCCCTCATTGCGGTTTTGATGACAAGTCGCAGCTGGGATAAATCAGCATTTCTTGTGTTTGGAGACATGAGTGAGCTTGGCTTCTCCATAAAGTTCTTCTCCATACTGGTGTGCTTCTTGGTTGCTTTCCTTTTCAACGTGCAGTCTATAAGGTACTACAGCCATGCAAGTATCCTCATCAACGTTCCTTTCAAGAAGATGTCACTAGATCACCATTATCAACATCTCACTGCTGAGTATGTTGCCAAGACAGTGAATAGGGGAAGCTATTTCTGGTCTTTAGGATTGCGCGCCTTCTACTTCTCCTTTCCTTTGTTTTTGTGGATCTTTGGGCCCATCCCTATGTTCTTGTCCTGCTTTGTCCTGGTTTTCATGCTTTATTTCCTAGACGTCGCATTTGAGCTTGGGTGGGCTGATTCTGTTACTGCTGATAAGGATGAGGAACTTGGGAGGGAAACTTGAAATTGGTCACTTATATAATTATATATGGTGGGTTTATAGCAATTTATCATAGATGGTAGACTTTAATAGCATAGCAATATAAGGTTACACATTCAACCCAAGTTGAATTAAGTTGCACATCAAGTTCGTTTAACTTGTACTATCATCTTGAATAAAAAGTGCATCATTTTGGCATGATTTGTTAGTTTTGCACACAATGGGCTTTTCAGTTAGTTTATTGCACCAAAAAAGACAAGTACTGTGATACTAAGGAATATATAGCCTCTTTTGATCTATCCCCATTTTCATTGAGACAAGAATCTTCACTTCAAGTAAAGGATATTACTTGATTCCCATGAGCTTTTGCGGAGAATTGCATATGGGAAAAGAAATATTATATGCAAAATTAGAAATAAACTACTTTATTTGGATCTTTTAAAAGAAATAAATAAAAAGTAACTTTGTTGAGAATATGATGAGAATCATGGAAATGATTCCCTTAAGAAAAACATTGCCATCACACCACCTTTTTATAAAAATAAGTATTCCCCTTCTACGAGTTGTCACTTAATTTTTGGGGAAATTATACAAATTTCCCTTTAAGTTTCACTAAATGAGACGTCCCAAAAGTTTCAAGAAATAATACTTCTTCTTAAGAATTTTATAAATGCAACAGATAATAATTTCATATTCTTTCACACTATAACTCTCCTAATTATATATATATATATATATATATATATATATATATATATATATCGTATTTCTTAAAACCATGTCTATTTATCACGATTAGAGGAAGCATTATTAGTCGCATTTGTACTATATCCCAAAAGGGCACAATTATAGCTCCTCATAATCACTTATATGACAAACACAATTTGATCCGGTAAACAATTGAGGTAGGACTAATAAATGTCCGCACAATACTTTATCTAATCCAATCCACATAATTTATGGTATCACAATATCTTCCACTTAAATTCCTAATGTTAACCAAGTACCTTATATCTCATTTGTACTTCCTGGTGTTTATAACGAAGACATCATCAATTCAAATTCCTCCTCTAACAATTATCCAATTATCCCAAAAAAAATTCTGACATCCTCGTCAAATCCTACGTTGTGTTACTAAGTTGCTTATGATACTATTTGTCATGACTTACTGCCATTACTAGGCTGCTTTTGATACCATTTGTCATGACCTAATGAAGCACTATCACATTTGCACTGCACCCCCAAAAGGACTAATCAAGTTACAATTGGAATTTCTCGTTTGGGGTATGCATCTAACCCACCAACTCTTGGGTTGGGTTGAGTTTGGGTTAATAGTTTTTTTAATCCATTTGATTCAACCCAGCCCACCATATATATTAGATTATTTTATTATCTTTATTTTAATTTTTAAGTTTGATTTATTTTGGTATTTTGAGAATTAGTTTTGATGAATTTGAAAGTTTTAAAAATAATATAGACATATTATGTGAATTATAATAATTTTTTGATTAAAAAAATGTTTTAAGTAGTTTTTGAAAATCCAATTTTTTTACAAGAAATGAAACATATAAGCACAAGTGTACAATTCATTAGTTAGAAAAACCTTCCAACCCGACCCATACACACCCCTATTCATTGTGTTTACTTACGTAGCCCAATTTGATCAAATAAACATTAGATGTCAAACTCTGGATACACTTGCACATATGTCGGGGTACCACACGGTACCTAGACCTTTGATTAAACCATCTTGGCATATAATATGGTCAAACCCAATAAAACTCTGTAGATTATCTGTAACCTGTTAAGCCTCTTCTTAAAACTATATATTCAGGTTTTTTCATATACTCCTAACGACTTGTTAAATTTTTATTTTATAAATATGTTGGTAGTTTATCTTTTTCAGCTCTGGCTTGATACATCGTACTAAATCGATAATTTTAAGTGAGACATTTTTATATTTAAGATTTAGTTTTTTTATTTATTTAAAATCTAATCTTCCTATTTTTTGAGATGCAAAATTACTATTTAAGTTTTTGTATTTTGGTCTTAGTAACATCTAACTTTTTAATTGATAATATCACCTAATGATCTCGTAATATGACCCATGGAACTGAGAATCTGAGATGCTTATGTCTTGATGTATTGTGAAATGTCAGTATGCTTAGCGTAATAGCTGTGAACTCATTTATCAATATTACTTTGATGAAATAAAATTTCCATCTTTCAATTGACAAAACTTAAGATCAAAATGTCGGATCTTAATTTTCAATGAAATTACTTTCAGCCTTAAAACTGTAGTGGAATGTGAATTTGCACTTGGTAAAAGCAGCCAGCCAGCCATTTTATCACTAGTGTTTACCATTTGAAAAGCTTGCACAATTTGTTAACGAGAGAAATCAAAACTTAACATGCGAATATAGTAAAGATACAAATAAGTAGCAAACATCCCTCAATACCCTGTATTCATGCTTACTAAACATTATTTAGTTACGAGTTTGATGGATGCAATTACACACCATTCCTCTTCTATGTTAAACCTTCAACTTCCTAGGAATGACTGGTGCTTGAGTTTGAGGTGTTATTGGCTCTGAAACCGGTAAGATATCAGAGCTAATTTTTGGTGGAGGAACTACATGTAGATCATGGTATGGCTCAGCTGGTGCTAGAATTTGAGGTGGTTTTGGCTCTGAAACCGGTAGAATATCAGAACTAATTTCTGGTGGGGGAACTACATGCAGATCATGGTATGGCTCAACTGGTGCTAGAATTTGAGGTGGTTTTGGCTCTGAAACCGGTAGAATATCAGAACTAATTTTTGGTGAGGGAACTACACGCAGATCATGGTATGGCTCAACTGGTGCTTGAATACGAGGTGGTTTTGGCTCTGAAACTGGTAGAATATCAGAACTAATTTTTGGTGAGGGAACTACACGCAGATCATGGTATGGCTCAACTGGTGCTTGAATATGAGGTGGTTTTGGCTCTGAAACCGGTAAGATATCAGAACTAATTTTTGGTGGAGGAACTACATGTAGATCATGGTATGACTCAAGTGATGCTTGAATTGAAGGCTTGATAGAAGATGGTTGCTCAATTGAAGCATTACTCAAACACATGAGAGTGGAAAAAAAGAGAAGGGAGGCATAGGCAAAGAAAGAAATTGGGAGGTGGGAAAAGGAAGCCATAATTGTATTCGCTATTTGTGTGTGTAGTGCACTAGAGAGGGTGGTGAGAATTTATAGGAAGAAGCCCCTCATGACTCTTGGCATGTGAAACTTTTTTTTTTTTTTTGGACTGCGAAGATAGAAGCATGTGAAACTTTTAAAAGTGCATGGAAGTTCTTTTTTTTTTCTTGGTTAAAATGATTTACATTCAGGGTTGATTTGGGACTTATTTTGATAAAACTGAAATTTTTTTACTGAAAATACTATAAATAAAGGTAAAAGTTAGCTGGAATAGTATAGTGAGATCTATAAATAGTATCAAAAAGTGTAGTGAGATCTATAAATAGTAGCAAAAATAAACTGAATAGTAAAATAAGTTTGTAAAAATAATCTTTACCAAATGGATACTAAATAGAAAATTTAAACCTAAATAGCTAAAATGATTTACATTAGGGGGCTTGGAAAGAAAAATAAAGGTTATAAACCCACTAGAAAAAGGTAAAAAAAATTACTCATGTTTTTTTTTTTTGGAGAGAATTTCAACTTATGACGTCTACTCTTAATGATACCTCTTTATTATCAGACTAAAACACTAATCGATTTTTGGTGTAGGCGAAGATTGAACCCTAAATTTATTATTTAACCATTTTTTTAAAGTCATGTTTAAGGACCAAAAAACAAATTATTTAAAGTTGGATAATAAAAAAATAAAAAAAACTTTAAATAAAATTGATAGCATGGTCTTGAGTATGATTCGCACAAAAACAGAAAACAAGCCAGGTGTATTGTGTATTAAAAGCCTCTTGACCTTAACTTCTCTCAAAACCCGTATTAGAGTTGAACTCTCTGATTCTCAAAAAAAAAAAAAAAAAAAGAGTTGAACTCTCTCTCTCTCTTTCTTTGCCGTCCAAGAACAAAACAAACAAAAAAAGGGTTATACACAAAGAGAGACGAAAGAAATCAACCCCATAATGGAGAAAAGTGTTCTCGATTACGTATTAGTTCCTTCAGGCCTTGTTGTAATGGTGTCATACCACATATGGCTTCTCTACCGAATTTTGAAGCACCCCAACAACACTATCATCGGCATCAATGCCGTCAATCGTCGCTTCTGGGTCCGTGCTATGATGGAGGTATATACGTACGTCACATCCATGGTTTTTACTTCTTATCTCTTCCTTTTGTCACATTATTTTCATTTGTTTACACGCCTGTCATTATGATACAATGAAATATATCATATAATATTGTTAGTAGCTAGAAAATAGCAAATTTTTAGTTTAAACAAATCTCTCAAAGGTGATGCAATGAATATATATTTTGTGTTTGTTGGCTTTTGTAGGATGTGTCCAAAAATGGTGTTTTGGCTGTACAGACACTGAGAAACAATATAATGGCATCGACCCTATTGGCTTCCACAGCAATAATGCTTAGCTCACTCATTGCTGTGTTGATGACTAGTGGCAACTGGGACAAATCAGCATTACTTGTGTTTGGAGACAAAAGTGAGCTTGTCTTCTCCATAAAGTTCTTTCTTATACTGGTTTGCTTCTTGGTTGCTTTCCTTTTCAACATGCAGTCTATAAGGTACTATAATCTGTATTTTTTTATTAGTTTTTATAAGATTGTAGGTTGTGTATTTCTCTACACATTTTCCATATATATGTGCTTTTTGTATTGTACTCCATGTGAATTGGTTTGTTTGTTTGTATATTTCTTCTATTTTTTGATAGGTATTACAGCCATGCAAGTTTCCTTATCAATGTTCCCTTCAAGAAAATGTTACTAGATCACCACAATCAAATTCTTACTACTGAGTATGTTGCCAAGACAGTGAATAGGGGAGGCTATTTCTGGTCTTTAGGCTTGCGTGCCTTCTACTTCTCTTTCCCTATGTTTTTGTGGATCTTTGGGCCCATCCCTATGTTCTTGAGCTGTTTTCTCCTGGTTTTCATGCTTTATTTTCTGGATGTTAGTTTTGAGAGTGGGTGGGTTGTTGCTGTTTTTGCTGATGACCACTACAAGGATGAGGAAGTTGGGTGTGAAAGTGAAACTGCTTAAAAATATTGGGTTTATCATTTATGGCAATCTAGCATAGATGTTAGCTTAGTATTGAATAACAACAACCAGGCTTGTTAGTCCCAAAAATGAAAAAGAAAGAGCAACTCAAAGTTCAACCCAAGTTGAATTAAGTTGCATTTCTGGTTCTGTAACTTGTATTATCGTCTTGAATAAGCATATCACTTCGGCATGTTTTGTTAATTTAGTGTCTCTATCCGTGTAAGTCTTCAATTTTGCACACAATGGGCTTTTTCTTGTGCCAAGAATGATACATTCCGTGAGACTAAGGAGTAAGGAACATTTTTAAATCAATCCTCATATTCTTTGAGATGAGAATCTTCACTTCAAATAATGGATATTACTTGATTCAATGGGGGCTTTTTTGCAAGATGATGGGGGAAAGAAACATTATTTTTATTTGTTCTCCATTTAAGTCGGTATCATGCCCTGGCATGACTGGGATATCCTTGCCACTCAAAAGCACTTGGAAGTTTCTAAGCAATTTCAGTCTGAGCAAATGATAATTAAGAAATAAATTGAGAATGCTTGCTCAGATTACATGTGTAATTGCATTATATGGGGTTTAGAGATAATTCAAACCATCACTGATTAGTATGTGGAAAATCTTGAACAGACATCTTTCCAAAGGGTTCATCTGGGGAAGTGCCATAAAGGATGAGAAAAAAAGTCTCTATTACATCAATATTTAAGAAGTAAAGTCAAGACAAATGTGTATAGTGCAGCCCCCACTGCCTACATTTCAATGCACCCAATGTGTAATATATTTTTTTGGGTTGAGTTGGTCCCCCCATGTGCATGATTTCGCCCAGGTAAAAACAAATGTTATTAATTTCATTTTGGATTCCATTTTAGTTTGTTTAGCATAATGAAATATTTTGGTACCAAATTATTTTGGCATACCATTTCAAGTTGTTTTAGAATTCCACATACACATATATAAATCAAATCAATCTAATCTCGAATAATACTTGTGCCACATAAAGTGGCACAATTTGTGCAAGGTATCAATTCAAAAAAGGGGAATATAGATGTAAAATAATGGAGTTAATTTAATTATATAAAATAATGATTTTAATTTTTAGTTTTCCCTATGCATTCATTTTCTCTAAACCGATCCCACCACTGCCATATCTTCATATCTTTTAATTCATTTTTTAACTTCTCTTTATTCTATGTCACACGTGTCTTTGGTCTGCTCTTCCCCCATTTTCATCTTTCTCTTGAAGTCCCATCTATCACCGACCCCAGTATTCCCACGTTCCAAACCTCATCACAATCATATATTCAAAATGTCTTTTAAGTTCTCTCTATACTCTCACTTAACCTTCTGTCTCTCTTAGCATTTTCATTTCCAAGGATTTCTTTTCGGGTCTATTGCTTTGTAAATGTGTTGACACTAATCTCATCTTTTAATTTTTGTTCTTATCTTCATCTTCATCTTCTTTTTCTTTTCTTCTTTTTCACTGAGGCAGTGAAGCTCATCTTGAGCTATTGGATATGTACTGGCTGAATCTTGAATATCGGCTGGATTTCACTGGAATAGGCTAGAATTTTATTTGAAGTGGAACAGGGGGGTGTGTCATTCCGGTTTGCATAGCGGTACGAAATTTTTCGGCCATTACGGTTGGAATGGAACGAAACGAAATTAATAACATTGCCCAGTACCTACCCCTACCAAAGATATACATGGGATTTTTTTTTTAAAAATAAAATTTTAAATAAGTTTTTAATTAGTTTAAAAAAATAAGAGAGATTCTACGTCCACAACATTTTTATAACAAATCACAGGTGGTTAGTTGTTATTGGTTCAAATTTGAAACTATTACTAAGATTACTTTTTTGTCCCAACAATAACAACCAATAAAAACTTACTACTTAGAATTTGTTGTAAAAATATTGTGAAAATGTTGTGGACATATCATTTCTTAAAAAATAAATTATTATGATAATATATGTTGATATGCTATATTAATGTTAAAGCGCAAACTTGGAAACAAACTACTTTCCTTATTAAATTTCTTCAATCCTCATAGATATAGATTCAAAATAAGATTTTTATAATATACTAGTAATAGTCTCGCGCATTGTGTGTGATAATCCTTTTAGAGTGACCTCATTAAGTTTAGTTTTTACAATTTGAACTAATTTAATAAAGAATAATGTATTTTATAAACATATTTTCATTTATTATAGGATAAATCACAAATGTAATATATATATATATATTTATTTATATAATTTTTATCATATCAAAATGAAAACAAAACAATTTTTCTTAGGAATTCAAAAGGTAAGTTAGTGAAAATATTTATTTATTAATAAAACTTATTTATAACATTTTGTGTATCATTATAAAGTATATAAAATTTAGAAATTACTCTTTTAGTTTTAAACAAACTTTCTCAAACCTAATTTTTTCTACCCTACACACCGAAAACACTGAAAAATATATCTAAAAAATTAATAAAATTCAACAAAAGTACAATTTAAAGTAAAAAAGAAAGGTAAAAATAAAACTCACATCATAATCAAACTCCTTCCCGATACGTAAAACATATCAAATGTGATGTTATCAAACCAAAGATCCATTGCACAATCAAATTCAAAAATTTTAATAAGGTTTTGAAGTTATTCAATAGAAATAGGTGGCCGATTCTAAGTAAAAGTGCTGGCTATAGCTTTATACATGATGATTTTCACTCTTTTTCCTTAATAATATAAAAATAAATCAATAAACCAAGAGTACAATTTTAAAGGGGAAAAAATAGAGGAAAATTTTAACAAAAGAAGAAGAAGAAGTATTGTGTAAATATTGCCATAATCTAATCCAATATGTGAATAATAAATAGTTAAATAATTAATTTAAAACACAAAATTGAATTTATTTTCTTAAAAAAATCTTTAAAAATACACTAATGAGAAGATGATGAGGAGTAATATCATATGTTCATAAATGCTTAAAAAAATTACTCAAGTACCTTGGAACATCATTTAATAAAGGCATAATAATTTGCTACTAATTTGTTAAACAAAATATTTACAAACAATGAAAGGAAACTACACAACGACCATCTTTTTCAACTGCACAAACTATTCTTCGTCATATTGTCCAAACTATCTTGTTCTTTTCAAAATAAACTAAAATCTGATAACAACACAAATACGACATAATATGATATGATTTTTCTCCAAATTAGGTCAATAACAAACACCATTAAGTACAAACCTCTAGTAGGAGATCTACAATACACTTGATTCATATTCCTCCTATAAGGTAGTTGTTTAGTTATATATTTTCTACCATCAAATATTAAGCAAGAATTGCGAATAACTTTTTATAGACACTTTTTTTTTAATTCTTCATTGATTTTATTTTCTAGTTATAAACATCTAAATTAAAGTAAATAAACTTGTAAATGCAAAATTATATGTAAAGTTAAAACCGCTGAAGATGAATATGTATAGACAATATTTTTTGTTTTGATTTTTCATTGATTTATTATTTAGTTATAACATCATAATTAAAGAACATGAATATGTAAAGTTAAGACTATTTAAGATGAATTTGTAAAACCAATATATTTATATATTTAATATTTTCAAAAAAAAAATAAAGGTAAAAAATAATAAGAAAAAGAATAATGATGTGGTGGATGAGGTGGCTCAATAGGAGCGTAGCAATAATAAATTTTACACTTCCGCTTATATATATATATATATATTTATTTATATAAAAGAGTAACTCTAAATAATATTAAACAATAAGGGCATAATATAATAATTTAATAATAACAAATCCACCTTATATATGTTGGGGGAAAAAATCTATTTACCTCAAATCCCAAGTCTTTACTATGCCATTCTTAGAACCTACATACACCTAGCTTCCATCACATCGAAGCCCCATTTCCATCATGTTATTGGTATGTTAATAATAGCTCATTACCTGCCATGCCATTAGAGATAAGTGTCCACATTAGCATTTGGAAAGATACATGTAAAATACCATAATAAAAAAAAAATGTAAGACTAAACTAATTTGTTTTTTCTTTTATAAGTAAAAGTGAGACTACTTGTGGGAGTGGCATACTTGTTGAGGGTAGTTTGATTGAACATCAAACCATTGAATGTGCGGATTATTAGCTTTAGCCAGGTAGTGTATATCTTGGATTATCTCAAGCCGATTAACATGTTGTGCACATCACATGTGGCATATCAAATCCAACACGAAAAATTTAGAAGCATCAAGTGTTACAAAAGTTACAATTTACGAAGAAAAAAAAAAAGCCTGATGGCCAAGAAAGAAGAAATCGTAAAGAAAGAAGAAGACAATTGAGTTTTAATTTATTTTATTATTTGGACACGTCATAGAAAAAAAAGTGCCCTAAAATATGAAAAAACATAAGTCGAAAAATAATTTCTTTAGTTTATCTTATATCTCTAATTTCTTATTGCAATACGGAATTGAAAAGAAATAAACAAAAAACAACTATTCAACTTATGCTAACAAATAAAATACAAAAAAAGAGGAAAAAAAAAAAAAAAGACATAAATTACTGCTCATGTCAAACATGGTCCCAATTTGAATACTACTAACAAAATATAATAGAGGTATTATACAAATTAGAAATTTTACCTTTTGGTGGAAACCATGGGAATGGAAATCCTACTTAGTGTTTTCATCAAGCATGAAATCTACGTTAAGAACAAATATGTTAACATAAAAAGAAATCCCATCTCCCTTGACAATGACATCCTACCTATTGCAAAGCTCTCTTCATCACTTGGGGCATTCTTCTCCAAGTTGGCATTGTCACCTTTGAAGCCACCAAATATTGTTGCTATCTCACACTTGAAGGCATCACTTGTAAATTTGTAATGACAGTATGATTCACATCAAATTTGTGTTGTTTGTTTTAAACTCCATATAGCAAAGAAAACATTTTGGTCTAATATTAAATAACAAAGGAAATATCTCAAAAAAAAAAAAAAAAAAAAAAAAAAAAACAGAAGAAATGATTGGAGAAGATGAAAAGATCACTGTCTTTTCATATACACAACAGAATCAACTGTTACAATATACAAATAAATGTTTTATAAAATTTTAAAAAATTATAAATTACAAATAAATGGGAAACCAAAAAAAAAGTTTGGCTGGATCCTTGAAAATGAAAAAATAGTGATTGATGAAGAGTGATTATAATCATTTTCTCTTTAAGAAGTGATTATAGTAGTATTTTTTTTTTAAAGTAAATTTTAGTTAACTTAGGGTGGTAGTGCAAAAGACAACCTGGTATCCCATGCTATTCACATTAAAACTAAAAATTTAATGTTGAAAGGAGTTTTGAATATAAACAATAAAGTTTATGGTGGAGTGTAGTGCATCATGTTGGCCACAAAAACATTAATTTTGCAATAGAAAATTAATAGAATTGGTAAACCAATATATATATATATATATATATATATATATATATATATATATATAGTGACGTGGCTGATAATGTGACTCAACAGGAGCGTAGCAATAATAATTGCTATGTTTGAGCTTTTAGATATATATAGATGTGACAAATGCATTTTAGTATACAGTTCCCAAGGCAATATCAGTGTTCCTTATTTTTTATTTTAGTTTATTATTTTTTGAATAAGTGCAAGTGTTTATTTTCATATTTTGTTGTATTATGAGTTTTGTATTATTTTAATTTGCAAGAAAATAATAGATTAACTTACAAAGAAATTAATAAGATCCTATATAAATTATAGATTAGCTTACAAAGAAAGTACCAAAACCAAAGTACTTATAGTGGAGTATTATTTTTAGCAGAAATAGATAATGGCTCCTTAACTTTCAATAACTTGTATACATTAAAAACTATACTTTCATCAAGCCACAAAACTGTAAATGCAATGCAATGAAAATTCAATCCATTAAAATAAAACACAAAATGCAAGCAAAAAAGATCACAGTAAACATGCTGTTGACATCAATGGATCCTTGATGTCAGTTTTCTAATAATGAAGACTATACAGTGCAAACAGATCAAATTCTATTCTGTAAAAAGCAAAATTTCTCACTGTTTTAGATACATCAATCAAATACAATATGATCATAGTAATCTTCTCCAGAAATTGCTGAGGGAACTCCATCAACTTCTCTGGCTTTGGAACTGACTTCACTAAATCCTCCAGAGATGGAACCACATTTTCCTCCAACAATGTAGTCAGTGAACCATCCAAAACCCCATGAACCTTGGCTACACCTTCTCCCTTCCTTGCCAGCAAACTTGAACAGAGTCTCTAGCATTCCAAAACACTATTTCTGGCAATATCTTATCCCCTCCTCGCTGGAACCCCACTTTGCTAAACACAAAAACTATCTTCACCATCCTATCTGGGGTTATCTTTTCAACCTCAGAAACTTCCAAGAGTAGATCAAAAACCTTCTGAAAATCTATGTTACCATCAGTATGAATACAAAAGGAGTCATCTTAAATATATTTAAAGCGATTCTGAATTTCTTATGTGAAGCTTGAATTAAAATAACCTAAGCTGACTATCATAATACAAAAACATACAACAGAGATTCTATATAGATTTGAAGAAGGCAATAAGACTTACAGCAACGAGTTTTCCATCATTTTCAGGCCTCTTTCCCACTTTTATTGCAGCTGCTGCTGCTGCACCAGATGAAATCCCCACCTGAAATAAACATGCTCTCACATTCACCAAAGAATTGGAAAACCAAAAAGACCAGCAAGTAGCAACAAAAGAACTGTATAAATTATGTGTTTAACCCAAAAAAAAAGTTTAAGGAATGCCTTTAAATGAGGATTGGCAAAACGGGCTACAATTACTACCAAAATTGTTGAAATAAAACCTGAACATAATTAAATCAATGAGTTTAGCATAAAACTCCAAAAAAACTTGCCAACACTCCTTCTAGCGCCTAATATTCCTATCATTCACAGTCCTAAACTTGAACTTGAAAGACCTAATCAAAACATCTCAAAAACAATTAGTCCACAAAAGAATGATACCTAAAATCAAATAAATCTCAATATAAATGCCTCTCTTTCTCCCCTGTTCCTTGCGAACTCTAAATCTCTCTGTACCTCTCTCAATCCTTTCGGGTTTTTGTATTTAATTAAATGGTTATTTTTTAAACATATTAAGTTAAATGGTGTCTTAGCATTAAATGGTTTTTTTGAAGCATAAACAATGTCTTAGAAGTGTGTTTTACACTGTCTTTGGTACTGGAATTTCATATGCCACGTGTATGTATGGGAGGGAATGGAGGATTAGGCTTTTGCTATTACATATGGTAATAGGAGTAGAATTTCTTTATTCCTGTGGGCCTTGTTAGAGAGTCCATCATTCAACTAACCATGAACGAAGTAAACAAAAGTATACCTTGCACCATTTTCCTTAGTATCCTCAAGATGCCGGAATTGAACAGTAAACCATCATTGAGTCTCCACTAGGATGTGGGTTTGTATAACTGATAATATCTTAAAACTCTATGACTTGACTCATTGAATTGTCAAAGCTCTTTGTTTTCTTGAATCTTCAGATTTGGGGGTGTTTGGTAATGTTGTTTGTATTTTTTGAAAATAGGCGTGGGTGAAAAAATGTGTGGAAATACGTGTAATGTTGTTTAAACACTGAAAACTGTTGTTCTAGTTACACTACCAAACAGTCCCAAATTTCAGAATGCTTCTGGTTTCCAATGGTCCATCTTCTTGAGGGCACCTGATGATGATAGTGTTCAATATGATCCCACCTTCCTGAGAAATGTGACATATGTCAGAAAATTCCTGCATAATACGAAGGAGATAGAGAATCATACATTATGGGTGCTAGAAAGAGAATATTTCAATGCTTGAGTACTACCCAAGTGCTGAGATCAGAAAATAGGAGCAACAGCCCAGTACAGAATGGGGTTTTGGAGAATCAAACTTATAGGTCTATTACGTCTTTGGAGCATTTCTCTATATCATGAGTTCCTATATTTTGAAGTATGACGAAGCAAATTATTTTTGTTAGTTAAATTGTATAATAAATTTATAATCAATTAATCATACAGATCGTCTTTCACCCTTTCCTTGCCACTGTATCCTATCAACTACCTACTTATTAATTATTGACTAATTTAGAGTGAAGTGAGGACCAGCATTATCCCAGGCAGTGTCAGATTGCTAATTTGAACAGGTAATGGAGATAGGCCAAAAAAATGAGGTCCACAAACAGAAAATGCTTACTTGTTCTCAAGGACATGTATAAATCCTCGATAGTCACTTCCCAATATCAATCAACTTTAACTTCAACTTCATGTTACCGGTTTGAACTACTATTTCATCTTTAGATGGCTCCAATCTTAAAACTGTCCCCTTCCTCCCAAGAGAAGAAACATAGACCATATCGCCAACCTTGGGAAGCTGAGACTTCTCTGCAACATATTTAGGTGAAAGCAAAGATACAAGATTAAGTCTCACAAACGTTATTCAACTACAAGCAGGGTGGATTTGGCAGAAGAAGATCTGATCAATTCTTAATGAATACCTGATGGTGTTTGCTTGATATCTTCAATAAAGGATGCACTCTTATATGCCATAGGAGGTTCAGTGTATTCTGCCATAGTATGCTGTCTGTTGATAGCCAATGCATGCTGGCTTTTATGAGTTGGAGTTGGCTGTGAAGATTGAATTGCAGATGCACGAAGTTGTCGCACTTTGTTGTGAAGAATAGAACGTGCCATTGCTGCAGCCTCAGATATTTCACGCATCTTCCTCAATCTTTGTCTAGTGCCATGTTCCATTATTTTCCTTCTAGCAACCAATAAATTTTCATAAAGGTCTTTTGAGAGCCTATAGTCACAAATACAAAGAGATATCAGATAGAGCATGCATCAGAGTACAGATTTTTCTGTCGCTCACAAAGCAAGGCTAGCCATATTAATGATGAGCATCAATTATCAAGTAAGTTTTACATAACTGAAGTTATATTTATTGGGATAAATGAAGGCCATATGGATTTTTTTCCTCCCTGGCCTGTTCTTGAATTATTTTTATCACTAATCCAAAAAATTCATGATACTGAACTACAGCAAGGAGACCTCTACAAATGTCTGTTCATATTTTAGAATGAGGGCTTTTATCATGATGCAATTTATCTGAGTACGCAGTGGCAAAACATTTTTTCCCATCAATAGTTGTCTCTTGACATCTGTTGGAGATCTACATGCCTCAAATATTTGATATGTGCAGCGCCCGGTTTATATATGGCATCAAAAGTCAAATTTCTTTATTACATAGAACAGAATTGGTTTTACCAGAGAAAAAACAGGGGAGGAGGGTTGGAGTGGAGGTTAAGCCAATTGTTGGTGTCCTTCATTCATTACATAATATTTAATAATAGCAAATGATAGTATTAGAATTTTAAGCTGTGGGATTTAAACAGCATGGTGAATACCAAACTTCTATATACAGTACTGTGACACTACAGTCTAAATTAGAAGTTCTTTTTTTTTTAGTGAAAGATTCTCACATCATATGATGTTGTGCTTCCTCCAAATACTCCTTGAAGTCTTGCTTTAACCTTTCCATTTCAGTTATGACCTGTATCAAAATATAACAAATAAATTCTATGGAAATAGATGACGTCTTGGTAAAAGGACTGAAACAATGAGCTATCATTATCTAGTAGCTGTACTTCTCAGTACATGCAAGCTTAAAATGACAGCAAGGGGCTGCAAATTTCCAACATCTAAAATCTATGCTACTTAATTACAAATTTACATTATTTTTATATAGTAAATTCACTACATCATGTAACCCAAAGTAACAAAATTCCACTTTTGACATGGACTTTTGACTTAAATATGACTAGAAATTTTAACTGGAACAGCATACGGGTCATTTTAGAGCTTGTTTTTCTGGTAGCAATAGAAAAAGAACAGCTGTGATTATTTTAGCTGAGATGGGCACCTCAAGTCCTTACAAGAAGATTTTGTGTATATTTAATGAATAAAAGAAATATAATTTTATATTCTCCAGTTCAAAGTAGAAATCATAAAACCTCTATCAACACATAGCATTCAAAACTAAATTCGAAAAAAACACATATGAGCGCATTACCTCATCTATCTCTGCACTAGCTGAACCATATAGCTCACGAGCATTATCGACAATTATACTGGGCACTCCTAACTTTTCAGCTATATTGATTGCATTTGAACGCCCTACAATAAAATTTCATTCCTCGAGTTATAGCCAGTAATGTTATCACCAAAAAAAAAAAAAAAACACCAAAGAGCCATTGCTTGGCCAATGAAAAAATGTGGTCTGAAGTGCATGCAGCCCAAAAATTTACAATACGCTTCTAGTAGTAAACTTATAAGATAACTGCAAGCTCTATTTATATAACTAGAGTTGACACTATCAGGAGTATGGTAACAAGTTATTGCCAAAATTAGCAACAGGTCAAACACTAAATAATAACATACTTCCTAAGGAAGTCAAATAGTATTTACCCATTCATCACACTGCTCTATCCTATCATGCTTCCAGTACTAGTAGTAGTCACCATCAATGCAACTCCATTTTAAAAAACCAAATGTGGGCATTTACCACTTCCACAAACTAGAGATGACATTAACATGATATATACTCAACTTGCTGATACAAATCAAATACAATTTGCAATATCGACCTCTATTCCATGTGTAATAGATCTCTATGCCATTTTATTTTACCTTTTTTACATGGCAACTAGATAAAAATAGTCAAAGAAAAAGAAAAGGTAGCAGCATGAATGAAAGAGGTCCGAAACTGATATTGAAAACCTGGTACTCCCCAGAGAATCTTGAAAGTTGGTTTCAGATTCACTTCATCAAACTCCATGCATGCGTTTTCAAAGGTGTCATTACTGTGGGAAAAAAAAAAAAAAAAAAACCCTCATGAACATAATCCCAAGAATTTACTGCAGGGTGCAAATAGTCTTTGGGGTTCATCCCAATTAAAAGCACGATGCTGAGGCATAACTTTGTTCAATTAACTTCAATAAGACTAGATTTCTTGTTCAGACTAGACATGTTAAGTGACTAAAACATGACATTGTTTACATTTCAGTTTCATCTTTACATGTACACAAATACCTGTATTTCAGGGTTTTGAGTTCGCCATGATGTGTAGTAGCTATTGTCAACAAAACACCAGTTTCAGCAAAAGATTCCAACAGTGACATCCCTAGTGCTGCTCCTTCAAGGGGATTTGTTCCCGCACCAACCTAACAAATATAAAAAGAATAAAATCCATATACAGTCATTGTAAAAATAAGTTTTTATTCTCTTTCTTCCTTTTCTGTAAAATTAGTAATTATATTTCCAAACTTTAACCAAGCCAATTTAAAACATACTTCATCTAGTAGCACCAATGACTGATTTGTTGCATGTAATCGAATGTCCTGCATGATGTTATAAAGAACTTGCATGTAAATTTCTCATATGAAAAAGGAAATACTGCAAGATATCAAAAAAATAAAAATTTATGATTGCACAAGGAATGATTTAACTGAAACCTAGTAAAAAATCAAGAGTCTCTTGGTTTAAACAGCCGCTCTAATTTGCTGAAGGATTTCATTGAGAAAAAAGGCATATATATCTAATTTCAAGGAACTTGTAAGCAGTTTATAGTGCTCTAGCCAGTAATTTTAATCAACACAGACTATTAATTTAATGAGGTGAGAAATGTTTTGGGAAATATATTATCCTTACATTTATTTGTTTCAAATGGCCAGAGAAGGTGGATAAAGACTGGGACAAGGACTGTTCATCCCCAATGTCAGCAAAAACAGCATCAAACCAAGGGATTTTTACTGATTCAGAAGCTAAAACATATAGACCTGCAACACTTAAGAAATTATTACAATGGTGGGTGGTACAATAAAGAACCCCAAATGATAAAATAAAAAGGAAAAATTAGTAGAACATTTAGTGCAAATCTTCAGCTGTTCTCACAAACTAAACTTATTTGGATTATTTGTGAGCCACATGGCTGGATTTATGATTTCACAAAGTTTCTATCATCAACATTAGGAGAAAAACTAGTCAGCAAGTCTGGGGCAAACTTGGTATATGTTGTTGGAAGTTGCATCTTGGTTTGTGGATTTAATTTTTTAATCCATAAATATTCTGCACCGTGCTGCCTGGCGAGCTGTTTATATTTCCAATTAATATATCAAACTTACCATAACTGTCTAAATATCAAGAGTCTCAAGCAAAAATGTAGTTAACATAGAATAAGTAGTCTCTACATGATTGTGAATACTAAGATTTGTATTTAGATTCCACAGCCATGTAAAAATAGAACTACATAAAAACAAAAGAGGAGTTACATGAACCTGATTTAGCCATCATAGCTGCCAATCCGACAGTCTTTAAACAAATGGTTTTACCCCCAGTATTGGGGCCAGTTATAACCAAAACTCGAGTTTTATGATTTACAAAAAAATCAACTGGAACTGGATGAGCTTGTTCTAGTGCAGTAACCTGAAAACCAGAAATGCATTTGTCTTGAAAAAATATTATTATAATTTGAGATGTACATTAAAAAAAAAAGAAAATTTATAGGCAACTGGAAATATGAAATTCCAACTCTTTTTTTTTTTTTGAAATCATTACCTGCATTTTTAAGGATGGAAGATCTATAGCTTTTTCTCCTTTTCGTGCCATAATCTCACCTTGCTGTTTTCTCCTAATATCCTGAGGGAAAAAATGCTTTTTAATATCACATGCAACATAAAAACTTAGCATAAATGATAAGCTAAGGGTAGAATGACTAGCGAGAGCCAGCTGAATAACTTTTTTTTTCAAAGAAGTCAATTGCCACAGCATTCTGGGAAAAGAAAATTCTACCTCAACTTGCAGTATTTTAATGTAATTTATGTGCTCTTAACTCAGGAAACACCACAACCCCCACCCCCCCCCCCCCCCCCCCCCAAAAAAAAGAAGAAAAAAAGAAGAAGAGGTCAGCAGCTTTTGGGTCCAGCATAACTTACAGAAGTAGCATTACTGACATCTTTCCTGGCCTTCTGCAAATTTTGCCTATGCTGCTGAAGCAATAAAGGATGATAAGCTTTTGGCAGATACAATGTCCATTCCCTCTTAATGGGGTATGATGCATTTGAATTTTTGTTTCCTGATGGATACACAACAGAAGTAGAAGAGCCACTGCCTTCTGGTAGAAATAAATCAGGATATGTGCCTCCAAATGAAAGACCAAAGGTTGCTCGAGCATTGACCTACATATTAAGAACCACAAAATAAGCAACTAATGATTCACCAACTAGAACAATCAGATGATGAAACATCTGCAAGGACTCTGGGGCATGCTTAAATATATAATCTTAAAGGGTCATGGCACATGGCTTGCGAGGCTGAATCCTTATAAGGTAAAGAAAGGTAGCTTTCTTGCCTCTACCCAATATTATTCCTTTTGTTTTCCAACCTTCATTACATCAATCACACATTATATCTAGAATGTTTTGGCAGAGTTTTATTTATTTTATAAGAATTCCTTGATGAGCAATGAAGAGATCCACAACACAACTTAACAAAACCACAGCTGAAACTTTTTAAATTCGCTAAACTACTACTCTAAATTTATCTTTTATGTACCTAATGTCATTCAAGAAGCAAGTGCATAGAGTAAGCAGGGGACCACGCCTCTTTTGAGAGAGAGAGAGAGAAAAAGGTGAGACACCTACCATATCCAGTTGAATTATACTGTTTAACAACTTTTCAATCTCATCAAGATCAATTTGCATCTGTGCAGATAACAGCAACACGGAAACATAAGAATGAAATACATTTAAGTCCAATAGAAAGAAATTTTATCACATAATACAGCAACCTTTTCTGTTAACATTGAAAGCACATCTGCCTCAGCCTTTGCCACTGATGCTCTTGCTTGCTGCAACTCATCATTTAAAGGAACGGCAGAGAGTGGCTCTACAATGCTTCCTCTGCCTGAACCACTACAAACAGCATATTATCTCTCAGGAAACAAATACAACATATGAGTTACCACTTGAAGAAAAATCAACTAGAATGTGTTTGCATGTGTGATGATCTTGGAAGTTACACAATAAAATTTTGTGGACCTGTATAACAGTAGACCCTTGACACCTTTCAGTTGATCCGCCCCTGATTTTATACACCACCTGCCATCAATGTTACTCACTTCCTGAACCAGTAATGGGATAATTATTTTATTAGGGGAAAAATAAAATCATGAAGATGCGAAAGAAAGACATCTTTGATCCCATGCTTCATACCAGAAATGGTGTTTCATTCTTCTCACTCCTAATTAAGCTGTCCATTAACTGATATATCTGAACAGAGAAGACAATAAAAGATTTTAAGATAAAATTGTCAATAAGAATAGAATAATGATGATTTTAAGCTCTTGGCCAGTAGTGCATTCAACATGTGTAACCTTTATATGCCAACTTAAACCCACCAAGAAGGTACTGCAACTCAAAATATAAGGACAGGTTTGTGAAAGTAGGATGTAAAATATAAAGAATACATAAATCCATGTTAAAATATGAACTTTAGAAGCATGTGGAAAAGTGCTCATCCTATATGTTTTAGCAGAAATAATTACACCGAAAGGGCTGCCCAAAACTCAGTGGGCTCTCAGGCCCTGCCAACAGCTTATATGCCTGAAAGAAGGCCCAAAGGGCTGTCCAAACCTCAAGCAGGTCTGACAAGCCCTGCTATGTGCCCAAATGCTGGGCACAGTTCCACTACCATGCAAACCTAAACCCAACCAAAGGGTTAGAAGCAATATGTGTGAATTATAAGTTTTAACTTTCAAGTAACTTCCATTGAAGCACTCATGACAGTTTTGCACAATGACAAGGGAGACATTGGGATATGTGAATCTTTCTTTTATGTTCAGTGTCAAAATGATTAATCATATCTGCTGGCTGATGACTGCAATACACTACCTTAATTAAGCAATATTTTTACTAGCTAGGCCTCATCAAATAGTAGCTGAGGACAACTAGAAGTTTCTACCTATCTAACCAAAAACACCACTTGGAAATAATATAAATAAATAAAAGACCAAATTTACCTTTCTCTCAAGCATTCTCACTTGTTCACGTGATCGTTTCAGGGTTGGACTCTAAAACCAGGAACAAAAATTGAAAAAAAAAATTAGTAAGACTAGAATAATTAGGTTCCTGATACAAAATTTCAATATGAAAAATGACAAACAAGCCAACAAAAAATTGTGGAGCAGAACAGCATATGTATAAAGGTTCAAAATTTTTTTTCAATAAAACAACTGCTGTCTGAAAAATCAGAAACCATCTTAACTAGTGGAAATCAACAAAGTTCCAGTGTCACAATATGTATAAAACAGCAATGGTGAAATTCAGTGAGGTTAAAATGAACAAACCGCTGAATCTTTAACAGAGCCATCTTCGTCTATAATTTGCAGTATCAACTTAACTAATGATCGATTTATAACAAATCCAATTATCTGCATGCAAAGTTGGGAAGAAGTCAACACATGAAAGCATTCAATAAACATGGAGACAATTAGTTTGAATATTAACACTCTACTTACCTCTTCTGTGAGAGGCATGAAACGTCTGTACCAATCTGCATCTTCCTTGATTGCAGCTTTTAAATTTAACTGCAAAGTTTCACAATGCTGTAGTAGAGCTGCAACAGCCATTGCTGCATTTCCATCCACTGGTAAACTTCTCCTGGCTTGTTGGATAGCAGATTTCACCTTCAAGGACAACATAACAAGCTCTTTAAGAGCAAGGCCATGAATAAATAGCAAACATTCTCATTCTTGTGTAAGATCAAGAGTATGAATCTACCACTGTTGAGAGAACAAATATGGGCATTGATTCTCATACAATCTTTATTGTACATTGTCCGTACACCACCCATTTCACATTATAAATGTGCACATCACGTGTGAAAATATGAATTGTATGTATAGAGTGTACATCAATGAATGTGAGAGACAAATTACCGAACAAATATTAACACGATAATTTACAACGAAATACAATGAGTCCTACTTCTACATAGTCACAAAAACGAACACTACATATATGACAAAATGCCAAAATGAAATTTGAGAGTGTTCAAACTCAAAACCTTTGAAAACAACAAAAAATCATGCACGTGTTGGTCAAACAAATGGAACTTAGGAAGAGCAATATTATTGACTAAAATAAAAAGACAGAATAAAAACAATTAAGAACAGTGCACTAACAAGAACAACATCAATGCCGGTAAAGTCCAATCTACAACCACCATGGTTGTACATTTCCACGGCCGCATTGGTCTCTTCCAAAAGCCTCAGACTCTCTTCGTACGTTTGATTCAGAGACCACAGCTGTGCCTAACACACAGAGAAAAACAAAACAACAAAAAAACAAAGCAATGTGATGAAACATTCATCGAGAATTTGAAGCAGAGTTTAAGAGAGAGAGAGAGAGAGAGAGAGAGAGAGAAACCTTCGTGGCTTCGCGGCCAAAGGAAGTGGTGGCAAAGGAAGAGACAGAGTCACAGAGCTTGTCCCATTCGAGAACTCTGAGGCTGTTGGAGTGAACAGAGGATAAGGATTTGTGTTTGGTAATAGTACTAAGGTTTGCAGAGACAACTGAAGATTGTCTGAGAAAAAATGATTGGTTTTTGAATGTAACAGATTTGATATTAATGGTAATTGGGAAAAGAGTGGAGTTGAGAAATAATGCACAACAATTCATTTTTCTCTGTGTGTGTGTTCTGTGGGCTTTGCTATTGAAACTTTGAAACTATTCGGAACCAGAAAGAGGGAAAGTTGTACTAGTAGTAGCGTTTGGATAGAAGGAAAGAGCAATGAGTGGTTTGGAGTATAATACTTTAATCTCATAAAAATTATTATGATTTTTTTTTTAAATATTCATTTAGCATGATGTTTGAAATTCGTTGATTATTTTTAAGACGTCAGTTTATAAATAGTTTGGTAATGAAATTAGTAAGTGTTTTAACATTTTTCATATTTTGAACAAGGAAAAATATATTAATTAACTAAAATTGTCACTAGAGTTTTAAACGAACTGATTTGTACGAAGTCAAGAGTTTTGTATCTCAATTGATTGACATCCTCCGTTATAACTATTGAATTATTAAAAAAAAAAGAGTCTAGTCATTTATTAAAAATTAAGGATTTTTATTTTATTTTTAATTTTTAACACAAATTGAGATCAAATTTATCGACGAATTAGATTATACTAGCCTCTAAGTGTTATGCGTTTTGGAAGAAATAATTTTTTCATCAAACCCCTTGATATTTCTGTGATTAGAAAATGTAGTAATCTCAAATTCTAATGGATGCAAATTATTAATTTTTTTCCTAAAAAAATTAAAGAGCCTCTAAGCACGTGTGGGAGCGCGTGCTTAGAGGCTAGTTTTTTTGGTGCATCTATTATTTTTTTAAACCCAAGGCCAAAAGTTTAATGAATGAAAATTATTCCTTTTGGATTGTGAACTTTGTAATGATAGAAGAAGATATATCGATCATAAAGTGTCACAATTATCATTTTTTTTTAAAAATGAGAGGTATCAATTTAAAAAAACAAAAAAAAATCCTAAAAGGTAAAGGTAGCTAGTATTACACATCCATAACCATAACAAAAATTTCAGATGCTAAAGACTCTCATGTTGTAAATGTAGAGTTTTTTTAATTAAATTTTTTTAAATGGTAGTTATGTAATTATATTTAATCCTAAAAGATAGACATTTAGTACACATCTGTGGGGACCAGTTGCCTCTAGAGGTACTGTTTAGGTTGAATAGGCTGGGCCTGTAGCCCAATGACCCAGTCCGAGGATGCAGACATATCTGAGGACGATCAACTAAGGTAGAGATGGAAATTGCATTACAGGAAGAGTTGAAGGGTATTTATAACAGACCTAAATCTATCCGAGGTGAAAAGTCACCTCGGAACATTTGTCTGAGGTGGCTTGAAACATCCTTATCCCTTTAATATACTGTTTTAAGGGAACCTTATGACAGAGGGGGTCAAATATTGGATAAGGGATGAAGGCAGAGGATAAAAAATATCTGTAAAGCTGTTACCTCCACATTAAATGTTTCCCAGCTAACTCTCTGGCCGCATTAATGTAGAGGTGATACCTGAACAGTAAACAAGCAGCCTTACAGCTAGTGGTAGAAGGTTCAGGGATGTGTAAGATAGGACAGGGGGAAGCTTTCATAACCTAATTTACACATGTACGGTGAGAATGGTATGAACATCATGGTATATAACATGAAAAGGTGTCCAAAGAAAAGGGGCAGATAGAAAAAAGATTAAGAAATATGACACAAAAAGGAAGAATTCCATATTCTTGATTATACTATTCTAGCTAGGCTGAGGACGATTTTTGTATCTTATACGTACAATTATTCTTCCAAACCATCCATAATTGTTACCTCATTTCTAAATACAGGCTAGTTCTTTCTTCCACGCTCTACAAATTTATTATTTGGGCTTGTTGGGCCTGAATCCAATCCTGTTTTGGAGTCCAAGCCAAAACTGGTCCTTACAATTGGTGCCATCTGTGGGAAGAGCTTGATTTGATTAAAAGGGGATTTCGGTTTAGTGCTAAAAATGGACGAGTCAGGTTCGCATCAATCGACGATCGGGCCACATCAGGATAATGTTAATCCACACCAGGCGGAATTAGGGGGCTCTCAACGTAATAATTCAATCGTAAACCCACAACAAAGGGGAGATCATGAAGGAAGTGTGCAAACAACACATACTAGTAAGAGTCAATCACGAGGGAAGAGCCATGTCTCTCATGCAAAGAATGAAAGAGACATGTAACGTGAGATTGATGACTTGAAGAAGAAGTTGCATCGCGCACGGCAAAGGCGCTCATCACCTGATTCAGAGCCTTCCTCCGAGGAGACAGATGATGCCACGTACAAGCGAAGATCCAGAACTCCGCCCAGTGAAACTTTCTCTGGTGACGAGGAATATAGCCATAAGCGTAAGAATAGGAGCCCAACTCATAAGGACATTGGGAACAATGCCATGAACGAAGCGTTAAATCAGGTTGCTAAGTCCCCTTTCACACGAAGGATAGAGGGTGTGAGCCTCCCTTGACAATTTCATCAACCAACCTTCTCCCTTTATAATGGTCGGACAGATCCAGTGGAATATGTCAGTCATTTTAATCAAAAGATGGTCGTTCACTCTAAGGACGAAGCCTTGATGTGTAAGATCTTTCCATCTAGTTTAGGTCTAATGGTGATGAGATGGTTTAATGGCTTGAAGGCGAATTCTATTGATTCCTTCAAGAAGCTTACCCAGTCTTTTGGCGCACACTTTATCATGTGTAGCAGGGGTTCCATTGCCTTTAGGATCTTTGCTCTCTATGTCCATGCGAGAGGGGGAAACTTTGAAAGCTTATTCAGATAGATACTAGGAGATGTTCAACGAGATAGACGGGAGCTACGATGATGTGGCCATTAGTACCTTCAAGGCTAGACTACCAGCCGAGCATGATTTGAGAAAGTCCCTCACTGGTAAACCTGTTACCAGTGTACACCAGTCGATGGATAGGATTGATAAGTATAGGAGGATTGAAGAGGATCAGTTACAAGGAAAGGGGAAAGTGAAGGTGATCCCTCAAGAGAGGAGGGATCCCAGGTCGGATCGGATCCAGAACAATTAACCTCGGAGAGACTTTGCAGGGCAGTCTGGATCTGTCAACGCGCAGGCGGTCAATGTTGTATTTCGAGAGCTAGTGCAAAAAGTCTTAGAGAAGGTTAGGAATGAACCATTCTTCAAGTGGCCGAATAAGATGGCAGGAGATCCTATGCATCGCAACCAAAACCTGTACTGCCATTATCATCAGGATCATGGACATACTACTGAAAATTGCAGAAATTTATGGGATCATTTGGAACAATTGGTTTGAGAAGGGAAGTTAAAGCATCTCTTGCATCACTCCAGTGCCCGAGGAGGCCAAGCAAGCTCGACGTTTCAGGGAAATGCTGCGCCGAGACCTCCTTTTGGCACAATAAATGTCATATTTGCTGCTCTAGGGAGGACCGGATCTTGTCCTTCTAGGATAATGTCAGTATCTTGTTACTCAGATGAGGACTCTAATTCAATGCCGAAAAGAGTCAAGACGAATGTTCCACTAGTGTTAAGCTTTTTGGATGCGGACAAACAAGGAACCATATAGCCCCATGATGATGCTTTAGTGGTTACACTTAGAATTGGTGGGTACGATGTGAAAAGAGTTATGGTTGACCAAGGCAGTGTAGCTGAGATTATGTATCCTGACCTCTACAAGGGGCTGGGTTTAAAACCTGAAGATTTAACGACCTATAGCTCCCCTTTGGTAAGTTTCGAGGGTAAAATGGTTGTTCCTAAGGGACAGAGAAGATTACTCGTGCAAGCTGGTATAGATGTGATTGAAGTGGATTTTATTATGGTAGATACATTTTCTCCTTATACAGCCATCATGGGCAGACCTTGGCTACACTCCTTAGGAGTTGTTTCATTCACCCTTCATCAGAAGGTAAAATATTCCTTTGGGGGCTAAGTGTTGGAGATAGTAGGAAGCCATTCTATGGCTAGGCAATGTTTAATAGCAACTATTCAACACAAGCCCGAGGTTGACACCTCGGCCCTTAATAGTAGCTAGAAACTCTGGTATCTCTGTTCAGTGGGCCAGCCGACGAGGTGAAATGCGAAGACCTAGAAAGGGTGGTCATTGGAGATGATCTGAAGAGGTTCTTTCAGATTGGAACTTAGATTCCCCAATTGGAGAAAGAGCAGTTGGTTGATCTTCTGAGAAGAAATGTAGATGTGTTCGCATGGGATGCCTATGAAGCCCTAGGGCTAGATCCAAAGTTTATTTGTCATCATTTGAATGTGAATCCATCCATCACTCCAAAAAGGCAGCCACCTCGGCGCCCATCCAAGGAACATATAGAGGCTGTCAAGTGTGAAGTGACCAAACTTAAGCAAGCAGGGGCTATTAAAGAGGTGTTTTACCCTCAATGGTTGGCTAACACCGTAATGGTAAAAAAGAAAACAGGAAAGTGGCGAGTGTGTGTGGACTTTACAGATCTTAATAGGGCTTGTCCTAAAGACCCTTTCCCTATGCCTCGAATAGATTAATTGGTAGATGCGACGGTAGACCATCCTTGGATGAGCTTTCTGGATGCCTTTCAAGGATATCACCAGATACCCCTGGCATTAGATGATCAGGAGAAGACTGCTTTTGTTACTCCTGTAGGAAACTATCACTGCAAGGTGATGCCTTTTGGTCTAAAAAATGCAGGGTCAACTTATCAACGGATGATGACTAAAATGCTTAAACCACAGTTAGGTAAAAACGTCGAGGTTTATATTGATGACATGGTTGTGAAGAGCAAGTTAGTGTCCGAACACTTAACAGATCTTACAAGCATTTTCGAAATCTTGAGGGAGCACAAGTTGCGTTTGAATGTGTTTAAATGTTCTTTTAGAGTAGGTTCAGGAAATTTTTTGGGGTACATGGTGACCCACAAGGGAATTGAGGCAAACTCAAACCAAATTAAAGCCATTAATAATTTGCAACCACCTCGGAATCCTAAAGACGTACAGAAACTTATTGGAATGATGGCCGCTTTGAATCGGTTTATATCCAGATCGACAGACAAGTGCAGGCCTTTTTTCCTTTTGCTGCACAAGTGGAAAGAATTTGAGTGGTCCGAGGAGTGTGTTGTGGCATTCCAGGAACTTAAGCAATATTTATCCCATTCGCCCATTATGTCTAGCCCCGTGGTGGACGAAGTTCTTTTTGCTTATATTGCAGTAGCCCTCTATGCCATAAGCTTTGTGCTTATATGGGTGGACAGTGGTATATAATGACCAGTCTATTATGTGAGCAAGCCACTTAATAAAGCCGAGGTGCGCTACTTGCTGTTGGAAAAGGCAATATTGGCAGTGGTCCATGCTACAAGAAAGCTGTCCCATTACTTTCAAGCACACACTGTGGTCATGCTCACTCAGCTTCCACTCAAGTCAGTACTCAGAAGTGCGGATTATATTGGAAGGATTGCCAAGTGGGGACGATCCTAGGGGCTTTCAATATAAAGTACATGCCTCGTACTTCTATAAAGGGACAAGTGCTTGCAGATCTGGTGGCTGAATTTGCTGAATGTCCTGAGAAAATGGATAGGGAAAATTAGAAACTAGGTGAAAGATCAATCGGCGTGGTCTCTATCCAATACCCCATGCCTTGGGAATTGTATGTCGACGGGGCAGCCAACTAGCGAGGATTAGGGGTGGGGCTAGTTCTAGTGTCACCAGAATTGTATGTCGACGGGTCATGCTCACTCAGCTTCCACTCAAGTCAGTACTCAAAAGTGCGGATTATATTGGAAGGATTGCCAAGTGGGGACGATCCTAGGGGCTTTCGATATAAAGTACATGCCTCGTACTTCTATAAAGGGACAAGTGCTTGCAGATCTGGTGGCTGAATTTGCTGAATGTCCTGAGACAATGGATAGGGAAAATTAGAAACTAGGTGAAAGATCAATCGGCGTGGTCTCTATCCAATACCCCATGCCTTGGGAATTGTATGTCGATGGGGCAGCCAACTAGCGAGGATTAGGGGTGGGGCTAGTTCTAGTGTCACCAGAAAAGATTACTATTGAAAAATCTTTAAGGTTGAGTTTCTCGGCTACGAATAACGAAGCAGAGTATGAGGCTTTGCTGATGGGAATGATGATGGTCCAGAAAATTGGGGGAAAGGCCGTGAAAGTTTTTCAGACTCAAAACTGATGGTAGGTCAAGTAAAGGGTGATCTGGAAGCACGTGATCCAAGAATGCAAGAGTACTTGTGTCAAATTAGGAGTATACAATCAAAATTTGAAGTCTTTGACTTGTCTCATATTCCTAGGGGTGGAAATACGCATGCAGACTCTTTGGCTACCATCGCCACGTCCTTGGCGCAGGATTTGCCTCGAGTAGTACTTGTTGAAGACCTGTTTACACCTACTTTAATACACCAGGGTATGCCTCGAATCCACCAGATTAAGCTACGTCCGAGCTGGATGGATTCCATATCATTATTCTTAGAAAAGGATATATTGCCTGAAGAGAAGTCTAAAGTTGAAAAAGTATGAAGAAAAGCTCCTCGGTTTTGGCTGTCCGAGGATAGAAAGTTATACAAGCGCTCTTTCTCTGGCCCTTATTTGCTTTGTGTATACCTCGAGGCATCAGAATCACTTCTAGAGGAGTTCCACGAAGGGATTTGTGAGAGTCATACAGGAGGAAGATCCCTGTCTCATAGGGCTCTTACCCAGGAATATTGGTGGCCAGGCATGCAAAAGGAGGCGCAGAAATACGTTAAGAAACGCAATCAATGTCACAGGTTTGCGCCAAATATTCACTAGCCAAGAGGAGTTCTCAATCCTCTTTCTAGCCCTTAGCCATTTGCTCAATGGGGCTTGGTCATTGTGGGATCTTTCTCCAAAGCGGTAGGAAATAAAAAATACTTACTAGTCTGTACGGACTATTTTACCAAGTGGGTCGAAACTGAGCTTCTGGCTAATATCACGGATGTTGATGTCAAAAGATTCATTTGGAAGAATATTGTTACACGATTCGGGGTTCCTTGTGTGCTCATCTCGGATAATGGCTTTCAATTTGACAACAAGGCCTTCAGGAAATACTGTTCTGATTTAGGTATAAAGAATAGGTATTCCACTCCGGCCTACCCGTAGGGAAATAGACAGGTTGAGGCTGCTAACAAGGTCATCGTGAACGGACTTAAAAAGAGATTAGACAACGCCAAAGGAAAGTGGGTGGAAGAGCTACCGCATGTCCTTTGGACATATCGAACAATGCCTCGAAAGTCTAATGGAGAGACCCCTTTCTCAATGACATATAGGGTTGAGGCTGTAATCCCATTGGAGAATGGTTTCCCAATGATGAGAACTAGCACATTCACCTTGGATGGAAATGATGAGTTGCTGAAGAAGAATTTGGATCTGGTTGAAGAGCGGAGGGAAAATGCTATGGTGCAGCTGGCTTATTATCAGCATAAGCTTAAGCAAGGTTATGATATGAATGTAAAGTTAAGGCCATTAGCCCCAGGAGACTTGGTATTAAGGAAATTTTTGGGAAATACTAAAAACCCCGCTTGGGGAAAATTGGGACCTAACTGGGAGGGACCATATTGCATTACATCAGTGGCAGGGATAGGTGCATACTACTTAGAAATTTAGATGAAATAACTGTACTCCATCCTTGGAATGTAAACAACCTGAAAAGGTACTACTATTAATAAGAACAGTCGCTTTATGATTCCCTTCTAGTTTATCCTAAGTGTATATCATGAATCCTATGACATTTTTTGAAATATTAAACAGAAACTAAGTTATGTCAAGTCCTCGGACCACAAACTTAGTGGAAATTAATATCCTATAATATCCTTTAAAATATTAAATAGAAACTAAGTTATTTCAGGTCCTCGGACCACAAACTTGGTGGAAATTAATATCCTATGACATCTTTTGAAATATTAAACAGAAACTAAGTTATGTCAGGTCCTCGGACCACAAACTTGGTGGAAATTAATATCTCATGACCTCTTTTAAAATATTCAACAGAAACTAAGTTGTGGCAAGTTCTCGAACCACAGACTTGGTGAAAATAATTATCCTCACAGTATCAGGGGAGGTATTCAGTAGAGCCTAAGTTGTGTTAAAATCTTTAGACCACGATCTTGAATACAAATTATTATTTTTTGGACTAAGTTATGACCCATTTAATAAGTTATGATAAGCCTCATAGATATCAACTAAAGGTGTTTCAATATGTTCATGTCCTGCTTGTTACTTAAACGTTGGGATATTGCCTTGAAATTGGGAAACTTATCAAAAGTTAATAAATGGAAAGCATATTTTAAAGATAAGGGGAGTTAATGGTTATATTTTTTTTAAGTGTTTTGTCCCTTTATGGAGTATGCTTGAGTGTGGACAGAAAATAAGATACAGTAAATATCATGCAAATAAAGAAAACAATAATACTAACATATATTACTTGGAATAAAAAAAGAAATTTCATACATTAGCAAAATTAATCTTCGAGTACAAAAGATGAAGTTACAATATCTTTCATTATCCTAAAAATGAAAACTAAGGCTTCAGCTTTATTTGGATTCTGGACTTGGGAGCCTTATCAGCAGCTTCAGGAGGGGTTTCTTTCTCTTTCTCCTTAGGAGCTCCTTCTATAGGCAAAGTAGTTGAAACTAGTTCCTTCTCAAAGCCTTAAGAAGCTGCCTCAGGCTGAAGAGTCTCAGCTACTTTGTACGAGGAGGAGTCTTTTAGGGTTTCACGCTCTCTGTCCTGCTCCTGCTGACTGGATGAGCGAGGGTGCTGAGGTTGGGTCTCTTCGGCTGGTTGGGTGGCTGGAGGAGTTGCCTCTTTCTGGTTGGGAATTTGTAAGGCAGGAGGAAAGATAATGTTTTCTGGCCTCCTCAGCTCAGAAGAAGCGTCAATCCCAGCTTGATTAAGGGCTTCTTCCTAAGTCTGAGTGTAGTAGGCACGACATACGGTGGGGACCTCTGCCCGTAGGGCATCCTCGGTCTCAGCCACGTCGACATCGTAACCATGCTGCTCGGCCTCATCTCTTTCCTTCTCAGCTTTGGCCTTGGCTTCTTCAGCTTCAACCCTGGCTTTTTCAGCCTGATCTCTAAGCCTTTGAGCCTTCTTCAGTTGCTTCTTCAGAGCTGTCAACTGCTCATTGGAAGCAGCCAGTTAGTCATTGGCCTCACGTGCCAACTTCCTCTGGCTCTCGGCTTGCCTCTCAGCACACTTTAGAGCTGCGTTTGTGCTCTTCCAAGCTTGCTCCTCGGCAGTCAGTTTCTTTTTCAGATCAGTATTGTTGTTTTCAGCAATGGCCAGGGTTTGCATAGCAGCAACTCTCCTTTTCCTTTCCTTATCCAGTTGCTAATAGAGGGAGTTGGTCATCTCCTCGAGCCTGAATATATTTTGAACGGCCTTAAAACAAAAGGAAGGAATGAGTATTATGTCAAAAAAAAAAAAAAAAAGAAGAGAAAAACAGCCAGAGAGAATAAGTACATACCATGCCTAGAAACCTTTTGGTATGAAGGAAGACTTCACTCCTCCTAAAACCTCACAGCTTCACCATATCTTTGGGGAGCAGAAGGATTTGCTCCAGCACCAAGGCAACATGACAACCTATGCCCCCATTGAAGTCCCTGATTGATGCATCATCTATCAGGGGCTCACCACCAAGCATGGGAGCTGGAAGCCATGCTTGGGGTTCTGGGAATTGACTGTCTACCCTTTTTGCACCTCAATTGGGGGCATGACTAGTTTTTTGCTGCTACGTCGCCCTATGAGCTTCTTCTTCATTGGAGGGACGAGGTCTTCCAGTCTCCATTACCTCTTTACCCTTCTGTTCCCTCCTCCTCTTAGGATTAACCTGTTCGGTCTTGGAGGGCAGGGATGGTTAAGAAGCGCGAGGAGGAGACCTGGGTGGGGGAGGTGGAAGCTTGGGCTGAGAAGGTTTCCCAGCTTCTTCTCTTCCTGGCTGGCTCTCTAATAGCTCTTATAAGCTTTTTTGGGGTTTCCTTTGGATACCCATCTCTTTTGGCACGTTCTTGGGTGGTGAAGGTTGGTTAAAAACCTCGAAATCGTCTGTGGACTCAGTGAGGTCCACAAAACCCTCTTCCTTTTGTTCTTCTTCCTCTTCCTCCTCTACTTGAAGAATGGGTGAGGGAGATGGTACTCCTACTGAAAGGGTGGCAACAGGTAGTGGTTGGGTGAGCGGTGTATATCTGGGGAGAGGAGTGCCTTTAGGATCTATGAATCCCTCGTAGGCAAAATTGATGCGGTGGAGCCGAGGATCCTTAGCCCTTATCACGCACCTCGGAGCTTGGAATGCACGTGAGATGGGCGTGTATCCAAGGATTAGGTGTGTTGCTCTCAGTTGGCCGTATGATTCGTTGACGTACACCTCAGATTGCAGGATCCTATCTAAGCTCACCTTGTTAACTAAGCGGAGCGAAGGTGTAATGGAGTTGGGATCTGCAATGTCATTAAAACCAAGAAAAAACACATTTCAATAATAGCGAAGGCCAATAGAAATGGAAGAATTGTACAAGTTAAATTGTAAAACTTAGCAATTGACCCTCCCACCTGGTGTACTCTCCTTAACTGGGAAAGGTAAACTGTCATGCCATTGCCCAGAAAAGATCAAAAAGTTGTCCTTTAGTCCCTTGTTTAATATAGGGAGGTACTAGATCAACCTAACTTCGGAGTGCCTTGACTTTAGGTAATACCCCTACCCTTTCAAATTGTGTAGATTGTATATCCAATTCACGTCGTGATGGGTTAGGTTTAGATTCATCCTCTCATTTAAGGCTTCTATACTTCCTAATACCCTAAACATGTTCAGGGCACACTATGTGGGAGAAAGCCTAAAAAACCTAAGAAAGTTCCTAGTGAGGGTACCTATAGGAATGGTCATCCCTTCCTCTATAAAGGCAATCATAGGGATGACCACCTCCCTTGTTTTCCTTTTGTCAAACCATTCTCCCTGCACAGCGTACCTAACGCCCACGTGTGGGAGAATGTTGTATTTCGTCCTAAAGCTCTTCATCTCCTCCTCGGAGTCCACTAAGTGCTTAAATCTACCCATTTTCTAAGAAGTTTTTAAAGGAAATTTCGCAAAGTCGAAATAAAAGCTGAAGAGAGTTCAGGGAGACTTACAGGTTTGAAAAAAGGTCCTTGGACAAGGTTTTTGTATTTGTAGATGCATAGGAGAGAGAGAGAGAGAGAGAGAGAAAGACAAGTTCAATGCACGGGTTCTAGAATAATGCGACTGTTGAAGGTGAAAATGAATTGATTTGAAAGCTTATTTATAATGGCACAGAAATTGTGAGCGAGAGTTTTCCCGCTCGTATTCCAAGAAAGCCCATCCACCATTAGATTCCCATCCTATTGTTGAATGTGGGGGACAAGGGAGTTGCCAAAATTAAATAAAGGCACGCTCTGATCGTTGAAGCGTCAGGGACATGCCTTAGGAAGATAAACACGTATTTTTGGGATTTAACCAAACGAAACAAGATTATAGGGGGAATAGGACGAGGATATCAAAATCCCCCTTTCCTCTCGAGGAGTCGAAAAGCAAGATTTTGAGGGGCTATTGTGGGGACTAGTTGCCTCTAGAGGTACTATTTAGGCTGAATAGGCTGGGCCTATGGCCCAATGACCCAGTCTGAGGACGCAGACATATCCGATGACGATTAACTAAGGTAGAGATGGAAATTGCATTACAGGAAGAGTTGAAGGGTATTTATAACAGATCTAAACCTATCCGAGGTGAAAAGTCATCTCGGAACATTTGTCCGAGGTGGCTTAAAACATCCATATCCCCTTAATATACTGTTTTAAGGGAACCTTATGACAGAAGGGGGTCAAATATTGGATAAGGGATGAGGGCAGAGGATAACAAATATCTGTAAAGCTATTACCTCCACATTAAATGCTTCCCAGCTAACTCTCTGGCTGCATTAATGTGGAGGTGATATCTGAACAGTAAACAAGCAGCCTTACAGCTAGTGATAGAAGGTTCAGGGAGGTGTGAGATGGGACAGGGGGAAGCTCCCATAACCTAATTTACACGTGTACGGTGAGAATGGTACGAACATCATGGTATATAACATGAAAAGGTGTTCAAAAAAAAGGGGCAGATAGAAAAAAGATTAAAAAATACGACACAAAAAGGAAGAATTCCAGATTCTTGATTATACTATTCTGGCTAGGCCGAGGACGATTTTTGTATCTTATACGTACAATTATTCTTCCAAACCATCCACGATCGTTACCTCCTTTTTAAATTCAGGCTAGTTCTTTCTTCCACACTCTACAAATTTATTGTTTGGGCTTGTTGAGCCTGAATCCAATCCTGTTTTGGAGTCCTCCAAGCCAAAACTGGTCCTTACAACATCCATAACTAAATTTTAGCATGCTTAAAAAAGCTTAAAAAGAAAAAAAATAAATAAATAAGAAGGGCTATCAACGTTACTATTCCTTTAATTTTAAAAAAGGGTAAACTACATATTTGATCCCTAACTTTTTCGATATATGTCAATTTAATCCCTAACCTTTCAAATATGTCAATTTAGTCCATAACCTTTTGATATTGTGCCAAAACAATCCTTGCAGTTAAGTGACGGATGAAAAATGCTGACTTGATTAACCGTGACAATAGAAAAATATTTTTATGCCATCCAGACTGCCACATGACCTAAATTTTTTTTTTAAAAAAAAAAACGTAAATGCACTTTTAGTCCCTACATTTTGGACATTTTTCTATTTTGGTTCCTACATTTTCATTTCACTACTTTTAGTCCCTAAACCAATTAACACATGACATTTAAGTTCTTACGTCAGCCAACAAACAGAAAAAGCATACTCGGCTGATGGAGAAATAAAATAAGGTTATTTTTTTACATGTGGCATGCCCCACTTCAACACGTGGCTTTCTTGTGCCAAACCCAGTCACGTGTATGTCACGTGAGGCACTCACCAACCAAATCTAGCGCGTAGACACTAAAAAATCCCCAAATCAAACTTGAATCCCTAGAATTACCCTCTCTATCTCTCTCGAACCATCAGCCTCTCTCTTAAACACCATCATCAACCATTTCTGTCACTTGAAGCCACCATCATCATCAACCATCTCTCAAAACCTCCATCATGAGCCATCTCTGTCACTTGATACCTACACTTTTCAAATAGTGGAGAAAATAAAAGTTGGGAGACCTCTGTCTTTGTGAAAAGGTCTTCTCTTTCTCTCTGTTTATGTCCTTATTTATAACTTTACAATATCATGAACCATCTCTGTCACTTGATACCCATACTTTTCAAATAGTGGAGAAAATAAAAGTTGGGAGACCTTTGTCTTTGTGAAAAGGTCTTCTCTTTCTCTCTATTTATGTCCTTATTTATAACTTTACAATATGCTTGTTGGTTGGATCTGGTAGTAGAGGCCACAATGTTTTTGTATATTTTGACTTTTGACTGTTTGTTGGTTTTTGTCTGCATGTGTTTGTTTGTGGTTTACATTGTGGTTCATGTGTTCCTTGTGTTCCTCGTGTGCTCCTATTGAAGAGAGTTAAGTAAGCCTAACATTGTTGTATAAGGGTTTTTTGTGTAATTTAAGTGTGATATCTATGCATATGTTTGTTTTAGTATGACAAAACTATTGAAGTAAGTGTTGTATTGTTATTTAAATATTTGATTAAGTGTTGTGTTGGTATATACTTTATTAAGTGTTGTGTTGTCTGCATGCAGAATGAAATATTTTATTAGGTATGAGTGTTGTTTTGTTAAATAATATATATTTTGTTCTAAATAATATATATTTTGTTCTGTAACTAGATTGCTTAATTGGTTTTAGGGGTATGTTGCATGCAGAGTGAACTATTTCATTAAGTGCTGTGATGGTAAATGAGTACTGTTTTCTTAAATAAATGTTGTTTTGTTCTATAACTAGCATTGTTTAATCGGTTTTGGGGTTATGTTGCATAGAGAATGGATGAGCTATTTAGTACATCTATGCATCATGGTGGCTATTTTTATGAGAATCCTAGAAAATATGTGGGAGCTATAGTGGATATAGTTGATAATTGTGACCCTAAATGATGGTCCAAGGTTGAGATAGAGGGTATATGTAGGGATTTTGGGTACACATCTGTTAGTAGGCTGTGGTATAAAATGCTAAGTATGGACCAAGAAATGGCAGCATTTGGTTGTTGATGATCGTGATGCCATGTACATGACAGAATTAGTGAGGGGTCATGAAGAGATTCATGTGTATGTAGAGCACCCAGTAGATGACTGTATAATAGTTGATAAAGGAGAGGATGTTGGTAAGGGTGTATAGCCATTAGTAGTGGAGTAAGACATTATATGTTTTTATGACAATGATGATAGTAATTATAGTGATGACAGTAAACATGATGACCATGATAGGGGTGAATTTTATAGTTTTTATGATAGTGATGACATGTTTGTTAATGATCAAACTTTTAACAATGAAGATGAGCTAATTGAGGTAGATGCTAAATAAGTGTATGCTAGGAGAGTAGGTGAAGGACTTGTTATTGAGGAGGTTAATATTAATGTTCCCACTAAGGTGGCTGCTTCTCAAGTAAGTTCAAGGAGAGTAAGTAAAGAGCCTATCATTGAGCACCTATCTGAGGTCTTTCATATAAGTGATAGCAATGATAGTGTGGGAAGTGATGGTTGGGGAAGTGGCCTAGAAGATGATGTAGGGTTGAACCATGGTGTTAGGGACTTTGTTGAAGATAGTAGTGACAGTTAGGATGGTAAGGATGATGATGATGTTGTTAAACCAGGCCAAATAGGTGCTGGTGTAATGAACTTTGATTATGAGAGTGAGGAATTGCATAGTCTTGTGGAATCATCATCTGATGATGAGCTTGGCTATGATACTGATGATAATTCTAAGGATGATAAAAGGACACATGTGGGAGATGGAAGGGAACAGAAAAAAGAGGAAGTGAGGAAGTTCCCTATATTTAAGCCAATGGTTAAGAATGAACATATTTCTTTTGAGAAAGATATGTTGTTTACTACACCTAAGCAATTCAAGGAATCTATAACAGAATATGCAGTTCATGGTGGATTGGGGGATTAGATTTGTTAAAAATGATCTACAAAGGGTAAGAGCTATCTACTAAGAAAATTGCAAGTTTGTTGACTATCTAACAAAGGTCCCAAGGGAGAGGAGCTACCAACTAAGAACATTGACATTGGAACACACATGCTCTAGAAGTTATAAGAATCATAGGTGTACTTCATCATACATTGAGAAGAAGTTGACGACGAAGGTGAAAAGATAGCATAATATCAAGCTGAGAGATATCCAAGATGCTGTCCATGAGAAATATACCCTAAACATAAGTGTAGGAAAAGCAAGTAGGATTAGGGATAAGGCTCGAGAATATGTTGATGGGGCTTATACACAACAAAACAACTAGCTGTGGGAGTACTGTGAGGAATTAAGGAGGGCTAGTCCTGGCAGTACCATACTTATAAAGGTACATATCTTCCATGATGGTGATTTAGTAGCTGAGATGGATTTGGTGTGTGGGGTGCCTTATTTTGAGAGGCTATACATATGTTTGGAGAGCTGCAAAATGGGGTTTTTGGCTGGATGCAGGCCATTCATTAGTTTGGATGCCTGCCATTTGAAGAACAAGTTAGGGGGGTAATTGATTACTGTAGTATGTAGAGATCCTAAGAGTATTTCCCACTTGCATATGCAGTAGTAGAGGCTGAAACCAAGGACTCTTGGACTTAGTTCATCAATCTATTACTTGCAGACATAGGTCAGAATAGGAGATGAGTGTTTATGTCAAACCAGCAGAAAGTGTGTAGTTTATTCTCTACTTGGTTGTTTTTATTTTCATTTACTCATTGTATCTCTAAGACACTAACTTCACATATTTTCCTTTGATATTGTTTGTGACAGGGGTTGGTGCAAACTTTCATTGATAACTGGCCATAGTATGAATATAAGATTTGTTGTAGGCACCTCTATAATAACTTTAGAAAGAACCATCCTGGTGTTCTGATCAAATATATGTTTTGGAGGGCAGCCAAGGCAACTTATAAAAAAGAGTTTGATAAGATGATGGATGAGCTGAAGAAAATTGATGTTGATGCACACAGTTGGCTGGATACTAATTCAACAACAAAATAGGCCGACACATGTTTAGTGAGGATGGCTTGACTGACACTATATTAAATAATATGTGTGAGAGTTTTAATAGCAGGATTCTTAAATTCAGATCTAAGCCTATAATTAGCATTGTATGAGTCTTTGTGATCACCTACAATTAATTAGGTTCATTGTTTGGTATTGCTTTTAGTAGGTGTTGCAATTTATATCTAATGTTTCATTGTACTTGTATGTACTTGCAGCTTGAGAGTATCAGGCTATATCTCATGACTAGGTTTCAAGACAACAGAGAGAAGATTCTAAGAGTAAAATCAAATATTTGTGCCAAGGTTTTGAAGAGGTTGCACAAGGAAAAACTGGCAGCCAGTAGGTAGTTAGCTTGTTGGGCAAGGCAGACCCAGTTTGAAGTAAAAAATGGTTTGCAAAGTTTAACTGTTAACTTGGCCACAGCACACTGCAGTTGTAGGAAGTGGGATATAAGTGGCATATCTTGTGGCATATTTTTCAACAGACAAGATGCCGAGCAGTAGGTTCACCCATGTTACCATGTCTTTATATACAAGGCATGCTATGAGTGAATCATATCACTAACCAATGGACAGAATATGTGGAGACCCAGTGGTGTGATCCCAGTTCAGCCTCCCATCAAAAGAAAACCATCTGCCAGACTTAAGAAGAAGAGAGCAAGGGAACCTAATGAGCTAACAAGTAGGAAAGTTGGCATCTTTAAGCAATGCAAGGCCTGTGGTATGTTATGGCATAATAGAAGAAGTTATAGGGGTGAGATTGGAGGAAACTCCTCACTGTCAGGCACAACAAACAGAACCAATACATTTAATAAGGTAATATATGGACATGTGTGTGAAATAGTTGTTTCTCAATATTCAGTATTAATGTGTGTGAATTTCTTGTTTGTAGACTAGTAGAACCAGAACCAAGGTAGCCTCAGCCACACCATTTGCACCATACCAGGCCAGCATGCACAACTTCAGCTTTGTCCAAGTGCACCATCTCAGTCCAGCATGCATAGCCTATCCACTCCAAGTGCACCATACTAGTCTAGCATGCGTAGCTTTAGGCCAAGTGCACCATCTTAGACCAAGACAAGCTCAGCCACTCAATTTGCACCATCTTAGATCAGGATGCATCAATCTAGTCCAAGTGTAACACCTCATGCCAGGACAAGCTCATCCAATCCATTTCAGGCCAGCAGAAGCACATTCATCCACTTTTATACAGCAGCACAGCTCCATTCCAATTGCACTATACTAATCAGGCAGCACCACACAGAATCCAGGTGCACATCACAACTCCAGTAGCAGCAACCCAAATCCAAGGTAGAAAAAGAAAAAGGTGGTCACATTAGAGACTCTAAAGGCTTCTAAGAATGCATTCAAATACATGGAAGCAATCAGACATGGTGGGAGTGAATCATCTATGCATGGTCCAAGGAAATGAAGAGAGCACAAGTTCATTTTTCCTTTGCTTGATGAATGTCACTTGTTTTGTGTATATATGGTGATAAGGTTAACTATGGAACAATGCCCTGTTGTTGGCTTAACTATGTAATTAAGATGTTTGTGTAATACTGGTGTTTTAGGTTAATTATGGTTAACTATGGTGTTCGTGTGATAGGGTTAACAATGAAACAATACCCTGTTGTTTTGTGTAATTCTAGTGATGGTAGAAAGTGTTGTTTTGTTTAAACATGAACCCTTTATCTTGCTTTAATACTCATAGCAATGAGTAGTAGTTAATGATAAGTTGAAGATGTATTTTTATTTCCTTTGTGTTGTTTAGGTTAATATTGAATCTTGTGTCCTGTTTTGGTTTTCACAGCAATGAGAAACTATTAATGAAGATGTTGTGTTAGATATTTTATTGAGCTTTGTTATATATATTGGCACTAGTGATACTGATAAGTTTGTTGTATATATCTGTTGATATCCTTGGACCATTGATATATTGAGTTTCTATATTTCATGTTTAAAACATATACTAACAGGTTTGTTGTACCCCTCCTTCAAACCTTGTTTCTTTCCCTTTGCCCAAATATAGATATTGACAGGTTTGCAAGGATAGTATTTATTTCTCATTTCAGGAGTAGGATTAAGAAAATAGCTCAAATTGTTATTTTCTTTAAGATTTAACAATCAATTGGTGCATTATTTGCAAATTTCACCCATAATGAGAGCCTTGAAGCCAAATACATCTTGGGCTAGGAAATAGTAAAGGTATGCCTGACTTAAATATGTTTCCTAGTAAATATGCACAGATTCACAGTATTTAGGCACATAATCCCAATATTTAGGCATAGATTCACAGATTCATTAGGCAAGTTCACAATAATTTACCATTGCATAACACATCACCAATACACTGCTAGTCCAATCATCAAGGAGCAGGGGTATTCATTTCATTCCAAGAATACTACCCAAAAAAAAAATCCCAACAGGTGTTTCCATGCTAACTACCTAACCAAAAAGGTTACACACTGCCAACCCTATACATTAGCAATTACAGGATATTGAAATTCCCCCATCTATGTAACATGCTAACCAAACATACACTTCCACCACCCATCTAACCAAACATAAACACTTCCACACTTCACACTTTCTGCCTAACCAAACTTCTACTACCTATCTAACCAAACATACAATTACAAAGACAAATCCCACATATCACCAATAAGAATGCCAAAGCCACAGTGTAAAACTTCTCTCTCTTGTAGTAGTTTGAAACCTCGACCTCTAGTGTGATAATTTGTTGCCTTTGCTCTGGGATAAGCACCTTACCACATTCACATATCTCATTATCACGCCATTGGAAGAATTTACACTTTCGCCCAACCTAAAATGCAAACTAAGCACTTAATAATGAAACACAAGAAAATTGAAAAATAAACTTCCACCACCAAAGAAGAATTTAAACAAAAAAATTGAACCCCGGTAAAACAAAATGCTCAAATTGAAATACCTAGTAGTTTGGACAACCATAAAACCTTTTGCCAAGGTTGTCTGCTATCCACAAAACGACTAACACTAGTTTTTCAGCACAGTAGCACCTCAATGGAGCTCTCCTCCTCAAGTCTAAATAGGTTGAAAAGCTTGCTTGCATCTAATCAGGGACTTTGAAATGGTTGAAGATCTTGAGAGATGGTTGATGATGATGGTGGCTTCAAGTGACAAAGATGGTTGATGATGGTGATTTGAGAGAGAGGCTGATGGTTTGAGAGAGACAGAAAGGGTAATTCTGGGGATTCAAGTCTGATTTGGGGATTTTCAGTGTCTACACACTAGATTGGTTGGTGAGTGCCTCATGTGACATACACATGATTGGGTTTGGGGCAGGAAAGCCACGTGTCGAAGTGGGGCATGCCACGTGTAAAAAAATAAACTTATTTTATTTCTCCGTCAGCCATGTATGCTTTTTCTGTTTGTTGGCTGACGGCAAGGACTTAAATGTCATGCGCTAATTGGTTTAAGGACTAAAAGTGGTGAAATGAAAATGTAGGGGCCAAAATAGAAAAATGTCCAAAATGTAGAGACTAAAAGTGCATTTACGCCAAGGAAAAAAAAAAGTTTAAACCACCCTAAAACCCAAGTGAAGCTTATCATCTCTCAACTTGATCGAATCATACCTCTGGCTGAACATTCAATGCTTTAACCACCGCCTTCCTGGTGATGGCCTTGAACTTGTCACTCCCTCTATTCCCACACTCTTTCTCTCTCTCTGCTCAAACCCAGATTGGTTAATCCGGCCAAATTCTCTCACCTCTCAAACTCAAGAAGGACTTAGTTGGAACCACAATTGTTTGCTCTTATTTTTTGTTTGCATTAGTTTTTGGGCTTATATTAGAATTTGCGTTAACTCAGTCAAACAAAATAGGTTTTTGTTTTGTAGTTGATTGTGTAACTGGGTTTGTTTTTGTTGTGGGTTTTAAAATTGGCATGTGGTATACAATTGCACTCTAGTTGTATTGGGTTGCTTGACAATTCCTTGTTGGTTTTGGGATTTGGGTTTGTATCATAATTGTGTGCAACAATATGAATATTTTAAATATGATATTCTAAATTGAATATGGGAATTTATTAGTTGTTTTCAATTCGGAGAGCTTGGATTGAAAAGATACAATGATTTATTGAGTATATGTTGGGTAGTTATAAACATGCATAGTGTATATAAATTTTTCCCTCCCTGGAGTCAAATCTTGACTCCGCCACTGTCTAGGATAATAACAAAATAAAGCATAAAAACAAATAGAAGGTTATAGGACCATGAGTGTTTGTTAGGCATCTCTCTTGTATAGTTGTAATTGGGTACAAGTGTGTGTGTGTGTGTGTGTACCAATGCAGGGGAATGCATGTACTGATGTAGGGGGGTGCGTGTACTAATGATGAGGTGTGCGTGTGTGGCTGCACTGGTTACCTGGAGGTAGTTAGTTACTTGATGTTGTTGGGAATAGTTGGTTAGTTAGTTAGGGATTTGCTGTATAAGTTGTACATGGATAGTTACAGATGGATTCATTGAATAATATGTCCAAATTGGTTATCTCTCTCTCTCTCTCTCTCTCTCTCTAATTCTTTACATTCCTTTCCATGCCCTGTTCTTGGAGGCCTAGATCCCCTCGAAGTGATCTACCAAATCACTCCCTAATTCTGAATCTTAACAGTGTTGTTGGCTTGTTGCTAATCTTTGATATTCCTCCAATAGTTAGGTAACTTCCTTGAAAATTACTGTTGGGTTTACTGTAGAATTCAATTTCCATATTGGACTTGAATGAGAAAGGAAACAAAGTGATAGAGTACTAGCAACAACAATGGTCTAGTCTAGTCCTTCATGAGTTTGAGTGAAGAGCTAGAGAGAAAGGGTGAGAATAAAGTGAGCGAAAACGGGGACTATGAAACAGGTGAGAAGACCAAAGTATTGAAGGTCTAGCCATGGAGGTTTGGTTCAATCAAATTGCGAGAGGGCTTTTAGCTTGGTTTAGTGTTTCAAGAAACGTTTCAAAGTGTTTAAGGGTCCATTTGTTACCATTGTTTAAATGGCAGTTTTCAGTGTTTAAATAACATTACACGTATTTTCACACACTTTTTTACCCACACGTATTTCCAAAAATACAAACAGGGTTACTAGAAATCTCTTATCAAACAGCCCCTAAGTTATTTTAGTTTTTTTATTAAAAAAAAAATTGACATGGCGATATAGTTGTCCAATGACATGGAAAAATATATATATATATATATATATATATATTTTAGGCTGTTTGCCACATCAGTAATTTCCATCTAAGAGATAATGGCAGAGACTAAATTGACATTACACTGAAAGCTTATGGATCAAATTGACACAATTAAAAGATTAAGGATCCAATTGAAATACAGTGTAAAGGATAGGGATCAATTTTGTAATTTACCCTTAAAAAAATAAATGTATTCTCTTTTTTTTTTAAATAAATGTGCAATGAAAGGCACAACAAAGGACAATATTAAATTTCATATGAAAGATATGTGATTGAGTAAAATGAAGCTAAAGTGTAACAATTCCAATTAAATGAAAACGTAGTGTTACACAAATTAATAAATATAGGCATATATAGGTAGGATATTTACAAAAAAAATGCTATTTAACAACTACTTAATAGATTGACTACCACTTTGCTCACCCGAATTCATCCAATGTGTCTGCTATGCAATCTAACAAAATTTTTGATATGTCACACTAGTGGCGGAGCCAGGAACTTAGGTCAGGGGGGGAGATTAAAAGACAAGATTGAAAGTAAAAAATTAATCAATATTAATAACAAAATAAATAAACAAATATATGTCAATTAACTACGAATATATATATATATATATATATATATATATATTATATCATTAAAATAAAGAAAAAAATTTACAATTTATGATTAAGAATAATCAAATGAAGAGATCATTATAATACAAATAGTTTAAACATATAATTTAAATTATAAATTTATGGTTAAGAATAGTCAAATCAAGAGATCCATCTAAATATAAACAGTTTAAACATATAATTTGATTCTTCAAAAAAAAAAAATCAAAGCAAAAGTATTAAGAGTATGTATGCCTGTGAATATTTGAATGTGTGACTTAAAAACCTAACTTGAATGCTTTTAAAAACTCCACAGAAACTCCGAGGTTCAAAAAAAGAGGCTGGTATGAAAATAATTTTTTTTTTCTTTTTGATGGTAGGCGTACTTTATTTGCATTATATATATATATATATATATATATATATCTTTCTTTCTTTCTTTTTTATTTTTTATTTTTACAGAGTTCTATACTAGTATTGATTTCTATTCCATGTAGGTGTAGCAAAGTTGTAATTTTTATTTATTTTTAATCATTACCAAGTGGGACCCATGGTTTTATATTATAGTTGTAGACTTGTAGTACGTTTTTGTCTAGTTCATCAAGTCTTTGTGTTCAGACTACTATTCAATGAATCAATGTAGATATATATATATATATATATATATATATATATATATTTTTTTTTTTTTTTTGATAAGAGAGATATACATTTTTTTAATCATTACTAAGTGGGACTCGTTTGTTTTATATATAGAATTGTAGTAAGAGTAGAAGTCTACTACAACTAGGAAAGGTACCGTGAATTTATTGAATTGAGATATTTTTTTTTTGTCTTTTGTGTAGGGGGGGCAAATAAGGTATTTCAGGTTATTATAATATTATTAGTAAAAAAAAATACAAAATAAATTATAGAGTAAGGCTTAAATGTAAGAAAAACAACAGAAAAAAAAAAATAATAGGAGGAAGAGAGAGCACCACTTAAAACACATATACAAAAATAATGAGTCAAACCCTATAACCACCAAAAAAAAAAAAAAAAAAAAAGAAGAAGAAGAAGAAGAAGAAGAAGACAAATCAATATATATCATTCTCACTCTTAAAAAAATACTCATTATTAGAGAAAATATTAAACACCCATCAAACTAACCAAATAAAAGAAAAGATAATGATATAAAGAGGATAATGATAACAAAGTATGGTCTTATTTTGTAGGTAGTATTTTACGTGGGAGTTAAAAGAATTCCCCCCCCCCCCTTTCAGACTCTAAATCATGATAAAATAATAAGGTTAAAAAAAAAAAAAAAAAAAAAAACTCTATGTCAGCATTCAATTGAATTTAAAAAAAAAAAAATCAATTTGAGTTTTAAAAAACTAACAAAGTAAGGAAACCAAATATAAACCAAATACAGAAAAACAAATACTGAATGGCAAACTCAAACTCCTAAAACCATATTCCATTTACTTTATTGCACTTTGAGCTCTTCTTTTAAGCAAATACTTCGGGCTCTTGTTACCTTATCTAGATTGATACCACTCATAATAGCATGAGTACCTTGAATAGGGAATACATTTAAAGGATTGGTGCACCGAACATCAAACACATTACCCTTATCTTTCAAACCCAACTTATTACTTCATTCCAAATTATCAAATGGCATCTATGTCTTTGAAGCTAGCAAATTCCCACTATCAACTTTAGCACTTCCTAGTTCACTTGAATTCAAATTTGGATACACGGAGTCCACAGATAAAGCTTTATCAATATCATGCAGTTAAAGAAAGCAAATATAAATCAAATATAGGAAAGCAAATACTGAATGGAAACTCATAAAAATAAACATAATACAAAGAACCCAACACGCATGAGGCATTTTAAATAGAGGTCATGAAAGATACTTACATTTTTGTTGTTGACTACGCTCCACGTCCAAAGTCCAAACAGTTTGTTGGAGTTGGAGGACAAAGCACACAAAAATCTTGAAGATTGACACCCCAATGCACGTTCCTTGAAGTTTAGATATTAAAATCTTGAAGATAGACACCCCAATGCATATTCCTTTAAGAAATATGTGAAAGAAATTAAAGGTAAGGTTGAAATATAAGGGCTATTTTACACAAATATTTTATTTGTTTCTAGAATATAAGAAGTTGTTCATGAATTAGAAAACCAAAATAGAGAAGACCAATGTACATTGACATACACATACTGTTGAGCAGAGCAAATAGAAAAAATGATGAGAATGGTGAAAAGAAGATTAACACAAAATTAAAAGAATTGAAGAACCGAAGAAGAAGCTATTTGAGTTTGAAAACCAACATGAGTGTCCTGGGAGTATGGTCCTATTTTGTAGATAGTGTTTCATGTAGGAGTTATTGAAAGCATTTTTACCAAGTTTTATCCCTACTTACACGTAGGCTGTAGGGATATTTTGGAACCCAAAAAAAAAAAAAAAAAAATCTGATCCAAACAAGGGAAGCCCCTTAAATAGTAGTATAGATGTTCAATTTTGGTTTATTTATAATAAACTTGAGCTTGTCCAATAATTATTTGTTTAACTATTTCTTTTCTCATATATAGTAAATACCAAAAGTTTTGACTCTTTTGCAAATCCATGTTTATAATTCTCATTCATATTTGATTCTATTCAGAATAATATTATTATTTCATATATTTATGCTAAATTCTTTATTTGTTAAATCTAATTGCTATTATCAAGAACAAGGGATGTTTATCAATATCCTTATTATAATTTAATTTTTAAAATTTATGCGACTAACAGGGACGGAGCTAGAATTTTGAGTTAAGGGGAGCGACTTTGACCTCTAACTCGACAGATTCTTACCCGTTGAGGTTTTATTTATTATTATTAAATTTTTTTTTTTTTGAGTTTTTGATGTGTGTGTCTGCTGGGTAAAGACAAAATTATATATTCTTTTTTTTTTTTTTTTTAAGGGCTAGTTGTTTGTTTGAGTGAAATTGGCTAGTTGGACTTAATTTTTTTAGCTTTGCTATCGGTGATTTTTGTTGTTGCACAAATGTAATTGGGCTAGTATATATTGTTTTATATTTTAGATCTATAAATTTTTTAATGGCCTTTAAAATGAGGAAAGTGATGTAAGTAATAAGTCCAAATGTGAACCAATAAGAATTTGTATCTCAACAGTTTGTAAAAATATTGTAGATAAATTTGTAACTATAACATTATTCTAAAAAGAATCAATGATATTATCAAGGGGGGCAAAATATAATTTTATAGAACAAAATTGCTAAAATTAATGCATACATATATACTACTATATTTTAAAAAAAAAATTGAGGGAGGCCATTGCTCCCATGGTCAATGTATGCCTCTGTCCTTGCCGCTAAGTTAAGAAGTATTAAATTCTAAAAAAAATTATTTAGCCATTTAGAAAGCCATACAGATGGTCATGATATCTACTGTGTATAAAAAAAAGAATTAGTTAACCCTTTTTTTTTCTTAATTGGAATTAGTTAACCATTTAATTAATCTGTTTATTTTCCGGATGTGATATTTGAAAATCAACATCAAAACATAAATAATTCGAATAGTTAATATCATTGACCTCTGATTCTTTTTTTGCAATCTTTAGAGTTTAAATCAACATCAAAAGAGAAATAATTAAAATAGCTAATATTTATGATCTTTGATTCTTTTTTGTGCAAGCTTTAGAGTTAAGACTTAAAAAAAAACATATTGCTTTATTTCTCTCCAAATTTTTTTTTAATGGTTTTTCAAGTAATTTTATTTTGGGTTTACTTTTTACTTTTTATATATTTCTAGGAACACAACCCGTCAGGTGAGAGAATCAATTATTGTATTTACTTAAATTATGAAACTTCTATGATTATTTGTGTTGCAATGTTTGTTAATGTTTGTATTGATCCCCTCTTTGTGTTGTATTTTATTTTTTTGTGTGTGTTTTAGATTGGTAGTAGATTGAATTATACCAAAGATATAAAGTTTGGGCTGATGCCTAGGCCCTTACACTAAAGAGTGTGGATTCAAAACCATATATAGCCTCATAAGTCATTATATAGCTTATAAATGCACACATTCAATGACAATTATTAGATATCCAATTTTTTTAAAGGGAAAATAATAGACGAAGGGTCTATCTGGGATTAGTTTATTTTGTTGAAACTAAAAACTTTTTACTGAAAGTATTATAGATAAAGACAAAAATTAATTGAAATAGTATAGTGAGATCATGAATAGTACTAAAAAGTACAATGAAATTTATAAATAATAACAAAAATAAATTAAATAATAAAATAAGCAGGTTTTTTAACAAGACAAAATTGAAGCAGCGTGGGGAAGGGTGCATGGGTACGTTCCACAAAACATAGCCCCATCACTCATTATATAGCTTATAAATGCATACATTCAATGACACTTTGTAGATATCCAATTTTTTTAAAGGAAAAATAATAGACGAAATTGAAGCAAGATAAAATTGAAGCAACGTGGGGAAGGGTGCATGGATACGTTGATGGTAATATAGTATATAAGTTTAGGGAAATGATGTGTTTATAACAATTTGACAATATTTTTACAACAAATCTTAAGTGGCAGGTTATTACTGGTTGTTATTGTTGGGTTAAAAAAGTAATCTCGGTACTAAATTCAAACTTGAACTAATAATAAATAACCACCCATGATTTGTTGTAAAAATGTTGTAAAATTGTTGTAGACGTACCACATCTCATAAGTTTAATCACCAAGTTATCACCTCAATAACTGCGAAGACATTTCAATTGTTTTTTTCCCCCTCTCATACTGTACAAACTTTTTTTTTTAATTTTAATTTTAATTTTAAATTTGTGTTTTTTTGGTCATTTTGACACAGGAATCTTAAATTCCATTCTACAAACTTTAATTTTCACATCTGAAAAATTCTAAAAAGAAATTTTAACATTTAGTGTTAGATGTGTGCTTGTGGTATTTTCTTTCTTAAATGACATGACAATTCTTTAGGTGATGATTTTCAAGCCATGTGCTCAATTATGTAGATTTTCGTTGTAGGAAAGTTGATACTTGATATGTGTTTTTGGAGTTATCTTTAATGTGATTTCTTATGTTTTTGGTGTTATCTTTAATGTGACATCTTATTAAATTCAACTGTGGATTGGTGAAATTAAATAAGAAGAATATTATTCTATTAAGTGGATCTTTTTATAAGAGAAATTATATGTCCACAACATTTTCATAACATTTTTATAACAAATCCTGAGTGGCATGTTGCTACTAGTTGTTATTGTTGTTGTGGACGTAACATCTCTTTTTTTATAATAAAATCTTTGTTACTTTATAAAAAAGTTAATAAGAAGTTATTTTCATTTTTAAGGTATGTGAGCTGCACTTTTGGGAGTATCTAATGCACCATGGGAAGGGAAAAAAGAAAAGATATTTGAACATTGCCAAGGACTTTGAAAACAACTTTTTGTTGCCTTTTGGAATCATGATTTAACTTGGCCCCATATTGAGGTGACAAATGAGACTACATTATATAGAGATAAAATTCCTCTGCAGAATGTGCAACCATAAAAGAGATATACAACTGTATACGTGGAAGTATACAAGCATAAATGGATTATTATTTTTTATTTATCTATATGTGAGTTTTTTTATTATTATTATTTATAATTATTGCAAATTTAAAGTGAATATTGTTAATTTGTTATATAAAAATATCCTATAGTAACTATCAGGTTACCATTAATCTTGATTTATTTGTTCATGTATCTTTTAATGAATTACTATCATGTCTCTAACTAGAAATAACATATATCATGTTATATCATGATTAAGTTGAAATAAATTGACATTTTATTTATCAGAATTTAATAAATAAAACAAATATGTAAAATATATCAAAATAAAACTGTTGAATTTTTCGGCGCATAGTACAAGTTTTTGATAAACGGCGCATAGTACAAGTTAATGACTAGATATATGTAACATAGTATAGTACTATATAATATAACAAATTAGGCTTTATTTGTCACTCGAAAGAGGAATTCACATCACGCTCTAGCAAAGATGACTTGATCAGCTAAGGGTAATTATAGCTCCCTCGGGTTTAGCTGGCAATGGGACGGAACTTAGAATGAAAAATTAATAATCACTAATCACGGGGTTGTTAGGCCTAATTCATCTTATCTTAGGCTATTACTGTGCATTACAAACTCATCTGACTTTGATAATTGATACCTGACCCAAAAAAATAGAAAATGAAAAATCTTACTCTAGTGCAATAATAATGGAAAATCAAAATATTGATGGTATATTGCTTTGATAGGATGAAAAAAAAAAAAAAAAAAAAAAAAAAAAAAACATAATTATAGAGAATGATAGAGAGTAAATTACTATTATACTCATGTTCTTGAAAGTATATTGATGAAAAATTAAGGGTAATTTTATACTTTTTAATTTTTTTATCAATGTTATTTTCTTTCCTCTTTTCTTTATAAGGGAAAAAAAAAATGGTAGGTTCAAGTGGAAGACTCCATCCAACCCACTTTTTTTCCTTTTCCTTTTCACTCGAACGAAAATAAAGAATTAACTTTTTTCTCTCCCTCTTCTTTCCTTCAATTTTCATTCTCTCATTTTTCAACACAACTGAAGAATGAAGAATCACATTTTCCTTTCCCTATTCCTTTCTCTCATTTTACATCCTCTCTTTTTCAACCCAACCATGTATAGCGTAAGCATATGGTTTTCCCTATCATGAACAACTTGTGAATCAACCAAGCAAGTTAAGTACTACGAAAAAACTTTTAAAAAGTATCCAATTTGCTCCATAAGCACAAATGTTACTCAACACCGTTTGAAAACTTCTTTGCTCCTCATGCTCCCTAGGAATATCCAATTTACTCCCTAAACACAAAATATCAATTAACACCATTAGAAAATTTCCCTGCTCCTCTTGCTTCATTCTCTATCTTTGGCTATTATTTATCTATCACTGGTTATCCAGACGCTCTTTCATACATATAATTGTCATAATGCAATTAGTGTATGACTTGTGTAGTCAGGACAAGTTATTGAAAGGTAATAAAGGTTTTGTTTGTTTGGACATTAATATTTTTTGAAAAATAAATTATTTTTCAAAAAGTATTTTATAGAAGACTCATTTTCCTATATTTGATAATGATCTCAAAATAAGTTGGAAAGTCCTCTCTTGATTCCCTTTATTTAGGCCCAGTCGGCTTGGCTGGTTTCTCAAAAAAAAAAAAAGATTCCCTTTATTTAGATTTGCATGAAATGTAGTTGTTTTTCTATTCAATTTTAAGGGAAAACAACTATATCTCTTATCAAGCCAAATAAAAGAAGTTAAAAAATAATTTTTTAATCTATTTTTTTTATAACTTTCAAACACAGAAAAATATTAAAAATTATCTTCACATAAGATTCTCCTTTAAGACGAACATATCGGCACAAAACTTTCAAAAGGTGTTAAATGTTATTTATGCTTTGATGGTAAATTAAATATATATATATATATATATATTTTTTAAAAATCTTAGTAATACCTAAGTATCAGTCAAATCTCACGTGTAATTATGGTATTTTGTTTACTTTTGATCTTTTTTTTTTTTAACAGCCGTCCGGCCTGCAATTTCTTTGAATCAATACTGCCAAAGGGAAAAAGACAAAGAGACAAGCGGAAAAGTGCGTCACTCTCGACTTTTCGTTTCTTTCTTTTTGGTTGTGTGCATGCGTAAACTGCAGGCTTTTCAATTTACGAAAATGAAAGCTATGAAAACAGCATATATATATATAAAGTCAATGACGATGATTAATCGATTATTAAATAATTATTAGTCTAATTAGACCATACTGTGAATATTGGACCATACTGTGATTAATCGATTATTAAATTATTATTAGTCTAATTGCTGGGTCATTAGGATGTACTGTGATCTTCTTTGTCCCCCTCCAAAGGTATTATCGCCACAGCAATAATCATTGCATGGTTGTTCATAAAAAGGGTTTCGAGATATTTACAAGAACAAGACACGATAAAGTTGGGTAACAAATATATCACAGCAGTTAATTCATCGATATAGTGGTAATAACTAATTTTGGAGTTATCTTCAATAAATTTATTTATGTATAGTTTTTTTAAAATTTAACCTTTTCTATCTGTAATTGTAATTTTGCTCATTTTCAACAAATAAACAGATCTAAATATGCATTGGTGGTGATGGTTTATTTGCCTAAAAGTCTCATAGAAAAGTTTCTTGCTTTCTTTTTCCTTTTTGGGTGATGTGGATGTAGCCCTACTCTCACTCTTATATGGGGCGGATCTCATGCGTATAGGGTCTACCTCTATGTGAGAGAAAGAAAATATATGCCAAATATATGATGTATTTTTTTCATGGACTAGAATCATAAAAAAAAGTTCAAAAAGTGGTTATTTTGGTAGGGTGGGACCGTAACTGAACTGAATTTTCATTAATAAAAAATTGAATTGAACTATTTATAAACATCTTAGGCTATATTTAATAATAATAAAAAATTATGTTGTTCAAAATAAAATTTTAGACAAAAGCGCAAGACATTCCAAACGTGAAAGTAAGTATATGTTTTACAATTCTACCATATGCCATTTGTCTTTAAAATGGTAGGTTTTGACTCGCAAATAAAATTAAAAAAGCATAAGTTAAATATGTGCCGATTGATTTGACCATAAAAATGTGCTCCTTTGAAAAGATAAAAACGATTGGATGAGTTGAGCATGACGGTATTTCTCCATGCTTTTAGTGATAATTACTTAAAATTTTCTTCTAAAAAAATAATTACTTTAAAATCAACCTATTGTTATTTTTCATCACTCTACATTTCATATCATTTTAACAAAATATAAATTGTACCTTTTAATTTTGTCTAAAATTTAATTAAGTTATCTAATTTCACTTATGTTTAATTCAATCCATTTAATTTTCAACTTTATTCAATTCAATCATTCAATTAGTTTCTATCAAAATTGCACTTTTAGTGACATTTATAATGTCAAAGTATTGCTTTTTTGAAGTTTCTTTAGCTAAAATATTATTTTTCAAAAAAGAAAAAGAAAAAGAAAAAAATAATTTGCTTAAGAATAAGGGAAACAAAAAAAAAAAAAAAAAAGTATCTATTCCGTACAACCCAAATCTAAAATTCATTAAAATAGTTTTTCTATTTGCTCCAAAATCAACGGATCACCAAACCGATTTTTATTCGTCAAGTGATCTCTCTCTCTCTCTCTCTCTCTCTCTCTCTCTCTCTCTCTCTCTCTCTCTCTCTCTCTCTCTCTCTCTCTCTCTCTCTCTCTCTCTCTCTCTCTCTCTCCACGGATTAAGCTATCTCCTAAAGGCATGGCATTGAATCATTGCCATTTGTTTCGTATTAGGATATTTTGCGTATGCAAAAACAGTATGTAATTAACACTATCCTAAAATTTTATAGAAATGCTACATCCGCTATAATTTTACAATACTTTCACAAAAAAATTATAAATAACAAGTTGTTACGTGTTGTTATTGGTGAATAAAAAAGTCATTTTAGTAGCAAGTTCAAATTAGAACTAATAACAATTTCTCAATTATGATTTGTTGTGAAACTCTCTCAATTATGATTTGTTGTGAAAGTATTGTAAAAATATTGTAAACGTAATACTTCTAAAAATTTTAAAACTGCACTAAATATTGATTAAATATGTGTAACATGTGCATTTTTTTATTTCTAATGGCAACCATTAAATTTCTATTTCTATTTAACTTTTTTTAATTTTCTATTTTTAATTAAAAATTTTTAAGATTTAAAACTACGTCGTTTTAGATATTACTAACAGTGTAATTTTGAGTTTTTGACGAAGACTAATAGAAGTACTAAATTGAATTTAGATATTACTAACAGTGTAATTTTGAGTTTTTGACAAAGACTAATAGAGTCTTTGACGAAGACTAATAGAAGTACTGAATTGAAAAAAGTTTGAAATTTATATAATTGAATAGAATGATAGTGAAGTTTAAAGAAATTAATTAAATTTTAAACAAAATTAAAGAATGGAATTTGTAATTTAATAAAAATAAAAATAGATTATAATTAATAGATAATTGCTTTAAACTCCACCATCTACTATTTTCGACAAATTATCACAAAGAATAAAAATAAATAAATAAATAAATTGTCACTTTCTAAAATCATTCAAACAAATCAAAGAGAATCTACTATCTTTTAGTATGATTCTTTCATCATTAGTATTTTAACCGTAACTATGACTTTTTTATACCTTAAATTCTAACTCGCAAAATATTTCCATATCCTCCTAAAACTCCGTGCTGATCCCCAATTCTGTGTTCTGATTCTCTCACTCTCCCAGACCCAAAACAACCCAACACTACTCAGAAAAACCTCAATGGGTTTCGATGGAGACGAGGAAACAGCTACCCAGAATCCAAAATACCTCAAATCCAAGCTCAGGTTCAACTCACCCTTTGTTCAAGTCAGCCTCATAGGCTTAGTATGTTTCTGTTGTCCTGGCATGTTCAACGCTCTGTCAGGCATGGGTGGTGGTGGCCAAGTCGACCACACAGCCGCAAACAACGCCAACACCGCACTCTACGCCACCTTCGCTGTCTTCGGAGTCCTCGGTGGTGGTATCTACAACATCCTCGGACCCCATCTCACCCTCGCCGCAGGTTGCTCCACCTATATCCTCTACGCTGGCTCTTTCCTCTATTACAACCATCACAAACACCAAGCTTTCGCCATTGTTGCTGGTGCTCTATTGGGTGTTGGAGCTGGTCTTTTGTGGGCTGGTCAAGGCGCTATCATGACGTCTTACCCTCCTGCTCATCGTAAAGGGGTTTATATCTCACTCTTTTGGAGTATTTTCAACATGGGTGGTGTTATTGGTGGACTCATTCCTTTTGTCACGAACTATAATCATAGCGAAGCTGCTTCGGTTAACGATGGAACTTATATTGGTTTCATGGTGTTTATGGCAGCTGGGACTGCTCTCTCTTTTGCTATTTTGCCCCCCAGTAAGGTTATTCGTGAGGATGGGACTCGGTGTACTCATATTCAGTACTCTAATGTTTCGACTGAGGCAGTTGAGATTGTTAAGTTGTTTTTGAATTGGAAGATGTTGCTTATAGTGCCTGCAGCTTGGTCTAGTATTTTTTTCTATACGTATCAGTTTAATAATGTGAATGCAACGCTGTTTAATTTGAGGACTAGAGGGTTCAACAATGTGTTCTATTGGGGTGCACAGATGCTGGGCTCGGTTATGATTGGGTACTTGATGGATTTCAGTTTTGAGAGTAGGAGGAAGAGGGGGATTGTTGTGGTATGTGTGGTTGCTCTACTTGGGACTGCTATTTGGGGTGGTGGGCTTGCTAACCAGCGCAGGTACTCCATCAAAGACCCGCTACCGCCGTTGGATTTTAAGGACTCGGGTCGAGATTTCGCTGGGCCATTCGTCTTGTATTTTAGTTATGGGTTGCTGGATGCCATGTTCCAGAGCATGGTTTATTGGGTGATTGGAGCTTTGGCGGATGATTCTGAAATCCTTAGCAGGTAATGGATATATGGTGGATTAAGGATTTTATGTATATCATATTGATTATTGGGTTTTTGGTTTTTGGTTTAATTTGTAATATGGTGTCCACCCTACTAATCTCCTGATTTGTGTAGTCCTCCCATCTCACACACAGTCAATTACAAGGAGGAACCATTTGGGGTTGGCCTCGTGGCCCCAAGATGCTGGTTAGGAGTTTTGAATCTAGAATCTCATGGATGTTGTGAGGCTTGAGAATCACTGCATCAATCTCTTGGGCTTTTACTTTTATTGATTATCGGTTTTGGATTAAACAATTTCTATGCATGTTATAATTATAGTTGTTGTTTTGCAATAGGAACAGAAGAAAGCACATGGAGGCCTTATATGTATAGGTATTGAGTTCTAAAAATCTTCGTTCTTGTATTCACAGGTATGTTGGGTTTTATAAGGGAGTGCAAAGTGCTGGGGCGGCAGCTGCTTGGCAAGTTGATACGCAGAAAGTATCCTACATGTCCCAGCTGATTGTGAATTGGTCGCTTACTACAATAAGTTATCCATTATTGTTGATTCTTGTATTGTTGGCTGTGAAGGATAACCACAAGGATGAAGAGGGAACTGCCAAGGAGGCTGACCCTACTTCAGCCGATACATGACACGATACTGATGTGGAGGGATTGGATGTTTTTCTCCCATTGAGTTCTTGTGTTCTGCATTATGGCATCTAAATGTTTTCAAGTTGAAATTTGTATCTGCTGTGTAAATTGTTATTGTTACTGTCCTTAATGGAAGTTCATGTCTTGAGCAGAATATTTGTCCCTATCTCTCGACTGCTGCCTGTCTATATATAAAATTCAATATTGGAACATGAGTATAATAAGATGAATACCTTGTAAGTTATTAGCACAAGCCCCATCTCAAAAATAATACTTGCTCCCAGGTAGCTTTGGCACATAAAAACCATATGAAAATGAGAATTCTATCGATTTAGATTTATAATAAATCTAATGACACATCTTTTTAACCAATTGTGATTGGTAAATTACAGTTAGTGATAGGTTGTTAAAGGGATATTACTCTAATCAAAATTTACTGCATAACAAGTTGTGAGAAAAGGTTGTGAAAAATTGTGTCAATGTGCACTTTTTTTGTGCTTAGATTAATACAAAGAATTCTTGTCATAGGCTTTTCAAGGTCAACATGAACGATCTTTTACATTATAATGTAGAAGAGATAACATTCCATCTATCCAGGTGTGCCCTGCAGGTTATAGACTACTCTGAACTAGTTGGCTTATAATAAGTGATGCAATCACTGTAGTAGATGGAACAGATTATTCTTTTTAGTCGTCACTTGGATGGACTTAGGGTGTGTTTGGATTGAGCTTATTTTTGCTGAAACTGAAAACTGAAACTGAAAACACTGTAGCGAAATAATTTTTAAATGTATAAATAGTGCTGTGGGACCCATTTTTAATAAAAAAATTGCTGAAAAGTGTAATTTGTGGGACCGTGAACAGTGCACTGATGCACTGTTCACAATTGACAAAGTCAACTATTGTGGACTGAACCAAAAAAAAAAAAAAGAAGAGAAAAACGTTGTTCCAAAATGTAGACGCTGGAATAATTGCAATCCAAACAGTCATTTAGTGCATGGGAGAACACACTGAAACTATATCCTATATACTTTAGAAATGCCAGGCTAACCACCACCAAGCCAAGTCCTATATTATTAACTTTGACTTGGGAAAAGCTGACTCCATTTATATATGTTTTGACTTGGCAAGTTACTACGTGTTGTTATTGGCGGATTAAAAAGTCATTTTAATAGTAAGTTTAAATTAAAACTAATAATAATTTATCAATTATGATTTGTTGTGAAAGTGTTGTAAAAATATTGTAAATTTAATACTTCTCAAAAATTTTAAACTACACTAAATATTGATTAAATATGTGTAACATTTGCATATTTTTTATTTCTTAGGGCAACCATTTAAATTTCTATTTCTATTTAACTTTTTTTAATTTTCTATTTTTTAATTAAAAACTTTTAAAATTTAAAACTACGTCATTTTAGATATTACTAACAGTGTAATTTTGAGTTTTTGATGGAGACTAATAGAAGTACTGAATTGGATAAAGTTTAAAATTTATATAATTGAATAGAACGATAGTGAAGTTTAAAGAAATTAATTAAATTTTAAACAAAATTAAAGAATGAAATTTGTAATTTAATAAAAATAAAAATAGATTATAATTAATAGATAATTACTTTAAACTCCACCAACTATTATTTTCGACAAATTATCACAAAGAATAAAAATAAATAAATAAATAAATTGTCACTTTCTAAAATTATTCAAACAAATCAAAGAGAATCTACTATCTTTTAGTATGATTCTTTTATCATTGGTATTTTAACCGTACTGACTTTTTTGTACCTTAAATTCTAACTTCACAACTCAAACTCGCAAAATATTTCCATATCCTCCTAAAACTCCGTGCTGATCCCCAATGGGTATCGATGGAGACGAGGAAACAGCTACCCAGAATCCAAAATACCTCAAATCCAAGCTCAGGTTCAACTCACCCTTTGTTCAAGTCAGTCTCATAGGCTTAGTATGTTTCTGTTGTCCTGGCACGTTCAGCGCTCTGTCAGGCATGGGTGGTGGTGGCCAAGTCGACCACACAGCCGCAAACAACGCCAACACCGCACTCTACGCCACCTTCGCTGTCTTCGGAGTCCTCGGTGGTGGTATCTACAACATCCTCGGACCCCATCTCACCCTCGCCGCAGGTTGCTCCACCTATATCCTCTACGCTGGCTCTTTCCTCTATTACAACCATCACAAACACCAAGCTTTCGCCATTGTTGCAGGTGCTCTATTGGGTGTTGGAGCTGGTCTTTTGTGGGCTGGTCAAGGCGCTATCATGACGTCTTACCCTCCTGCTCATCGTAAAGGGGTTTATATCTCACTCTTTTGGAGTATTTTCAACATGGGTGGTGTTATTGGTGGACTCATTCCTTTTGTCACGAACTATAATCATAGCGAAGCTGCTTCGGTTAACGATGGAACTTATATTGGTTTCATGGTGTTTATGGCAGCTGGGACTGCTCTCTCTTTTGCTATTTTGCCCCCCAGTAAGGTTATTCGTGAGGATGGGACTCGGTGTACTCATATTCAGTACTCTAATGTTTCGACTGAGGCAGTTGAGATTGTTAAGCTGTTTTTGAATTGGAAGATGTTGCTTATAGTGCCTGCAGCTTGGTCTAGTATTTTTTTCTATACGTATCAGTTTAATAATGTGAATGCAACGCTGTTTAATTTGAGGACTAGAGGGTTCAACAATGTGTTCTATTGGGGTGCACAAATGCTGGGCTCGGTTATGATGGGGTACTTGATGGATTTCAGTTTTGAGAGTAGGAGGAAGAGGGGGATTGTTGTGGTTTGTGTGGTTGCTCTACTTGGGACTGCTATTTGGGGTGGTGGGCTTGCTAACCAGCGCAGGTACTCCATCAATGACCCGCTACCGCCGTTGGATTTTAAGGACTCGGGTCGAGATTTCGCTGGGCCATTCGTCTTGTATTTTAGTTATGGGTTGCTGGATGCCATGTTCCAGAGCATGGTTTATTGGGTGATTGGAGCTTTGGCGGATGATTCTGAAATCCTTAGCAGGTAATGGATATATGGTGGATTAAGGATTTTATGTATATCATATTGATTATTGGGTTTTTGGTTTAATTTGTAATATGGTGTCCATCCTACTAATCTCCTGATTTGTATAGTCCTCCCATCTCACACACAGTTAATTACAAGGAGGAATCATTTGGGGTTGGCCGCGTGGCCCTAAGATGCTGGTTAGGAGTTTTGAATCTAGAATCTCATGGATGTTGTGAGGCTTGAGAATCACTGCATCAATCTCTTGGGGTTTTACTTTTATTGATTATCGGTTTTGGATAAAAAAATTTCTATGCATGTTATAATTATAGTTGTTGTTTTGCAATAGGAACAGAAGAAAGCATATGGAGGCCTTATATGTATAGGTATTGAGTTCTAAAAATCTTCGTTCTTGTATTCGCAGGTATGTTGGGTTTTATAAGGGAGTGCAAAGTGCTGGGGCGGCAGCTGCTTGGCAAGTTGATACGCAGAAAGTATCCTACATGTCCCAGCTGATTGTGAATTGGTCGCTTACTACAGTAAGTTATCCATTATTGTTGATTCTTGTATTGTTGGCTGTGAAGGATAACCATAAGGATGAAGAGGGAACTGCCAAGGAGGCTGACCCTACTTCAGCCGGCACTGTCCATACATGACACAATACTGATGTGGAGGGATTGAATGTTTTTCTCCCATTGAGTTCTTGTGTTCTGCATTATGGCATCTAAATGTTTTCAAGTTGAAATTTGTATCTGCTGTGTAAATTGTTATTGTTACTGTCCTTAATGGAAGTTCATGTCTTGAGCAGAATATTTGTCCCTATCTCTCGACTGCTGCCTGTCTATATATAAAATTCAATATTGGAACATGAGTATAATAAGATGAATACCTTGTAAGTTATTAGCACAAGCCCCATCTCAAAAATAATACTTGCTCCCAGGTAGCTTTGGCACATAAAAACCATATGAAAATGAGAATTCTATCGATTTAGATTTATAATAAATCTAATGACACATCTTTTTAACCAATTGTGATTGGTAAATTACAGTTAGTGATGGGTGATGGGTTGTCAAAGGATTTGGGGATTTCGGCCCATTTAATATCAAGCCCAAGACTCAGGCCGAGGAGGGAAAAACGTCCGAGAATGAATAAGGAAGGCCCAAATCTGCTGGGAGGCATCACCGAGGACCGTCCCATCCTCGGCGAACTAGGGTCATGAAAGGAAGAAGCAGCACACTCTCCAAGGCAGCCCTCCCAGTCGTCCTAAAAAAAGGACCAACATAGGGGGACAGCTACAGGATTATGGTGGAGGAGCAATTATAGGGGAGGCTATCACCTCCGTATTAAATGCCCCCAGCTGACAGTCTGGCCGCATTAATGAAGGAATCACCCCTGAACAGTGTCACATTGTCTGCTGCAACTCATAGTAAGTTGAGGAAGGCGCTGGATGGGACAGGCACTCAAGTAGCGACTTGTATAATCAACAGATGGACGGCCAGGATGAACGGAGGAGAAGGATATATAACAACAGAGATCTCACAAGGGGGGAGGGATAGAAAAAGAAAAAGGAAGAAAGAAGGAAAGGAAGACAATCGTAGTTCTTAGGACTCCTAAACAAACTCTCGCCGTGAAACACCGAAGAACCAAGAAGAAGAATTTATCCTCGGACCAAGCCCGAGGATAAACTTTCACCCTTTCTCCAGGCATTCGGCTATCCGACTTCCATACGGTCTTGTCCGACTGCTGAAGAATCCCTTACTAAGGCCCAGTTTTTGAACCCATTCCTTTACCAAATTTATTGTATTGGGTCTGTTGGGTCTGGGTTCATTCACATCTACAGTGAAGGACCTCCCCAAAGTGAACCCTACAATTAGCGCTGTGGAAAGAACTTGTGTGCTAGTGAGAACAACAATCGAACATGGCGATATCAGACCCCCACAGGGTAGGCTCCCATCAGCCTAAGCCAACCAGATCCCAACAGCAGGGTAATTTCCCAAACCCTGAGCATGGTCGGAACGAAGAGAATGGAAGGTTTCGGGAAGGGAGCATAAACACTACACAAACCAGCAGAAGCCATACCCGTGTGGGTAGTCACATGTCCCAGAGATGGGATGACAAACAAGCCATGCAACGAGAGATAAATGACTTGAAGAGAAAGCTGCACCTTGCACAACGAAGACGATCCCCCCTAGCCCAAACACACCTCTTGACGACGAAAATAATGATGACTATAGGCAAAGGTCCAGGACCCCCCCAAGCGAGACTTTCTCTCATGTGGAGGAACATCACCAAAGGCGCGAATGTAGAAGCCCATCTCCAAGGGGCTTGGGACATGACACCATGAGCAGGGCACTAGACCAGCTTTCTAGGTCACCATTCACATGCCGTATTGAAGGGGTCGTGCTCCCTTGACGATTCCAGCAGCCAACTTTCACCATTTACAACGGCAATACAAACCCCATGGAGCATGAAAGCCAGTTTAACCAAAGGATGACAGTCCACTCTAAAAATGAGGCGCTGATATGCATGGTTTTCCCATCCAACTTAGGACCAACGGCGATGAGGTGGTTCAATGGTCTAAAGGTGGAATCTGTAGATTCATATAGGCAGCTAACCCAAGCATTCGGTTCTCGCTTCGTCACGAATAGCAGAGCCCCTCAGCCCTTGAGCGCATTGCTATCATTATCCATGTGTAACGGAGAGACCCTAAAAACTTACTCGGGTAGGTATTGGGAGATGTATAATGAAATGGATGGCAACTTCGACGACGACGTCGCCATCAACATCTTCAAGAGCAACCTCCCAACCGAGCATGGCTTAAGGAAATCCTTGACTGGCAAGCCTACCACCAGCGTGCACCAGCTAATGGATCGGATTGATAAGTATAAGCGAGAAGAAGAAGACCAGATGCAGGGCAAGGGAAAGGAGAGGGCTATCCCTCAGGAGAGGAGGAATTTCAGGTCGGACCAATACACCAACAGTCGCCTGAGGAGAGACTTCGCGGGGTAATCAGAGATGACGAACGTGCAGAATGTCGGGGCTGTATTCCGAGAACCAGTGCATTAGGTGCTAGAGAAAATCAAGAGCAAACCGTACTTTAGATGGCCGAATAAGATGGCGAGAAAGTCCACAAAGCGAAACTAGAACCTATATTGCCAATACCACTAGGACCACGGATATACCACGGAGAATTGCAGGAACCTCTGGAATTATCTGGACCAATTGGTCCGAGAAGGAAAGTTGAAGCATTCTCTGCATCATTCTAGTGGTCATCAGAACCAGACACACTAGCAACCCTGAAGGGATGCTACCTTAAGGCCACCTGTAGGGACGATCAATATGATCCTAGCGGCGCTAGGAAGAACGAGAGCCTACCCCTCACGAGTATTGTCCGCGACTCAGCTGCCTGCTGAAGAATCCCAACCGGGACCGAAAAAGGCCAGAAGGAACTTTCACCCAATCTTAAGTTTTTTAGAGGAAGACAAGGTCGGAACCACCCATCCCCATAACGATGCGCTGTTGATCACCCTCAGAATCGGGGGCTACGATGTGAAGAGAGTGATGGTAGACGAGGGCAGCGTTGTCGAGATTATGTACCCTGACCTCTACAAGGGTTTGAAATTAAAGCCGGAAGATTTGCTACCATACAGCTCCCCTTTAATGAGCTTTGATAGGAAGCTTGTCATTCCAAAGGGCATGATCAGGCTGCCCATTCAGACGGGCCCCGAGATTGTGGAGGTGAACTTTACCGTAGTCGACACTTACTCTCCATACATAGCCATCGTTGGCAGGCCCTGGCTTTACACCTTAGGAGCCGTTGCCTCCTCCTTGCACCGGAAGGTAAAGTTCCCATCGAGAGATCAGGTCCTCGAGATCCGAGGCTGTCAACCCACGGCAAGGTAGTGTATGGTGGCCGCCATCTCACATAGGCTCGAGGTGGAGTCCTCGGCCCCCGTGAAAGAAGACTTATAGCAATCAAAAGCTCTGACGCCACAACTTGAAATAGCAGTCGAGGAGGCAAAATGCGAAGATCTAGAAAGGGTGGTCGTCGGAGGCGACGCGGAGAAGTTCTTTTAGCTTGGGGCCAAGTTGCCTCCTCAAGAGAAGGAAGAGCTGGTCGAGTTTCTCAAAAGGAATATTAACATGTTTGCATGGGACGCTTGTGACACCCCAAGGATTGACCCAGACTTCATCTGCCACCACCTCAATGTAAACCCCTCCATTACCCCCAAGAAGCAGTCACCCCGGCGCCCATCCAGAGAGCATGCTAAGGCAATTAAGGAAGATGTGATGAAACTTAAGCGCGCCAGTGCTATAAAAGAGGTTTTTTACCACGAGTGGTTGGCCAACACTATGGTGGTCAAGAAAAAGAACAGAAAGTGGCAAGTTTGTGTGGATTTTACGGACCTAAACAAAACATGCCCAAAGGACCCGTTCCCCATGCCTTGGATAGACCAGCTGGTGGACGCCATAGCAGGGCATCCTCGGATAAGCTTCCTGGATGCTTTTCAGGGCTACCATCAGATACCATTAGCCTTGGAGGACTAAGAGAAAACAACCTTTGTCACGCCTACTGGGAACTACCACTACAAAGTAATGTCGTTTGGCCTAAAGAACGCAGGTTCCACCTATCAAAGGATGATGACTAGGATGTTCGAGCCGTAGTTAGGCAAAAACATCGAAATCTATGTTGACGACATGGTGGTAAAGAGCAAGATGGTGACCGAACACCTGGGAGACCTCGGCGACATTTTTGACGTCTTGAGGAGGCACAAGCTGCGCTTGAATGCTTCCAAGTGCTCTTTTAGCATGGGATCAGGCAAATTTTTGGGTTATATGGTCACACATAGGGGAATTGAGGTCAACCCTGACCATATCAAAGCCATTAACGACCTAAAACTGCCGCAAAATGCCAAAGAAGTCCAAAAGCTCATCGGGATGATCGTCGCCCTGAATTGATTCATTTCCAGATCGGCAGATAGATGTAGACCATTCTACCTCCTGATCAACAAGTGGAAGGGATTCGAATGGTCCGAGGACTACATCGCAGCCTTCCAACAACTCAAGGAATATCTGTCAAGGCCACCCATCATGTCCAGTCCTGCGGCCGATGAAGTCCTATACGCATATATCGCTGTGGCCCCCTACGTTATGAGCTTAGTACTGATACGAGAAGACAATGGCCTCCAAAGGCCGGTCTATTACGTAAGCAAATCGTTACATGAGGCCGAGATCAGATACTCCCCCCTAGAGAAGGCGATACTAGCCATGGTCCATGCTTCGCGAAAGCTTCCCCACTACTTCCAAGCCCACACGGTAGTGGTTCTAACTCAACTACCCTTGAAATCCGTACTCCGGACCACAGATTACACCGGAAGGATCGCCCTATGGAACATGATTCTAGGAGCTTTTGACATCAAATATATGCCTCGAACCTCTATAAAGGGCCAAGTCCTGGTGGACTTGGTAGCCGAATTCGCTGAACCGCCAGTAGAAATATTAACTGAACTACGCGGCATGGAAGGAAAATCAGTTGGTGTGGTTTCCACACCGAAACCCCCGTGTTGGAAGGTGTACGTTGACGGCGCGACAAACCAGAGAGGATCCGAAGTGGGGCTAGTCCTAATCACACTTGAGAGAGCCACCATAGAGAAATCCCTGAGACTAGGGTTCTCGGCTACGAACAACGAGGCCGAGTACGAAACTTTATTACAAGGGATGGCTATGGTGCAGAAAATGGGAGGAAAAGTAGTAGAGATATTCTCGGACTCGAGGTTAGTAGTAGGTCAGGTGAAGGGAGAGATGGAGGCCAAAGATGTGAGAATGCAAGAGTACCTCAACCAGGGCAAGCGCCTCTGGCCGAGTTTTAACCTATTCAGCTTGTCACACATCTCCAAAAGTGGCAACACCCACGCAGATTCGTTGGCCACGCTTGCCACCTCCTCGACAGGAAAGCTCCCTCGAATTATCCTCGTCGAGCATCTGAGTAGAGCAAGCAAAATTGCGAAAGACACGATCCGTGCCCATGAAGTCAGGGTAGGCCCTAGCTGGATGGACCCCATAGTGGCGTTCCTCAAAAATGATATCTTGCCTGAAAGGAAGTCAGAGGCTGAAAAAATACAAAGAAACGCGACTTGATTCTAGTTGTCCGAGGATCACAAGTTGTACAGGCACTTCTACTCTGGGCCGTACTTATTGTGTGTTCACCCTGAGGCATCAGAGCTACCGCTAGAAGAGCTACACGAAGGGATCTGTAGGAGTCACATAAGGGGAAGATCCCTGTCGCACCGAGCCCTTACCTAGGGTTACTGGTGACCGGGGATGCAGAAGGAAGCTCTAGAGTATGTTAAGAAATGTGACCAATGCCAGAGATTTGCCCCGAGCATCCATCAGTTAGGAGGGGTTCTTAACCCTTTGTTCAGCTCATGGTCATTCGCCCAATGGGGCCTAGATATTGTAGGCCCCTTCCCCAAGGTAGCGGGAAATAAGAGATACCTGCTGGTCGGCACGAATTACTTCACCAAATGGGTCAAAGCTGAGCCACTGGCTAACATCAGAGACGTAGATGCAAAAAGATTTGTTTGAAGAAACATTGTTACACGATTCGAGGTCCCTCGGACCCTTATCTCAGACAACGGGCTCCAATTCGATAGCAAGGCTTTCAGAAGATACTGCTGTGAACTAGGGATCATAAACAAATACTCGACCCCAGCTTACCCTCAGGGGAACGAACAAGCCGAAGCTTCCAACAAGGTCATCGTCAATGGGCTTAAGAAAAGACTAGATGACGCCAAGGGGAGATGGGTAGAACTCCCACATGTCTTATAGGCCTACTGAACCATGCCGCGATGGTCAACAGGAGAAACACCCTTTGCCATGACTTATAGGGCCGAGACTGTAATCCCCTTGAAGGCAAACTTTCCAACGCTGAGAACAAACTCCTTCACCCCAAGTGGCAATGATGAGCTGCTAGGAGAGAGCCTAGATCTAATCGAGGAAAGAAGAGAAAGAGCAACGATCCACTTGGCATATTACCACCAAAAACTCAAGCAGGGTTACGACGTCAACATAAAGCTGAGGCCATTGGCACCAGGAGATTTAGTGTTAAGGAAAGTCGTGGGTGCTGCCAAAGACCCATCATGGGGAAAGCTCGGGCCCAATTAGGAAAGGCCATTCCAGATTACTTCGGTAGCAGGAATAGGTGCGTACTATTTAGAAGACTTAGATGAAAAAGCTGTACCCCGCCCTTGGAATGTAAATAACCTGAAGAGGTACTATTATTAATGAAGAGCACTTATCCAACTCCAATTTTTAGTTTGTCCTGACTACGCGCCTTATATTATGTAAAAAGAAAAAACTAAGTACTGGATAGAACCAAGGTCTTGCATGGTCCTCGAACTCAAACCTATAGGGAAACTAGCTACTTCCAAGAAAAAACTAAGTACTAGACAGAACCAAGGTCTTGCATGGTCCTCAAACTCAAACCTATGGGGAAACTAATTACTTCCAAGAAAAAACTAAGTACTAGACAGAACCAAGGTCTTGCATGGTCCTCGAACTCAAACCTATGGGGAAACTAGCTACTTCCAAGAAAAAACTAAGTACTAGACAGAATCAAGGTTTTGCATGGTCCTCGGACTCAAACCTATGGGGAAACTAGCTACTTCCAAGAAAAAACTAAGTACTAGATAGATCCAAGGTCTTGCATGGTCCTCGGGCTCAAACCTATAAGGAAACTAGCTACTTCCAAGAAAAAACTAAGTACTAGACAGAACCAAGGTCTTGCATGGTCCTCGGACTCAAACTTATGGGGAAACTAGCTACTTCCAAGAAAAAACTAAGTACTAGACAGAACCAAGGTCTTGCATGGTTCTCAGACTCAAACCTATGGGGAAACTAGCTACGGTGAAATCTGAATAAGCACTACATAATAGTATGGTTCTCGCCCCACGATCGAAGTGCCAATAGATGAAACTATTCCTCTATGCAAATAAACTGGCAAAACTCTAATGCAAACATTCAAACAAGCTCGCTATCAGATTAGTTATTCTTATGGCACCTCCCCTTATTTCGAAGCCTCGAGGAAAGTAAGGGTCAGCAGTGGCGGTATGGATCCTTGGCCAAAGTTCGGGAAGAAGTTAATGAGATAAAAAATTCACACAAATCGTGAGATCAGCCTAAACGCACACCTTGCTCCTCTGAGTTTTGGGGCTCCAGGACTGTAAGGCAAGCGTGGTGCATATATATATTATCATTTTCAGGTGTGTGACCATACTAATAGTGATAACAGGTAATAAAACGAGCAAAACGAAAAGAAAAGGAAAATTTTCATTCATTCAAAGGGAGCCCTATTACAACAGATCACTCTATTCCACAAAAAAAAAAAAAAAAAAAAAAAAAAAAAAAAAAAAAACAGAACAACCTTGTGTGGTCTACTCCTTTGACTTGGCATTGACCCCCTCCTCGGAGAGCTGAGCAAGTGAGATCTCAGGATCTTTGGAGCCCTCACCAAGGGGAACCGACTGAAGAGGTTCAATGACGATAACCGGCCCCTCGACATAAGAAACCGGAGCGTCACCTACTGACCCTATAGTCTCCTTGGGTGCATCAGGGTCCTGACCCTCGTCTATCCCAGCCACCCCAGAAGGACCGCTTTCCTTGACCGGCACCTCGGGGGAAGTTTAGGCTGTGATTTCCCTGGCACATCTTTCCTTGGCTGGCCCTCGATTAGATCAAGAAGACTGGCGGAAGGCTTCCTCTTGAAACCCATGTCAGCCTGCGAAGAAGTCCCTTGAAGATCCTCTTTGACCAAGTTAGGATCGCCTATGTCACCAAGGGGATCCTCGGACGGATCTAATTGGTCAAATTCGCCAAATTCGTCCTCGAACTGGTCCAATTCAATGACCAACTCTTTGCCTTCGTCCTTTTCTTCCTCGGTCTTTGTGGCCTGTGGAGCTGAAGACCCTTCAAGGAAGAAAAAACTGTGCTTCGCAACAGTGATCTTTTAGAGCCAAGGATCTTTGGCCTTAATTACATACTTCGGGACCGCGAAGGATTTCTGAATGGGATCGTATCCGAGGATCTTGTGAGTAGCTCTGACCTGGTGGTCGCTTTTGTTCACAAAAACCTCTGCCTGAAGAATGGTCTCTAAGTCTGCCCGGTTGACTAAGTGGAGATGGCGTTCGAAGGCGTGAGGATCTGCAAAAGAGAAAATATACCCTCGTTAGCAACCATACAAATGCCAATTACGGCAACATCAAAGAAATGACCCTCCCCTACTCAAATGCCCCACCTAGCGTCCCCTCCTAAGTCGAGCAGGGTAGGCCGACATGCCACGCCCCTGACACGATGAGGAAGTCTTTGTTTAGACCCTTGCTAGACTCTAGGAGACATTGAATAAGGCGAACTCTTTCATCCCTAGCCTTCATGTAGTAGGTTTTACCCATAAGGTACTGGAGGTTGTAGCACTAGTTTACGTTGTGGTGGGTCAACCTCAACCCCATCTTTTCGTTTAAGGCATCCACATTGCCCAGGATCCTAAACACATTGACGACACACTGGACGGGCGCTAGTCGAAAGTGCCTAAGGTAGTTCCTCATCACTGGGCGCATGGGGAGTCTCATGCCCCCTTCTAGGAAGGCGATTATAGTAATCACTACCTCACCCTCTCGCCTCATAATGTGCCAATCACCTTCCTTACAGTACCTCAAGCCCACATTGCTGGGTATTTTGTAATCAGTAACGAATTTCTTTATCGCCTCTTCCGACTCAACTAACTTCTTAAATCTACCCATTCTTAGGACCAACTAAAAACTCAAAGGGGGGCGAATGAAAGAAAAGGACAGGACATGCAGGGACTTAGAGAGGAGGAAATATAAGTTAGAGAGAAGAGAAAACTTACAGAAGTGAGGAAAAGCTCATCGGGCAGGCTTTTTATGCTGAAAGAAGGCGTAAGTTCGACTGGACACTTGACCAAATTCAAGGTATGTGTGCAAGAGCTCTTGGATGTAAAAGTAAAATGGCAGGCCAGTTCGAATGGGTATTTATACCCCCAATTAAGGTAACCGCCCAGTTTTTCACCCCCCATAAAGGCTGGAGGAATCCCTGTCGTTAGATTATCATCACACCGTCTAATGTGGAGAGCATAAAGCCGCAAGAATTTAATGAAGACACGCTCTAGATACCGAAGCGCTAGAGACGTGTTGTAGGCAAACGAAAAAGCCTTGACGCCAACAGATGACAAGACTTGACAAGCCGGTAAGGTATCCCGAGGACATCAAAACCCTCCTCCCCGTCCGAGGAGCCGAACAACAAGATTTTAAGGGGCTATTGTGGGGCCAAAGGATCTGGGGACTCCAGCCCATTTAATATCAAGCCTAAGGCCCAGGCCGAGGAGGGAAAAACGTCCGAGGATGAATAAGGAAGGCCCAAAGCTACTAGGAGGCATCGCCGAGGACCATCCCGTCCTCGGCGAACCAGGGTCATGAAAGGAAAAAGTAGCACACTCTCCAAGGCAGCCCTCCCAGTCGTCCCAAACAAAAGGACCAACACAGAGGGACAGCTACGGGGTTACGGTGGAGGAGCAATTATAGGGGAGGCTGTCACCTCCGCATTAAATGCTTGCAGCTGATAGTCTGACCGCATTAATGAAGGAATAACCCCTGAACAATATCACATTGTCTGCTGCAACTCACAGCAAGTTGAGGAAGGCGCTGGATGGGACAGGCACTCAAGTAGCGACTTGCATGATCAACAGATGAACGGCCAGGATGAATGGAGGAGAAGGATATATAACAACAGAGATCTCACAAAGGGGGGGGGGGACAGAAAAAGAAAAAGGAAGAAAGAAGGAAAGAAAGACGATCGTAGTTCTTAGGACTCTTGAAAAGCTCTCACCGTGAAACACCGAAGAACCAAGAAGAAGAATTTATCCTCGGACCAAGCCCGAGGATAAACTTTCACCCTTTCTCCACGAATTCAGCCATCCCACTTCCATACGGTCTTGTCCGGCTGCTGAAGAATCCCTCACTAAGACCCAGTTCTTGAGCCCATTCCTCTACCAAATTCATTGTATTGAGCCTGTTGGGTTTGGGTTCATTCACATCTACAGTGAAGGACCTCCCCAAAGTGGACCCTACAGTAGGTTTAAATTAAAACTAATAATACTTTATCAATTATGATTTTTTGTGAAAGTGTTGTAAAAATGTTGTAAACTTAATACTTCTCAAAATTTTTAAACTGCACTAAATATTGATTAAATATGTGTAACATTTGCATATTTTTTATTTCTTAGGGCAACCATTTAAATTTCTATTTCTATTTAACTTTTTTTTAATTTTATATTTTTTAATTAAAAACTTTTAAAATTTAAAACTACGTCGTTTTAGATATTACTAATAGTTTTCTCTTGATTTCCCTTATTTAGTTTTGCATGAAATATAGTTGTTTTCTATCCAATTTTAAGGGAAAACAAATATATCTCTTGTCAAGCCAAATAAAAGAAGTTAGAAAATAATTTTTTTAATCTATTTTTTTTATAACTTTCAAACACATAAAAATACTAAGAATTATCTTCACATAAGATTCTCCTTTAAGACAAACATATCGGCACAAAACTTTCAAATGGTGTTAAATGTTATTTATGCTTAGATGGTAAATTAAATATATATATATATTTTAAAAAAATCTTAGTAATACCTAAGTATCAGTCAAATCTCACGTGTAATTATTTTATTTTGCTTACTTTTGATCTATTATTTTTTTTAACAGCCGTCCGGCCTGCAGTTTCTTTGAATCAATCCTGCCAAAGGGAAAAAGACAAAGAGACAAGAGGAAGAGTGCGTCACTCTTGACTTTTCGTTTCTTTCTTTTTGGTTGTGTGCATGCGTAAACTGCAGGCTTTTCAATTTACGAAAATGAAAGCTATGAAGACAGCATATATATAAAAATGGCAATGACGATTATTTTTTTCTTTTAAAGAAAGTTTTAATTTATAGCGTCCGTTCCTGTTAATAATTTTTTTATCATTAGATCAAGACATCAATCAATTTTTGGTATAGGCGAGGATTGAACCCCAGATTTCTTATACAACTATCAAAAACTTTACCAGTTCAGCTAATTGAACTCACAATGAAGATGATTAATCGATTATTAAATAATTATTAGTCTAATTAGACCATAATGTGAATATTGGACCATACTGTGATTAATCGATTATTAAATTATTATTAGTCTAATTGCTGGGTCATTAGGATGTACTGTGATCTTCTTTGTCCCCCTCCAAAGGTATTATCGCCATAGCAATAATCATTGCATGGTTGTTCATAAAAAAGGTTTCGAGGTATTCACAAGAACAGGACACGATAAAGTCGGGTAACAAATATACTACAGCTGTTAATTCACCGACATAGTGGTAATAACTAATTTTGGAGTTATCTTCAATAAATTTATTTATGTATAGTTTTTTTAAATTTAACCTTTTCTATCAGTAATTGTAATTTTGCTCATTTTCAACAAATAAATAGATCTAAATATGCATTGGTGGTGATGGTTTATTTGCCAAAGAGTATCATAGAAAAGTTTCGTGCTTTCTTTTTCCTTTTTGGGTGATGCGAATGTAGCCCTACTCTCACTCTTATATGGGACGGATCTCATGCATGTAGGGTCTACCTCTATGTGAGAGGAATAAAATATATGCCAAATATATGATGTATTTTTTCATGGACTAGAATCATAAAAAAAAAAAGTTCAAAAAGTGGTTATTATGGTAGTGGTGGGGCCGTAACTGAACTGAATTCTCATTAATAAAAAAAATGAATTGAACTATTTATAAACATATTAGGCTATATTTAATAATAAAAAATTATGTTGTTCGAAATAAAATTTTAGACAAAAAAGCAAGACATTCCAAACGTGAAAGTAAGTATATGTTTTACAATTCTACCATATGCCATTTGTCTTTAAAATGGTAGGTTTTGACTGGCAAATAAAATTAAAAAAGCATAAGTTAAATATGTGCCGATTGATTTGACCATAAAAATGTGCTCCTTTGAAAAGATAAAAACGATTGGATGAGTTGAGCATGACGGTATCTCTCCATGCTTTTAGTGATAATTACTTAAAATTTTCTTCTAAAAAAATAATTACTTTAAAATCAACCTATTGTTATTTTTCATCACTCTACATGTCATATCATTTTAACAAAATATAAACTGTACCTTTTAACTTTATCTAAAATTTAATTAAGTTATCTAATTTCACTTATGTTTAATTCAGTCATTTTAATTTTCAACTTTATTCAATTCAACCATTCAATTAGTTTCTATCAAAATTGCACTTTTAGTGACATTTATAATGACAAAGTATTGCTTTTTTGAAGTTTCTTTAGCTAAAATATTCTTTTTCAAAAAAAGAAAAAGAAAAAGAAAAAACTAATTTGCTTAAGAATAAGGGAACCCAAAAAAAAAAAAAAAAATTGGTATCTATTCGTACAACCCAAATCTAAAATTCATTAAAATAGTTTTTCTATTTGCTCCAAAATCAACGGATCACCAAACCGATTTTTATTCGTCAAGTGATCTCTCTCTCTCTCTCTCTCTCTCCACGGATTAAGCTATCTCCTAAAGGCATGACATTGAATCATTGCCATTTGTTTCGTATTAGGATATTTTGTGTATGCAAAAATAGTATGTAATTAACACTATCCTAAAATTTTATAGAAATGCTATGTTCGCTGTAATTTTACAATACTTTCATAAAAAAATTATAAGTAACAAGTTACGTGTTGTTATCGATGAATAAAAAAGTCATTTTAGTAGCAGGTTCAAATTAGAACTAATAACAATTTATCAATTATGATTTGTTGTGAAAGTGTTATAAAAATATTGTAAACGTAGTACTTCTAAAAATTTTAATACTGCACTAAATATTGATTAAATATGTGTAACATGTGCATTTTTTTTATTTCTAATGGCAACCATTTAAATTTCTATTTCTATTTAACTTTTTTTAATTTTCTATTTTTAATTAAAAAATTTTAAGATTTAAAATTGCGTCGTTTTAGATATTACTAATAGTGTAATTTTGAGTTTTTGACAAAGACTAATAAAAGTACTGAATTGAATTTAGATATTACTAACATTGTAATTTTGAGTTTTTGACAGAGACTAATAGAGTCTTTGATGGAGACTAATAGAAGTACTGAATTGAATAAAGTTTGAAATTTATATAATTGAATAGAACGAAAGTGAAGTTTAAAGAAATTAATTAAATTTTAAACAAAATTAAAGAATGGAATTTGTAATTTAATAAAAATAAAAATAGATTATAATTAATATGTAATTGCTTTAAACTCAACCAACTATTATTTTCGACAAATTATCACAAAGAATAAAAATAAATAAATAAATTGTCACTTTCTAAAATTATCCAAACAAATCAAAGAGAATCTACTATCTTTTAGTAGGATTCTTTTATCATTAGTATTTTAACCGTACCTATGACTTTTTTGTACCTTAAATTCTAACTTCACAGCTCACAAGACAACTCAAACTCGCAAAATATTTCCATATCCTCCTAAAACTCCGTGCTGATCCCCAATTCTGTGTTCTGACTTCTGAATCTCTCTCTCTCTCTCTCCCAGACCCAAAACAACACTACTCAGAAAAACCTCAATGGGTTTCGATGGAGACGAGGAAACAGCTACCCAGAATCCAAAATACCTCAAATCCAAGCTCAGGTTCAACTCACCCTTTGTTCAAGTCAGTCTCATAGGCTTAGTATGTTTCTGTTGTCCTGGCATGTTCAACGCTCTGTCAGGCATGGGTGGTGGTGGCCAAGTCGACCACACAGCCGCCAACAACGCCAACACAGCACTCTACACCACCTTCGCTGTCTTCGGAGTCCTCGGTGGTGGTATCTACAACATCCTTGGACCCCATCTCACCCTTGCCGCAGGTTGCTCCACCTATATCCTCTACGCTGGCTCTTTCCTCTATTACAACCATCACAAGCACCAAGCTTTCGCCATTGTTGCTGGTGCTCTATTGGGTGTTGGAGCTGGTCTTTTGTGGGCTGGTCAAGGCGCTATCATGACGTCTTACCCTCCTGCTCATCGTAAAGGGGTTTATATCTCGCTCTTTTGGAGTATTTTCAACATGGGTGGTGTTATTGGTGGACTCATTCCTTTTGTCACGAACTATAATCGGAGCGAAGCTGCTTCGGTTAACGATGGAACTTATATTGGTTTCATGGTGTTTATGGCAGCTGGGACTGCTCTCTCTTTTGCTATTTTGCCCCCCAGTAAGGTCATTCGCGAGGATGGGACTCGGTGTACTCATATTCAGTACTCTAATGTTTCGACTGAGGCGGTTGAGATTGTTAAGTTGTTTCTGAATTGGAAGATGTTGCTTATAGTGCCTGCAGCTTGGTCTAGTAATTTTTTCTATACGTATCAGTTCAATAATGTGAATGCAACGCTGTTTAATTTGAGGACTAGAGGGTTCAACAATGTGTTCTATTGGGGTGCACAGATGTTGGGCTCGGTTATGATTGGGTACTTGATGGATTTCAGTTTTGAGAGTAGGAGGAAGAGGGGGATTGTTGGGGTTTGTGTGGTTGCTCTACTTGGGACTGCTATTTGGGGTGGTGGGCTTGCTAACCAGCGCAGGTACTCCATCAAAGACCCGCTACCGCCGTTGGATTTTAAGGACTCGGGTCGAGATTTCGCTGGGCCATTCGTCTTGTATTTTAGTTATGGGTTGCTGGATGCCATGTTCCAGAGCATGGTTTATTGGGTGATTGGAGCTTTGGCCGATGATTCTGAAATCCTTAGCAGGTAATGGATATATGATGGATTAAGGATTTTATGTATATCATATTGATTATTGGGTTTTTGGTTTTTGGTTTAATTTGTAATATGGGGTCCACCCTACTAATCTCCTGATTTGTGTAGTCCTCCCATCTCACACACTGTTAATTACAAGGAGGAACCATTTGGGGTTGGCCTCGTGGCCCCAAGATGCTGGTTAGGAGTTTTGAATCTTAGAATCTCATGGATGTTGTGAGGCTTGAGAATCACTGCATCAATCTCTTGGGGTTTTAGGTTACATTGAATTAGCCAAAACAGGAGTGTATAGCCTTTATTTGATTGATTGGTCGGGGTACTACGCTTCTTGACACATGTCATGCTGGATTTGAAGGAATAGAAACTTTTATTGATTATGGGTTTTGGATTAAACAATTTCTATGCATGTTATAATCCTAGTTGTTTTGCAATAGGAACAGAAGAAAGCATATGGAGGCCTTATATGTATAGGTATTGAGTTCTAAAAATCTTTGTTCTTGTATTTGCAGGTATGTTGGGTTTTATAAGGGAGTGCAAAGTGCTGGGGCAGCAGCTGCTTGGCAAGTTGATACGCAGAAAGTATCCTACATGTCCCAGCTGATTGTGAATTGGTCGCTTACTACAATAAGTTATCCATTATTGTTGATTCTTGTATTGTTGGCTGTGAAGGATAACCACAAGGATGAAGAGGGAACTGCCAAGGAGGCTGACCCTACTTCAGCCGATACATGACACAATACTGATGTGGTGGGATTGAATGTTTTTCTCCCATTGAGTTCTTGTGTTCTGCATTATGGCATCTAAATGTTTTCAAGTTGAAATTTGCATCTGCTGTGTAAATTATGATTGTTACTGTCCTTAATGGAAGTTCATGTCTTGTCCCTATCTCTCGACTGCTATCTGTCTATATATAAAATTCAATATTGGAACATGAGTATGATAAGATGAATACCTTGTAAGTTATTAGCATAAGCCCCATCCATCTCAAAAATAATACTTTTGACTCCCAGGTAGCTTTAGCACATAAAAACCATATGAAAATGAGAATTCTATCCATTTAGATTTAAATGGATTTATAATAAATCTAATGACACATCTTTTAAATCTATTGTGATTGGTAAATAACAAAAGTAATGTTAGTGATGGGTTGTTAAAGGGATATTACTCTAAACAAAATTTACTACATTACAAGTTGTGAGAAAAGGTTGTGAAAAATTGTGTCAATGTGCACCTTTTTTGTGCTTAGATTAATACAAAGAATTCTTGTCATAGGCTTTTCAAGGTCAACATGAACGATCTTTTACATTATAATGTAGAAGAGAGAAAATTCCATCCAGGTGTCCCCTGCAGGTTATAGAATACTCTGAACTAGTTGGCTTATAATAAGTGATGCAATCACTGTAGTAGATGGAACAGATTATAAAAATTTGACTTGGGAAAAGCTGACTCCATTTATATATGTTTTGCCTATAGAGATTTACACAGATGGTTTTGTTTGTGACCTGATCGGAAATGATCTTGAAGTCAACTTTCAGTGAAGGATCGTTTATGAATTTTGATATATTGGAAAGGGAGTACTTCTTGCTCAATTTCATAAATTTAAAATTTAAAAGTAATCAAATTTCTCTGATCATTCTTCTATTTCTATTGAATCATATTGTCGTTGGGAATTGTCACCTTGGGTGCTAAAGAGAATTGTACAGAATACGAACATCTATGTTTGAAACATTCGAATTTAAGGCACTCTTTGAAATTGAGTTATCAGGTTTCCTATGGGGCAGTACAGATGGTAGGGTACCTCATGAATTAAGAGAATCTGTAATAGGGAAATTTATAAAGCATTCCTTTTCCTGAAGTTAACTTGATAGACATACAAGGAATTTTAGTTCATCAACTTCCTTGAACTTGCTTATGTATAGATTGAGGCAGCAGAATAGTTATTTGAACAATATATTCTCTGTGCTAGAGTTTTTGAAGGCAACCTTAACGGTTTCAGTTGGGTTTAATTAGGGGCAAAGATGCTGATTGAATTGTCTAATAAGTTACCCTAGACAAAATCCTAAGCAGCTAACTAATACTGGTGGTGTGAGTGGCATTGTGAAATTCTGCAATTCGAATCTCTGGCAACTATGCATTATCAGGTATAGTTCCTTATATGTTTATTATACTTGCATGAAGTCTTTAGATTTCCTATCTGACAAGTTTGGATGTGAAGGAGTAGGATCAAAGTGGTTTTTGGACTAGGTATATAGCTGTTTTCAGTCATATATTTCTAAAGAACAGGAGGAAAGCTGCCTGCTCCAAGTTTTTGTACCTTTGCGGGCTAAGTTGTTTAAGTAACTTTCTACTCCAGGTTCTATGTGCTTCTCTGTTCTAGTTATGGCTTTGATTAATTTACAAGCTGGAGACATAGAGAATAATTCTTTGATCTATCAAAACAAGTGTAGAAGACTAAATCATGACCAAAAGTATTTGAAATGGACTCTTGGTTTATATACAAAAAGCTCAGTAGCAACTTGGGAACTTTTGTTTCACAGCTCTTACAAGTGAAATATGGACCCCATATAATGATGCCTTAGTAAAGAGTGACTTCCTTAAAAAAGAAAATCATAAGAAATAAGGTAAAGGCAGCCCATGGATCAATAAAATTAGCAGAAGATGTCTCTACTCATAGAAAAAGTGAAAAACAGAATGTTATATACAGAACCTAAATATGGAAAGGAAAAAAATCCTCAGTTTCCTTCTTGTTATTTGCAGAAAATACAGCTCTCACCGAACTGTTCAAAACTAGTGGGCTGTAGTTGTAAACTTGAAGATAAAGGTCATAACAAAATATTTGTTCTGGTAACTGGAATATGTGCCATGGAGCCTATATGTTATTATATTGAGGATGCAAATACATGTTAGTATGTCACATCTTTTTGATGCGTGCCTTATAGAGCTTAGCCATTAGCTAACAGCATACAGCATAATGGGCAAGGACATGTACTTCGATATAAATAAATTTATCAATTCTAGGATCTGACCGAAAGGGAAAGAGTGCCTTATACTGCTTAACCGTGATAGGCTATGTATGGCATTGGTACTTACGACATCTGCACTAAATTTTTTGATGTTAGAATTTTGAGCTGCAAATCCTTCTTTGGAGACAGAAATCCCCATGTTAATAGCAGATCTAATTCCAGCATCGAATAGATCAGCTTAATTATATAGCAATCCATATTTGTAAAATGATGCAACAAGACATGGGTTTGTCCATAAAATTGCGTTAGTAGGCAAATCCTTAACATATTAATCTACAACTGTGCACGAAAGTTGCCGAGGCCTAAGGTCAATGTCTAATGGAGCATAGAGCATACGTGCTAAGTGCCCCTAGGCAGAAGTAACAAGTTCTAATAAGAATTGACCTTAATAGCATCCACTCATATTTTACACTAACAAAACTATACGGCATTTCAGAAAGTAACACAAAGATCTCTCATTACCCCTCAACTCTCTTGTTAAAAACTAGTGTTCAACTCCACACAACATCCATGGTAATTATTTTCGAGGAGAATGTTATGAGATTCCCCTCAAGATATTAATGAAAATTGTAGCTGTAAAATATGAATCAGTAAGAAAGTCTAACTTGCGGATTTCTTTGTCTCAATTTTATATTTAAACCCTCCATCATAATCATAAAGATAATGAGTTCGGTGTCTATTGTGCCAAATATGTGTTCTTGCAGGAAAGGAATAATGGCAAATCATCCTAATCTTCTTTTGCATAGGATAGATATTTTTTTATAAAACATAAAAACTGCTACATAACATAAATAAAAAATGAATTTTCAGTTGTTCCAGGTCATTTTACATTTAGTCCCAACAAACCAGCTCAAATCAATCATTATGATACTTCTCTTGCACATTATGGTTTTTGTTGGATACAATAACTCTAAAATGCCATCATACAGTGGCAAGAGGTGCATCACTCTTATTATTAGCATCTGGTTTTTGGACTTTAGCCTCAGCTTGCCCCTCTACTGGCTTTTTGGTCTCATTACCAGCCTCAACCTTCTTTTCCTCTGAGTTGTTAGCAGCAGGGACTTCAACTTTGCCCTCAGTTGTCTTGGCAGTCTCTTTACCCGCCTCCACAGAAACTGGTACTGCTTCATCAGTCTTTGGTTCAGAGGCCTTCTCCTTTGTTTCCTCTTCCTTTGGGTTAGAGAGGTCTACCAATGGTGCTTCTTTCTGACTCTCACCTCCATTTTGGCTCTCCTGCAATCACATATAAGCAAAAGAAAAAAGAAAAAAGAAATCCAAGAAACAGTATGTCAACTCATTAAATGATTAAATTCATCATTTTCTAATAACTTAAACTTCTGGGATAACAGGTAATTTATCATGATATTAAAGCATGAAGTCTGTCTCTATCTTATCTCTTATTTAATGAAGGTAGTTTAGGCCCACATGTGAAAGGAGAGTGTTAGATTAAATGATTAAATTCACGATTTCCTAACGACTTAAATGAGATCAGAATGTAATGCATACTAGTACCTGAAGAATAGCCTCGCCCTCGGCCTTGTTTGCATGGGCAGGATCCTCGGTGGGGATTGACTCCTTGTGGACATCAGAGTGCTTGGGCTTCCCCGCACAGCCCCCCATCTTATGAATGAATAGCTTTTGTGGGGAGAGTTGTGAGAGTGGCTGAAACACCAATATAGGATTTTATATGCAAATTGTGATCAAATAAGGATGTTCAGTGAGGCTGAGAAGGGCTATAGGAAATGGTGATTTATAATATAGCCGGCAGCTGCAAAAATTTAGAGCAACTGTTAATTTTGGCAAAACCAATGGCATAGCATATTCTGCCTGGCAAATGGCTTTGTCGCTAAATCTTTGGGTGACTTTGTCATATGGACAGCGAACTTTGTTTTGGCGCCTCATGTAGTGTAGTAACTGTTAACGGTTAGTCGGTTAGTCCTGAATTTCGAGTTGTCGGGGTGGTTCTTTTTGGCTTTAGTCATAACTGTTTAGCATATTACTACAAATAAAGTTGCAATGACAGAAGATCAATAACAACTTTTGAAATTCATGGCAAAATCCAAAATCACATTACAATACCACAATTGATAATAAAATTTAAAGTTTGAGTTCTAAAGAATAAAATACCCATAGAAAAAAATATTTAAAAAATATTTTTAAATTTTTAAATATAAACAGGACAGAGACCCCAAAACCTACCACCGTCACGAATTTGCTTCGGGGAAGGATTTAACCCTCGTCCCCGTCTCATTTGCTATGCAGGTCAAGGTGGGGGTGGTTTAATAAACAAAATACTTTTTTTTTTTAATGTAAACTAGTATTCATTTAACATTAACAAAATATCAACAAGAAAAATGTTAACATTACTACTAATTTTATGTATGGCTTACAAATTAATGTCACAAAAAACATGATTAGTGCGACATCAATAACATAAAAAGAAAACATAAGAGTTTACAAACTAGTGTGTTAATGAACGTGATTGATGTCACATAAAAAGAAAACATAATTAAGAAATTTCTAGATTGATACATCGACATCATTATAAATAAACTCTTCTGACCAATTAATAAAAGAAAAGACACAAAATCATTATTTTTGAATTATTTGTATTTTTTTAAAATAAAAAATAGTACTGTTGCTAGATTTTCCATAATTTAACAATGAATATGTCAAATATAATTTGAAATAAAAACTAATTAGTGTTTGCAAGGAAAAAAAAACAAACTTAACTTAACAATACAAGTAATTTAAATAACAAAACCCAAAATTAACAAACATGTTTTAAAGGTAACAAAAAGTTTAAAACAACACACACCACGCACACAGACACTTGAATTCACATTTATCTAAATCCTTATCCTAAATCCTTATCCTTATTCATAAAGAGACTAAGAAGAAAAATAGGGAAGTGAGATTCTATTATGTTTAGCTTCAGGAGGAGACTGAATAAGAGATGATAATTGATAACCTTATAAATAAATAAATAAATAAAAATTCTCAAGAGATAAAGAAGATCTTGACTCTTGAGTTTAGGCTTATCTGATTCCATTAAATAGATAATTGGTCAACTAGCTAAACGGTTAGGAGTAAAGCCCTTAAAATTTATGGTTAAGAATTAAGATCTAACCTAAGTATCATTCCCACTAAAAAACTAGGGTACCATAGAATGACTCACAATACGGAAAATGATAGGACCATCACTTATTACACAACTTGGACCGTGGTGAGTTGTGAGTGGTAAAGAAAAAATAGTGGGTCCACACTTTTACCACTCACAACTCACCACTGGCAAGTTGTGACAAAGCTTGTACAATAAGAGATGTTGTAAGCACCAAAATTTTCAACAGAAAAAAGTTCTTTGATTTTGTATAGATTATTACTGGTCCGAAACAAAGATTTTTCAAAATATGCTGAAATATAATGGCCAAAATGAGCCGGTACACCCTAGTATCTTGGGTAGATCGAATCAGCTCCGTTTTTGTATTGGTTCAGGTACTGGTAGTGCAAATTCCAGCGTTACCAATTGGTACAGTACGGCAGTAAATCAATTTCCTTGAGTATTAACATTACCTTATGTAAAAATTATTGTTTATTATAGAATAAGGACTTACTTTTTCTATTTTAGCAAACCATTTTTCAAAAAATGCACATTTGATTATCTATTCTATACTATATTTTATTAAAATATCAAATTTGAAATTTCTTAATTTTTAAGCGTTTCTCTCAATTCACACACAAACACAATAATCATTGGTCATTATCTTCCCTCCCTCTCAGAGAAATGCAAAGAAATAATTTTTTTTTTTAATAAGCTACATTAATTTGTATATTTGCACAAAAATTGGAGCTAAATCTCATTTTGTAAAAGACATTAGCTATATTTTAGATTTTATGCTATTTTATATGAGTTGATGTGAATGCTCTTAAAAAACATACTTTATATTTGGATGGAGAGTGAAAGAGAAGAGGTAAGACTTTTATATTACTTACCTTATTGATTCTGCCTCTAATTATATATCTTTTTTGTTTGGTTGTGTGTCACTAAAGAGTTTATTACATGCAGATTTTTTGTTGTTGATTGTTTCAAGGAAACCAAAACCTCTAATTTAGTAAAATGGACTACTTCAAATGAGTTCACATCTTCAAAGTTCAAAGAGAAATGGCTCTAAGTAATAAGATTTTACAACTTACTATATTATTTAATATCAAGCCATATAAATAAATAGATGGTTTTAAAAAATAAACATAAGATTCCAATGAAACTCAATCTTTATCTACCATAAATCTACAATTAGATAAGATATCTAACAATTTATCTCATTTTTATCTATTTAGCAAATTCCTAATAACAAAAATACAAATTTAAAATAATATGCCCATTTGAACTAACATATATGGACTAGGAATAATCCTAGTCCATTAACAAATAGTGGGCTTATTCATTAAAGAGCCCATTTGGATATGTTCATAAACCTTAACAGTTAACACGCACTTTAGCCAAAACCTTATTTTTTAAACCTTTCTAGCACATGGTGGAATTTTAAATAGATACAATATGAAAAAAGAAAAATTATAGAATATTTCAGAAATTCCATAAATGTGTACTTCTCACCCTCACATAAATTGTGAGTCTCACAATAAATTTAATTATTGAGTACTCTGGGAGTACTCAATAATTATCCTATGAAAAGGGGTTGTAGCAAATCTTGCATAATGTGTGTGAGAGAGAGAGAGAGAGAGAGAAAGAGAGAGGGATGAGAAACACTAAAGTGGTTAACAAAAAATTTCTTTAAATTGGCACTGAATAGGTGCCATTCTAACATATTGCCACGTCCACTACTATGCAAATCTATTGCAACCAAGGTTGCAACAAATCCTTGCCCATACGAAAATGTTGTCATTGTAGTATAATTAAGGTCCAAGATTATCTCTAAAAAAATATAGCCTTGATCCATCACATTAAATATTAAAATGTGGCCAAGAGCACAACAAAATAAGTGGACACGTGTCATGTTTTTATTGGTGGAGTATATAGTAGAGTAAAAATGGGATAAAAGATTTGGACTCATTCTAGAGAACTGAAATTTTAATCTCTTTTTTAAACCAAAAAAAAAAATGTAATTAAGGACAATGAACGAGTAGATACAAATTTTGTAGGTGTACACCCAAACTTATTCCAAGAGGAGTACCAACTCACAACTTATTAAGAATAAAATATCAACTCAGTGTGTGAATATCATATACTATTTAGGTGAGGTGATGAGTATTATAAGCTAATTAGGTTGATTGACAAAATGTTAGCAATGGTTTTGTAGTTTTTTAAGTACTATTTTGAAAATGAATATTCCATATGGAACTTTAACGCCATTTAATAAGAAGAAGATTAGAGGATGTAATGTCAATGTCCATCTCATGAAAAGTGCAATGTCCATCTCATGAAAGTCGTGTATGACAAGTGTCATTAGTAATTATATCAAACATTGGGTATGATTATCTTTGGTGCAGATAACTGATGCCTTAAGCTTTTTACCAATGAACATTTTTAAAAAGTTTTGATCCTATTTTTATGAAAAATATAAAAAATTTTCAAAAAAATTAGTTATTTATTTTTCTTTTTTTATAAAAAAAAATACTAAAAATATTTGCAAAACCAATATCCTAACTCCTAAGGCATCTGTTATTTGAAAATTTGCTTTTCATCTCTAAACATTAAAATATATATTTTTTTATCTCTTAAATTTTGTAATTTGTTTTTTTGATAGCTTCGAGATAAAAATAGGGATGAAAAAAAAAAGAACATTTTTCAATAATTTAGGAATGATTTTTTTTTTTTTTTTTTTTTGAGTTGAAGGATGAAAGTTGTTGAGGCCCATTTTGGCAAGAAGAAAAAGCCCAATAACAAGAAAAAGCCCAACAATATGAAAATGGGTAAAGAAAGAAGAATTAGCAAAGTAAGGATTAGCAAATTAAGAGAAGAAACTATTAAACCTGAATGGTAAGAATAATGGTCTATAGGCCTACAAAATAGTAAAAAGGCCCAAAAGAAAGCAAATGAGCCCAAGGGAGCCCCAAAGAAAGAAGTAGTAAGCTCATGGGAATCATAAGAAGTAGAAAGTAAGCAAAGATAGGCCAGAGGAGCCCAAAGAAAGGAATTAGTAAATGAGATTGGTTCAAAGGCCAACAAACCCCAAAAGTAAAGAATATGGTAATTAGATCGGGGAAACCTGAAAGATTTAGCAAAAACCCATGCGAATGTAAGAATGAGATGGGCCAAGGATGTCCCAATGAATGAAACAGGCCAAGGATGCGCAAATGAATGAAATGGGCCGAGGATGCCCAAAGGAATAGAATGGGCCAAGGAAGCCCGAGATGACATGAGAACTGACCCAGCAGAAATATTGGGTAACGTAAATTGAAGGAATGAATAAAACATGGCAAGCCTAAAAGAGGCCTAACAAATTCAAGTTAAACGATATTATGGCAGGATCAATGCAGTGGCATGGCAGGAGTACTAGTCAGCCCATGAACCAAGGGTGAAAAGAGATAGGGACCGAATTGAAAGAAGCAAAAGCCCACATCCAAGCAATACCCAGCCTAAAGAAGAAATGAGATGCGAAGAATGAAGACCCAATGACTCACCCATGACACAAAAGGTTAAACAAGCAGTAGAACATGCAACAATACCAGACAAACCCACAGGCAATAGCAAACGCGTGAACGCCAAACAAGCAAAGGACTCATATAGGAGTGGAGCACGCATAAGACCCATGCACCACTAACTTGTACCCAACCAATACAAGAGAGGTGGGCCATGGGTCAAAGGTAAAAGAGGGTATGGTCTGGCGGTGGGGAGAAGGGGGAAGCCTATTCTGGGGTTCTCGCTCAAGCTCTTTTGGGAGAAATGTCCTGCTGGGATGACATACCACCAAAAAGAGGCAAAGAGGAGCTGCAATCACTAGGTGCATGCTATAAGAGTTAGTAAGAGAGAATACTCAGCCTTTATCCGGATGGGAATGCCATGGAAAGCAAGAAAATAAAACAAAACTCCCTTTGTCTGGGAATGGAACGTGATGCAACCAGCACAGGATAGTGGTGGTGGTTGGGCAGCTAGCAGACTAGTGGGTGGTCTGGGAAGGACACCTACAACAAGCCAAAAGTAGTTGAGGGGTAAAACGGTAAATCTTATTATGGCAGGTAGTATAAAAAAGGCCTTAGCCGTGTACAGTAAACAACAACAAGGAGGAACGGTAGGAAACATAAAAAAGAGAGAGAAATAGAAAACAAAGAAAATAGAGAAGATAAAAAAATAAAATAAAATAAGAGAGTAGAAAGTGAAGTAAGAAAATAAGAGTGTGAGGAGTGATAAAGCATGCATCAATAGGCTACTCACTTCTCTCCCTCTTAATAGCCTACTCTTTAACAAGTTGAGAATTTGAGATTAATCCACTTAGGTTAATTTTCCAAAGTAGGTAATTTCTATGGCAGGATTCCCCTGTGAGATCACCCACATTGGAGATTGATTCCCTTCTTAGACTTAAATCTATCAAGGAATCAAGTTTGGCAAACTAATCACCCTCCTTCTTTTATTGTGATTGTTAAAGTGCTAATGTTATCTTTCTTGTTGCTAATCCATTCTTGTCATATTTATATTATTGTATTTTCCTGTTGCAAGATTGTTTAAACTTTATCTCTGGTTAGTAACAAGTACTTTAGTTAGAATATTTTAGCTATCCTGTTGTGCTATGTTTTTCTTGCCATAACAATTTCCGTGACAGTACTTCCTGTCGTGTACATGTGACAAAGATCCTTGCCAGGGGTCCTAGCTTGCACACAAATTGACTTAAGGTGGGTTTTAATTGAGCCAGTCTCGACTCTCATATCCCAGAATCATTGGGCCACAGTGTGGCAGGAATTAGTCTAGCCCAGGATACAAAAAAGACCCACCACAAAAATGAAACATTTTTAATAGTTTAAGAATGAAAAGTGAACTTTCATTAATTTAGAGATGAAAAACAAACTTGTTAAAAGTTTAAGGAAAAAAAAAAAAAAAAACTAAATTTTCCTTTTTACAAAAAGAAAAACAAGCTTTTATTTTAAGAACTAAAATAGTCTTTTATTTTTATATATAAAAAAAATAAAAAATAAAAACTTCAGGCTCCAGACATAAAAAACAAATTGTACAACGGTTAACAAAAAAGGCATTGGTATTGACGTCATCAAAATTTACAAACGGACCCCACCGCCAGCGCCCACCATTCTTTAAAATTATAATCATATTCATATTCCTTTTCCCTCTTTTTTACAGCTTTAGGCGAACAACCCAACGACCACTTCCTTTAGAACTCTCTTTTTCTCACTTTCTCTTCTCTTTCCTCTTTTAAAAAAAATCAAAATTCCTTTCTTTCCTATATTCTCTCCCCAAACCCAAAGAAAAACAAGAACTCCCAATTTCTTCAATTAGGGTTCACCAATCAATCAAATTCCCAATTCCTCTCTCTCTCTCTCTCGCAGGCGAGCCCTCCGTAGCTCGCCAAACCATGCCTCAATTCACCAAACCCACATTCTCTCTCCTCCTCATCATCATAGCCGTCGTCTTCACCGTCAGCTCCATCACCACCGTCCGATCCGAATACGACTCCTCCATCATCCGATTACCCTCAGAACAAGCCGCCGCCGCCGCCGATCTCTGCACCACCAACGGACCCGGACCCGGACCCGGACCCGCATACTGCCCCGTCAAGTGTTTCAGGGCCGACCCGGTATGCGGCGTCGACGGCGTGACTTACTGGTGTGGCTGCGCCGACGCGCTTTGCGCCGGTGTCAAGGTCGCCAAGTTGGGATTCTGTGAGGTCGGTAATGGTGGGCCCGGCCCTCTCTCCGGCCAGGCTCTCCTTCTCGTTCATATCGTCTGGCTCATCGTGCTCGGGTTCTCTGTGCTTTTCGGACTTTTCTGATAGCTTAATTGATTGATTGATTGGTGAGCCTTATTTTTTCATTCCTTTTGTTTTTCTAGATGAATTGAGAATTTGTGTGTAGAGATTGATGGACAGATTGTTCTTGTATTTAATGTTAGAGGCAAATATATACGGCTCTTGTTTTTTATTTGTTGAATATATAAACAAAGCTCTCATTCTTTGTCATAATTGTCACGGTTTTGAATGTGAGTAATTCAGATTATTAGAATGGTTTTATCTTGAAACGCGTCCGACCCCGTTAAAAGTGGGAGCTTTGTGCGTTGGGTACAGCATTTTATTATGAAATTGATACAAAAATATCAATAAGCTTGATAATTGATGAACCTTTGGGTTGATTTTGGCTGTAATTTGAGATATGATGCGAAAATTATGTGGGTAAAGATTATTAGAATGTTTTATTATGAAATGGGTCAAATTTAAATTGGGTGTAAAGCTGACCCCGTTAAAGTGGGAGCTTTGTGAATTGGGTACGAAATTTGTTATGAAATGGATACAAAAAAAATCAATAAGCTTGATTATTGATGAACTCTGGATTGGTTTTTGGCTGTAAGTTGAGATTTAAGGTGAAAATGATGCTCGTAAAGACTAGAATCTCGTCTCAATTATATACAAGGTACTGTGCAGATAGCCCATACCTGAATTTAGTTGTTATCAGCTTATCATATAAGCTGTATTTGAATCCCGGTTCTCTTTATGAATGAGAGCAGGCAATGTCACTAAGCTATAAGGCTCTTGTCCATATAAATTGAAATAGGTTGTCTCGATTTACTCATGAGTCTAATCATCCTCTAGCTGGGAAAGGAATATGACAAGGACAAAACAACAAGCCATCATGTTTAGCTTGTTGAAATAGGTTGTCTTGATGGGGAAAGAAAACCTAGAATACACTTTTAGTTTACTTATGTTTTGGATCTTAGATGCTCGTGTTAATTTTGGCTCCATCTTGTTGGGAATGTCTTCTCATCGTTGCTTTTTTTGCTCTCACTTGGGAACAAAAATGGCCCTAGTTTTTTATACAAAGCGCGACTTGCACTTGACTGTACATGCATCCCAGTTATGTCACGATTGAAGCTGTGCTTGTACATCAGTACATTATGTAGAAATTGACATGACTGGTGTATTAACCTATGAGGTAGACCAGAGGCATTGAATGGGATGATTGAAAGTTTAGCATGTAGCAGAAAGATAGTTGGACAGAAGTAACATGTTAAGAGAGCTTATCTACAATACCTTAGCCTAACTGAATTGTATAGCTATGTCTAATTTTCTCTTAGTCTATGTTTTGTTGCAAGGATATACTGATTGAAAATGGAAGTATGCCTGTGGTTCATTAAAGAACACAATGCAACTTGAAATGCTGTGCATTATAAGCACAAGATATGCAAGGAAACATAAACTTTTTCTCCACAAAACTACTTGGAAGTGGTGCACGTTCTGCCACTTCTGTTTATCTGCTGAAGACTCATCAAATATCTTGAGATAGTTGGATTCGACTTTTTGATGATTTCACTTGTCTACACATTTGTGACGATTTATATTTAGCTAGAGCTTGAATCCATTGTCATTTCCTTTGTGAATTGTGACTTTGGTGTAGTAAATTATACTGTATTTGTTTTTTCATACAACATTTCAATTAAAGTGGAGATCATGTAAGTCAAGCGTATTTACATAGCTCAAAGTTCAGGCAGAGCCGCAGAGGTGTATTGTTTTAGTCTAACAGCCTCATCTAAGTAATTGCCCACTTGTTTGTTAGCCGATTTACACAATATCTGGTTCAAGCATTGACTTGGTTTTCTTTGACAAATTGCAATTTGAATTAGTCTTTCTTGGGAGGCTGCGATGCTTGGCATGCATCTATATGTTCCAATAGAGCCTGAATCTGATGTTATATTCTCTAATGGGCTTTGATTGGAGTCTGGTAACTGCTCACTGATAGTATATTTTATTATTTTTAGCTAAACGTGTTTTGCTCACTAGAATAACCAACGATGTGTTAGGTGAAGTAAAAGAAGTAAAAGCAAATGGTCCGATGTTGTAGGATTTCTATTTAGGGAAATATCTATTACACAACCTTGGAGGTAATAGGTGTTGATGGATTAGGATCTTCTAGAAATATAGGGTAACGTAACCATGGAGTTGAGTTCCGAAAATCTAGTTCATCTATTTTGAATTGTGGATTAGATTTTATTATGACTATTGACTACCACTCACTTGGTACCTATTTAAAAATTTGATGATGTGGCAATTGAATTTAATTAATTTAAAATTTTAAAAAATTGATAGATTTCTAGGTAAAGAACTCTAGTGGATGGCAATGGAGTCTCATGGAAATCCACAAGCCTTTTATTCGGGGTTCCTGAATTTGAAATTTTTGAATGGATTAATGAAGAATCCCTTTAAATTTTAATACAGTTGAAAAGTTTATCCATGCAAAAGAAAAAATTGGAAAATTGGTTTGGACTTAAGGAGAACATGGTGGACGATCCAGGTTTCATTGATAAGAAAATTTGGGATGGAGTTTGAGTTGATTTCATTTTTTTGTTTTGTTTTTGTTTTTGGGGGGTCAACGAATGTCATTCAATGACCGGCAAGGTTGCTGCTTCGAGTCGAGTCACAGATTGTAGAATCTCGATTTGGCGAAATGCGTTTATGCATTCAAAGAAACTGAACAAGCCCACTAGATTCCCCGGTAAAAGCTTTTGAAGAATTTCAACAATATCAGAGAATTTTAAGTAAATCCATTTCCAGTGATTTGAATGATATAGAGTGAAGCATTTTTTCTGGTTCTCTTGGATTCATTTTTATATGCTTTGTGAAAACAAAATGGACAGAATCAATTCACACCTGCTACTAGGAGGGAAACTCAGAGAGTCAGAATCAATATACATAATCATTTGGCAGTAAATGCACGGGCTGACAAAGAGTCAAAAGACACAATAATGCTTCTGAAGACCATCCAAGCCAACACAGAATAGCCTGTGGGTTGTAGTACACACAAAGAGCAAGCCTCAATTATACTAATGTATGCAGTAAACTAATAAACCACATAGAATACCCTTAAATACAATAACTCTATAATGGAATATAAAAGCTTTCACATCAACTAGATTGTGCAAAAATTCCTCTTTATTTTAGCATAAGAACCAACTTTTTTTATATTACATAATCACTTTTAAAAAATAACCACATCAATCTATCCTTATTATAGTTAAAAGAAGAGAGTAGATTATGATTGTTGTATGTGAATAAAGAGAAACAAATAAAAAAAATTAAGAAAATTTGATATTTTAATGAAATGTAGAGTGTTTTGGAAAGTGAACATGTAACATAGAAAAAAATAGGATCTTATGTTACAATAGACAAAATTTTTTGCATAAACTGATGTGAATGCTCTTACGATAACAAGTTTACAAATTTACACATCTTTATTTTGACTAATGTGGGTGATTTTGGGGCTTGGACGTGTAAAATTGAGCAATTTTTCTATTTTGCATTGTTTAATGCAAATGCTCTAATAATGCAAGTTTTAACAGAAACAAAAAATTCTCAAATCTTTTTCTCAAGTTTTGCCGGTATCTAAGAAGAGACATCCTAATTGCCCATTTGACATGGAAATGAGCTCTGCCAGAAGAATTCGCATCCTACAACAATCAATCTAATTTTCAGCTTTCCTCTCTTCAAATCATTTAGAAACTTAAAAGTAAAATTAGAGTGACAACCACAAAACTGATAAAACCTAGTGTAGCACAATTTGCTTTACTTCCAGAATGAGTTGGCTGGGATAAACTCTATGCTCCTTTATTGGGGCTCTGAAGTGAAAATCCTGGCTTGCTATCGCCCAGATAACCTGTATCAGTTGTTTTAGCAGTTGTGGGATTCTCATTACCTGTTTCTCCAGAGGCATCGCCCTTTACACCTGCTGCTAATTGAGTGGAAGAGGTATCATGAGACCCAACACTGGAAACATTGCCAATCAGGCTTTTATACATAGTGAGTGCTTGGGCCATCATATTGGCAGGATTGCCAGCTGAACTAGGAAGCAACATTGTTGTGCCCTGTTGGAACATTGGAAAGCACAAAGAAGAGAGAGAGTTTAGTAAAAACAATTGAGCATCGAAAGATATACTTATGTATTATGATATTAGGTCTGTTATCACCTCCTTGGCAATATTACCGAAGGCTTGAACATATTGCTCAGCGATTCTCAAACTAGCTGCCTGCAAAACAGACCTTAATATTAGTTCCCAATTCTAGTCTTAGTTGTATGCATGGAACTTAATAAATACTATGCACCGCACCATCACTTCTGTTTATGAATCACATCTATGCTAGGCCTTTGGAAGACTAATGCACCCAGAATCAGCCCCTTCAGAGTTTTATTAAACCTTTTATGGATACAAGAAAATGAAATTTTTACCTTAATATTCATGATTTTAGTGTAGATTGGTAAATTACGCACGCACTTAATGGGCCTTGAAACCACTACCTCACCCTCCACCTAGGACTTATATAAGGGGAGGGGGTGCCAATTGATCTAGAGCTCATTAGCAAAAATACATCATTTCTTGCAAGTCCCTTTTTTTTTCCCAAGATAAGCCATTTCACATCCTCTCATCATCCAAATGAAGTTAGAATGCCCATGGATTACAACATTCTTTCCAAAAACTACGTATTTTATCCCATCTATTACAACTCTAGGTAGAATGGATGTGGATGCATATTGGATGTGGATGCATATTGCCATATTCCATATGAGGGACAAAATGAAGAATATAAAATTTTCTGTACATGTTTAGACTTGTCAAAAAACCTATGCAAGCCCTAACATGAAAGGGTACAAAATTTTAAATATAAGAATGTCTAACAACTAGACAATAATGTTTTACTATTATCCACATCTATGCGAGCAACCTTTTAACATGCATCATGTATATGAACATATGTTGACATCACTAATTATAAAGGAGTTCTGAATGGAGTCGGTCAAAATTTGCAGTAATCAAGACTTTAAGATATCTCAAGTTGATTAAGACAGAGCAAACATAGCAAAACTAGTAAAAAAAAAAACTTTTCTAATAAAAAAAACCACACAGCTGTACCCGTTTTACAGAAGCAGTGAATGCTGCAAGTATAGGCACTTTAAAAATGCAGCACAGAATTTTGGGACTACTCCAGAGAAAATAAATTCTAATAATATGCCTTTCAAACCGCAATGAAAAGCTAGGAAAAGCCAAGTGTGTGAGATATCCAGTTGTAGTACTGTATCATGCAGTCAGCGGCTCAATCAGTACAATGATTGATTGCTTCAACACTTTCAAACATACAAAATGAAGCATTGTAATCTGAATGGAGAACTAAGTGTGAACCAACTACACCCATATTGTGACTATTGTCAGAAGTAGCCCCCAACAGTGGAAACTAGATTTCAAACAGATTCAAATGGACATTTGGACTCCAAAACATGTAGTAATTCTTCTTTCTCCATACAGAAGAAAATGAAATCGAATAATGTAATTGACATTACTGTATGTGTGCTCAAGAGCATCGAATGACCTCACCTCTATTCCTCCACTTTCCTTTAGGGTCTGTGAGACAGTGGCAAGTCCTTCGGCTGTTGCTTTAGCTTTAGCAAGGATGGCTTCCGCTTCACCTGATAAATAAGTAATGTTGATAAGAAGACTGAAAGATTTCTATGGGAAATGGGAATAATCTACCCTGCTAAAGGAGCATCAACATTAAAATAATCCACAGTATTGCCCCTTCTATATGTGTTAGCTATATCGATTAGTGGATAGGTCACGAAAAAGAGGGCTTCAGCAGAGCACTTCACAAGTTTATAGTGACAAGCCATACAAGAGAACATGGAAGCATTCATTGAGAATTGGTTGAACCAAACAACTACCTTTTACAATGCCATATACAGCTTCACTTGTCCAGGTGTGCATTCCAGTTAGTTTAATTAATAGAGTCATTATAGCATAAGATGGTGAAACGACACGGGACACTCCCACATGGCGATTTTTGAAAAAAATACGATATGACAAAGCAATAATAAATAGCAAGGAAGTACATTGATACCCATTGAATGCTGTTTAGAGTGCAAATAAACATGTGTGCTGCAATCTTACAGTCAGAAGTTTAATAATTCCTAAACACTGTTGTAATAATAAATATGAGAGAGAGAGAGAGAGAGAGAGAAGTAAAAACAGTAAATAACAAGTGTTTAACAATAAAAAAAGGGAAAAACATAGAAGTAAAACCATAACGTTGAAAAACAAAAGAAAATAAACATAATGGAGGACAGGCTTGGCAAGAAAGTTCAGGGCCCACAAAAGAGATAATTAAAACTTGAAACGTAAAAAGACAGAGAAAAGGAAACCAAAAATAAACATTTAGAAAACAAGCTAATTTCCAACCGAGCAAATTCCAGATGATGGTGGTTTCTTCAGAATTCTTAGCTCTCTCTCATAAATGCCATTGGAATTTAAAAAATGTTTTGTCTCAGTAATGAACAGCTTTAACAATCCCACTTGTCTTTTAGAGCAACAGACCATGTAGTGGACGTGACTCGAGAGATTAGATCTGGTGGGCGAAGTGCCGATGAGCTTCGAGAAGCACCAATCTGACTGTTCGAAGCATCAATGAGTCTAGATCAGGTGAGAAAAACCAGATCAAGAGAGGGTGATCATTGAGGGTCAGTCTTTTTTGGCCCCATGTTGAGAAAGCGTCGTTACTGTGTTTCTGTCACCAACTCACCTCCATATTTAAAAACTTTTATTTTTATTTTTATTGACACACTAAGGACATACAGGCAGCTATGTCCACGGCATGTTTGTGTCCGACAAGGACACAACTGTATTTTTTCTGTGTCAGTGCTTCTTAGGTATTCTAAAGTCTTGCAAATTTTTTTTATTTTAGGATCATGATAAAAGTATATAACTATATAGAAATGATAAGAAATAGCAGAGCCTCTGATAGGGAGATATCAGCACTAACATTCTTAGGATGTTCAAAAAAAAAAAGAAAAGAAGATATTTGCATATAATTAGTATTAAGTTTATATCAAAATTGATAACGAACCGAGTGCTCTGTTGATTTGATCCATCTTTGCAGCTTCTGATTGTAAGATTACAGAAGCCTTCTTTCCATCAGCAATATTGATGTTGGCCTGCCTTTCTCCTGTAAAGGGGCATTAATTTCCAAGAAAGCATCAGGCTACCTACTTTTTATTTTTTTAATAAGTGCATCAGGCTACCTACTTGAATAGTGAAAGGTGCTAAGCTCAATCAAATTTACAGATGAATCAAAAAGACCATAAATGATCACTACACCCTTAAGGTTAAGTACATTTATATAACCACATGGAACAACATGGCATATCAAACTGGCTTCATTACCTTCAGATTCAAGAACTTGAGCTCTCTTCTTTCGTTCTGCTTCAGCTTGCATCTCCATAGCTACCCTCACTCCACGAGGAGGAGATATATCCCCTGAAGGAAGATGAGTGAAGCAAGCCAGTATAAGAGATGATGTGGGAAAATTACAATGAAAAGTCGGCTACAAGAACAAAAGCCAAAAGTGACTAACTTATTTCATAACGGAGGCACTGCAGGCCCCAATCTCTTGCAGCCACATTAATAGACTCCTGCAACATGAAGCCATTACAAAAAGCTATTACCCTTTTTCTCTCTAAATTAATTTATGAAATTGTCAAAAAAATCTTGAAACTGCAGAGAACTGAAATTAAATTCAAGGCTTATTGGTAAACAGATTAGAAAGTACTACAACCTCTAAATACAGTAAGAAGAAAACTGCAGGGAAAAGCAGCCACATTGTTGAACCACTTGTTCCAACTTTTAAATTTTAATCCTATCCCTTGGATTTTAGATGATTTCCTGTTAGTAGCAAAATAGCAGACACATCCTAATAATCTGAATGCAACTCACAGAGTCACAAAAAACCAGAATTCAAGTCAAGGCAATGCAATCTGCTTTTCTATGCAAATACTAGGCATATGCATGGTTGTCAAAATCCAGATCTCAACCTTAAATTTTTTTGGTTATAGGAACCTAGAAGCTCAAAAGGGTGAAATTTGAATTTAAAATCTTTTAGGATGAGGATTCATATTGTATGGATTTCTATGGGATCATGGGAGCTAGTAAGATCACAATCCAACCTATAATTTTGCTGATCCACAATTGACCTTGACTTACTTTTCATATAGGAATACTATAAATGTGAGAGCCAAAAGGCCCAAAGAATACTTAAATGTTTTTAAATTAAGAATGGACCTGGAATAAGGAACCCAACTGCTCCCCCTCCCCTCCCTCCCCACCCCCTACCCTGAATATGGAAGCAGGAGCTGGGTTGTTAAAACGGAATTCAAAGCAGATCATGATAATTGGTTTCATTTGAGTATCAATTAATTAGAACATAAAAACATAGTTTATGCACACAAGCCTATTGCCTATTTTAGACTTGTCCTCACATAACCTTCAACAGCTTAACCTTATTTCTATAACACATATTTATTGATGTAGCCAATTGTGTTTCATTGCAAAAGGTATCAAGTTAGAATGAAATAAACTTATAAAGGATTTACTCCCAAGTCCCAACTCCTACCCCACCCAAGCTCCCAAAGAATATCAGTGTCCAAAAAGAGAAAAAAAGGGGGGTGGGGAGGAAAAGGGAGAATGCTAGAAAAAAATGGTGGAAATGAAAACTTAAGGCCCAGCCTGACTAGTCTGTTAAGGATCTATAGTTAAGCCCAAAATTTTGGAACAAAGACTTGGTTGTTGTTGTATATTAATTACTGCCATTTTTATAAAGTAAAGCCACAAAAACTAGGTATGAGCATGAACTGCATGGAATATTTTCCTTATAGAATCCAAAATGCATTTTTCCTTAGGTTAGGAGTAACAGTAGGAGGTGTACTAGTGTGTGTGTGTGTGTTTGTGTTTTTTTTTATGATAAGTAATGTAAATTTTATTCAACTCAGAAAAAAGAGTCACCCAAGCATGCATGATTTATATAACTGGGGACCAATACAATCAAGTACACAAATTACAAGCATCCGTCAAAGTGTAAACCAAGAAAATAGAATGACTTCCTACAATTAACATCCATTATGATAACATTTTAAAGAAGAAAATTTTTTGGTTTTCATTCGTATCAATGGTATGCTTTACATGCTTGAATCCACTGAATCATAAGTTTTAATCATAGAAAACTAAAACAGAAAATCGAAACAAGAATGCACATGCCAGACTATTTTCACAAACAAAACTATAAAAACAACTTGAGCCAAACAAACTAACCACAATCTTCTCATTCAATGTGTCTCTTTCCTCAAACGTCTTGTCGAGAGTGATCTTACCAAGCTCACTACGCATTGTTGTTTGTGCGAGCTGAATCACCGCGAATATGGGATTCTCAACACCATAAGAGGCCAGCTTAGGGTCCACAATCTGCACCAAAAAGGCATTTAAACCAAGCAAACCCCTTAAGCAACAATCCAAACAACAACAAACCCAGATAACATTCAACCCAATAGAGCTTAAAACAAGGCATACCCATTAACCAAAACACGAAAATAACAAAGACCCAGTTGTTAAAATGTCAAGAAGTACCTTAATGTAAAGCACCCCATCAATCAAAATGTTGACATTATCCTTAGTGATAGCAGACTGGTCAGGAATGGGAATGGCCTCTTCCTTCAAGGAATGGACATAGGCAATCCGATCGACCAACGGAATCAAGAAATGGATACCGGAGGGCAAAGTCTTCACATACTTCCCGAACCTCTCAATCACATACGCCTTCTTCTCCGGCACAATCCGAATCCCCCAATTCACTGGCGGAGTTATCTCATAACTTTCCTCACACAAAAAACAAAAAAAATCAACACCCAATTATTAAACAAAAGCAAAGAATCCAAGCAATTATAGGTGAGAGTACCTGGTGCCTTGGTCGCGAACAGTGCGGAGAAAGCGGACTGGGACGGTGGAGGAGGAAGAGAAAGGAGATTGGGGAAATGGGATAGGCTTGGAAGAAGGATTGGAGAGTTGGGTTTGTTTCAGAATCAAGGAAGAGAAAGGTCTGAGAGCATTGGTTGTAGTGGTGGTGGTGGTGGTGTTGTTAATGGCGGATTGGCGAAGGAGTGTAAGAGAAAGGGATCTCAGTGAATTGGCTTTCAACATGTTCATTTTTTCTTTTTCTTCAAGTTTCTTGGTTTCTGGGGTTTTGGGTATTACAAGTACTAGTACTGTGTACTAGTAGAAATGGTTGTTATATGAAGGGGTTTTTCTGGAAAAGGTAAAGCCCTGGTAAAACCTTTTCCTGGATTTTCTAGTTTTCTACCTTTTACTTTCAGCTCTCTTTTTACTAGTTTGACAGCAAAGTGAAGTAGCTAGTTTGTGTGTTCCAGTTACCTCAATTGATAAAATTTTTTATGGTTGTATAAAAGATCTGAGATTTAATCTCTACCTACATCAAAAACTTATTAGTGTCTTAGTCTGATGATAAAAAGCTATCATCAAGAGTAGACGACATATGATAGTGTAAAAGGAAAGGAAAGGAAACGAAATTAGGAATTTTTTTTTTTTTTTTTTGGGAGCAAAGGGTTTTTCTAATTTGGGTTTTGTCGATCAAGTTTACTTGTTTTGCAAGTTGTATAAGGAAGTAAGTATATTAAAATAATTACAAAAGGAACCGGTTAAAACCTTTGCTTGCTGGCCAAAGAAACTTGGGCCAATTATAAACAAATCATGTGGAAGCGGGTGTTTTGCTTTCTCATTGAAACTTTTTTTTTTTTTTTTTTTCACTTTTCAAACTTTGTATTTAAATAATCATTTTCTAGTAAATAAAGAAATAATGAAATTTTTATTTGCATAATTCTAATCTATTTGGTTGATATCATCGGAGTAAGATTTTTTTTTTTAATTTTAATTTTGACGTTTGCTTAGCTATTTTGTCTGCCAAAAGTCATATGTGTTACTTGAACTTCAATTTTTCTTAATTTAAAGATTTAAGATTTTCAATCATTATTGAGTTTATTATAAATTTACCTGAGGATTTTCAAGATTATAGAAATCTTTTATTTTTGAATGGTCTTGTTTAGACTTTTTGGAGTAAATATTTGGTCAACTCCATAGCATTAAGAAGAGCTTGTATATAGCTTCTTCCAGTAAATATTTGGGCAATTACATAGGCACATTTGAAGCTATTAATTTGATACTGGCATTGTTTCCATAAGATGAAATTTCTTATTTGGAATCCTTTGAACATCACGTACACCTTGTTTAGATGATTATCTGGAGTTAATCCAATCTTCTTGATTAAGATACATATATTCTTGAATTGAGATTAATTTTAGTTGCCCAAAACAAAACCTACCTTGATCTTACAGATATTCATTTTAAATATCAAATAAACGTGTCTGATGATTGGACTCAATCCATATCCATCATAGTACCCAATCATGAAAATACTTTGGACAAAAGAATATTTTTATTGACTATTATTACTCTTCAAGGAGACACCTTAGAATAGTTAAAACAATGGAAGAAATCAGAAGAAGGTAAAACATCAATTAATTTACTTTCTATTTCTTCTTCTTATATAGATTTAATGGTATTTTAAGATAATTTACAAGAAAATTTAAAGAATAATTATGTGGTTATATTGTAGAACCAACATTACAAGAATATACTAATTTCATGGCTAATATTATTGTAGTTTTGGAGGGATAGAGATAGGGGAATGTGATATCCAACTTGTTTGGATTTGAGTGTGAATTTGGACTTTGAAGGCATTGCATGAGCGTGTGCTAAGTTGCCACATCAGACATTCAAACTAAGCTATATATGCAATTACAATATATGAATCGCATTTTTTTCAAGTTGTGAGTCTTGTGACAAATGATATTAGAGTAGACTTAGTGGTGTGATCTTGTGTTGTGCATGCATTATGTTGATTCTTCTAAGTAAATAACATTTTAGGATCTTGTGACAAATGATCTTCTCGAAAATGATATTAGAGTTGACTTAGTGGTGTGATCTTGTATTATTTTTCCTCAAAAAAAGAAAAAAAGAAAAAAAAGGAAGATAACTAAAACTTTACTTTTTAATAAAATAAACGTGTAATCTCAAATATTTTACTTTATTTGGAGACAAGGAATGTGTGGAAATACCAGTACAATACTCGCTAATGTGCAGGTTCAAATATTTCACTTGGTTTGGGACATAAGAATAACATATATGGCCCAAGGAAATATGTGCGTGTGTGAAGATATCAATACTCATTGATGCACTATGTGGCATGAGGGCATCTCAGCATAATGGGTGCGAGTGTGTACTAAGTTATACACGTTGGGTGTTCTATTATATATAATTTATTAGGACATCCATATCAGTGGATGTAAAATTTTGCAAAATACAAAAAGTAAGAAATTTTACACATTTTGCTCCAAAAATCTTTTACATCAATCAAACCAAAGTTGTCTAAATATCCAAAGTTGCTACAGTAACTGTGTATATTTACACAGTTACTATATCTTTCTATTTTTTTAAAAAAATTTTTCTCTCTCATCTCTCATCTCTCATCTCTCTCTCTCTTCCTTTGCCATCTTTCTCCTTTTATCTTCTTTTAAATCTAACAACAAATCATAAAATTCTTCAAACTTAATCTAAATCAAGATCCCAAATTCATCAAACCCTCTCCTCAAAAAAAAAAAAAAAAAAAAAAAAAAAAAAAAAAAACATCAAACCTATATAAATAATCAAACCCAAATTGCAAAAGAAGAAGAAGAAAATGCAAAAATAGTAGAAGAACAAGCGTCACTAATGGCGGCTTCAGTGTTCCTCAGCAGCAACTCAAAGCCTCTAAGTACTTCATCATAGCCTCTTCAATGTACCCAGACAAAAACATTAAATTTCTGTTCTTTTTAAGCTTACCCACCATCTTCTCAAAAAAAAAAAAAAGCTTACCCACCAAAAGTTTTCTCTCTTTAACTTCTTGTTTTAGCATTAGCAGAAGAAGAAGAAAGAAGAAGATGCTAAAGAAGAAAAAATGCAGAAGAAGAAAGAAGGAGAAGGAAAAAAAAAAAAAAAAAAAAAGAAGAAAGAAGAAAGAGAAAAAGAAAAAGAAAGAGAGATAAAGATAAGATATATTATTGGAGTTGGCATGTGTGTCAAAGTTGGTGGGGCCATGGGTAGCTGTGAAATAATAAAAAAATGTGAGAAAAATATTATTTAAATAAAAGAGAGTGTAGATTAGACAAACTAATGTAGGTGTTTTGTAAAAATGAGTGTGTAAAATAGAAAAAGTAGGATTTTTTTGCAAAATAGACAAAAATTTTACGTCCATTGATGCGGATACTTTATGAGGAGTTTTGATTGTTCCAATCCATTATGTGCATTCTATGATTATTTTAAGCAATTTGTGTGTGTCTATATATATATATATATATATATGATTGATAGTAGTGTTCTATTCTTTAGTTAGACCGTTTCACTCTTTGTCCATGAGACACCTTGTAAATGTCATGAATTGATAATGCGATGGATGAAATTTGAGACCTTTGAATTTATAACACGTCCTTTAAGTCCATTGAATCTACCATTTGATTGTCCTCGAAATAACTATTCCAATACTCATTACTTATTAGCATCGTACAAAGCAACACAATTGATATATTCAAAACTAATTGTTACTCCTACATCCTTACCATTGTCACCTTTACTCCATTTTTTTATTCACTTAACAATTTGTGATTGAAAGAGAACAAAGGGGGAAAAAAGATGTTTACTTGAAAGATCAAGAAGAGATAATAATCATAAAGAGTAAGGGTGTGCATTAAACTTACCAATTTAAAAACCACCAAACTCAACTCGACCTAATATGTTGTGTTGTAATGTTTTAGAGCCACATGACATTACTAGGTTGGTCATGACACCATTTTGCATTACCCAATAAAGTGCTAGTCACATTTGTGCTATACTCCAAAAGGAATAGTCAAGTTACATTTAGAGCTTCTCATAATCAAATATATAGCTCACTTCGATCTAGTAAACACTCAATGTAAAACTCATCACACACATATAATATACAATTATTCAATCCAATCCACACAATTTGAGGTATAATATGTTGGGTTTTGATTGACAAACTTTTCAACTCAAATAACATGACCCAATCCACACTATTAATAATTTGAAAAAACAGATAATTTTAATTTTTTAGTTTTTGATACTTAATTTAAATTTGTTATTTTAATTTATTTTTAAAATTTAGGATTTGGTTTTAATGAAGTTGGAATGTTAATGGTATAAATTGTAATAATTTATTGAGTAGTAAACTTAAGTAGTTAAAAATAAATTTTTTTATTAGTCCTTAAAAAAAAAAAAAAAAAAAAAAACCAACTTGACAACCCAATCAAATTTGATCCATGGGGTTAGGTTGGGCTGGTTTTAAACCTACCATGAGTTGAGTTGAGTTGTAAAATTTTCAATCTGAGAAAATCAAATTGAGTTGAAAATAATGCAAGCCCAAACTTAACCCAACATATACACCCTCCAAACACACATAGGGGTTAAGAGGGAGGGAGTGATAGAGAAGGGAAAAAAAAAAAAAGAATTATGATTTTTCTAAAACTCATATAATTTCATAATAAAATAAAATTTTAATATACGTATTTATTTATATTTATTTGTTTTTCATCTACCCTGGTTAAGTGGCGGGGGAAAATAAGAAAATAAAATGAACAGCTCCCCAACCTTCAGTGAGATGGTTTAACTTGACTCATTCAGAACAAATTTGGACAAGTACTTTTGGGTGAGTAAAATGTTGGGTACATAATAATGGAAACTTAACAGAACAATGATGAACTTTCAAGCTAGTGATTTGCTAAAGAAGAAGACCCTGGCTAGGGAAACTTTGATGGTTAAGTTAAAAAAAAAAAAAATTAGTGGAGAAAATGGAAAATAAAAGAGCTATGGTGCATAGAGGTTTTAGGTGGAAAATTTGTTGGGGTTTATGTCCTAAAATCTAATTTATTGGCATGTTATAAATAATTAAATTTTTTTTAATTATATGAGACTATTTATAAATGAACTAATGGCACATTATCATGGTCCTTGAGATGCATTGCATGTGATTTAGTTATAGAAGATATAAATCACAAGTTCCTTGTAAACTCAAAACGTAGTTCGTAGTTGGAGATGAAATTGGCCATTTCATTTGTGAAGACTATAACACATCAACTAAGATGGTTTATCTTGATCATGGAAGTAGAGACTTCTAGTTGATGTGTCTTAAGTGTTAAGACATATTGAATTGGACCGCTGTGAGATTAATTATTCAATCAACAACTATCACCTGTCACCTGAATAATTAATCTCACGACTTTTAATTTCATAGACTCTCAATCCTGAGAGGATAGTGAACCCGATAATGAAATATAGGTTACTTTGATATATCGTGAATGAGATATAATATTGACGGTCAAAACCTCAGTATGTTGGATAACCACACGTAGTGTTGAGGGAACACATATTCTCAATATGGAATTCATAATCTCTTTTTATAGAGATACGGAATATCTAATTAAGATAAGTTTAATGGGAACTAGTTATTCAGGGCGTCCACTTTAGTGAGGAGTTACTAAAGTTTATATTTATTGAAATCGGATTTCAATAAATATGAATAACTAAAAGATTAAACCGGGTACTCAATGATAAAATAGTTGTTTACAAAGTGACAGTTCATTAGGACTTTGTTCACTATGGATATTTCATGGAGGGGCCAAATGATATCATTAGTCTTAGGATATAATTTATTAATAAGGCCTAGAGTGCAATTATATTTATATAATGACATTAAATATAATTAATGGTAACTTTGAACTTGTCGTCAAGAGTTAACAGATAAGCCTAAGGCCCATTGGAGTTAGAGCCTTATTTGTTCCCTTTGGTCCCATATATCTAAAGCCACAGACTAAAGCCCAATTAGGCAGGGCCAAAAGGCTAACCCAATTAGATAATCAGTTTTTATTTAAATAGAGTTATTAAATAAAGTAATTACTAAGGTAGTTAAAAATGTACGTATGATGAAAAGAAAAGAAAACAGTTTTTCTCTACAATGAGAAGAAGAAGAGCTTTCTTTTGAGGATCAACGTACATAAAGATTGATTGAGAGACCATTCTTCTTGGGTTCCATGTGGAATTGGGATGTTGATTAGAGGTATTCTCAAGTCTAGGTTTTGAATTTTACTGCATCAAGGTACGCTTTCTATTCTTTGTTCTAGAATTCTAAGTTACATGTTATCTCTCATGAATGAAGTAGATCCATGTTTATTGCTTTCGCTGTATGTTTTGTATGAGATGCAAAACCAGATTTTCCAACAATTGGTATTAGAGCGGTCTTCAATATCATGCTTGTATAGTTGTATAACATGTGATTGAGTTTTAGAATTAAAGAAAAACATTTTCTTGGTGTTTCAAAATTCTACAGTAATTTTCTGCATAATTTTGTTTTAGAACTATTTTTTGTTAAAACCAGATGCTGTGATTAATATATGTGATATATTGATTGTTGATTCGGAAACCATTGGCTTGATATTTGTTTTAATTATGGGTCTGACATGATTCGTAAAGGCAATGGTTGTTTCTGTTTTAGTGCGGTGTATTTTTAGTCCAAGTATTGGAGTTGCACGCCGCCAACATATATTGCTAGGTTTATTGCTAGGTATATTGCTAGGTTTATTGCTAGGTTTATTGCTATTGGGAGTGATATATTGCTAGGTTTAAACAATTAAACATATTTGATGTGTAGGGTTAAAATTGTGATAAGATCATAATGATTTCAAGACAATCCACTTGTTTTGAAATTTCTAGTGGGAGAGAGATAAAAGGGTTGGATCTTACGACCTCCATTATCGATTCATAGTAGTATGGGTAAGCACCTCGTCTTGGTGTATATGCCTTGTGATCCCAAAGAAGGGTGTTTTGTTTCATGGTACTACAAATTTAAACATTATAAGGGAGATGAAATGTGACTACACATGATTCTAGATAATGATGTACATTAGACTAAGTGTAATGTTAACCTCCCAAAGGAGCTATGTCATTATTACTTAGAGGCTAAAGGAAGAGCGGCAAATTATTTTTACTTGGTAAGAGTTACCATGATAGCATTAAAAATGAGAATAGTTCTCACTTGATCATAGGGGTTGGTATTCACTCTATGCTGAGGAATATTAGTTGAGGGATGTTGAGGTCTAAAAAATCACAGCACCTAGACCCAAAGAAATAACACAAAGGACTGTGGAAAATGAAATTAAAAAAAGAGAGGTGGTAAGCCCAAAAGGCTTGAAGCCCAAAAAAGACCATGAAATACGAGCCCTAAAGCCTATGAAGGAAAAGAAAAAAAAGAAAAAAGAAAAGAGATCCAAATCAGAAAATGGAAGAAGAACCAGCGTAAAAGAGCTGAGTCGGGATTCCCAGAGACTGCCAAAGGCTTGGGATCCCCGAGGCATATGGCATAGCTAAGACAGGATTAAGACAGCTCAAAGGAAAACACCAAAAAAACACTAGAAACAAAGAGCAGATACGTCATTCTCAAGTATTAGAGATCCAGCAAGAAAAAGGGAGAAAGTCTAGAGTAGCCTCTCACAATGCAAAAGGAACGGTACCTCGGGGAACCAGAACAAGGAGCTGTAAAAAAAGGAAGTAGCAGCAAAAAACTTTTGAACTAGCAGAGTTGGATTCCGTCCACTCAGGAAAAATGACAAAAAAGGAAGGACGACCAAAAGTTGAATCATAAGGAACGTGACATCAAGTGCACTATGGAATAGAAAAGTCAGCCATGGTTTTCGAAGAAACAGCATCAAAAGGAAGAAAAAATGAGAAACAGGGAAAAGCTCGGCCTTCTGGGCAATGGGCACAAAATAGGCTCTGGTACACAAGGAGCAAAACAGTGGAATCAATGGTTCCTCGAGACTCTAGATTAACACTATAAAAAGGGGAGAAAGCAATTGAAGAGGCACAACAGAATCATTTTAGAAAAACTCTGTTAAAGAACTCAAAGAAAGTAGAGAATATCTCCCGGTATCCTAGAAACAACCACTATAGCACATACTTGGATTCAAAAGGATTCAAATTTTGCAAGTATTAGAGGCTTGGATAGCCATCAAAGTTTGTGATTTTTGAGCTTATTTGAACCTTGTATCACATCTTAGTGAGCACGTTGTAACCATAATTAAGGAAAACTAATGAAGTATTTCCTATTAATTTGAGGACCCCTAACAATTGTTTTCTTTTGTGCATTTCTTGATTACTTTGCATTTCCTTTTGCTGTCTTCATTTGTTGTTCAATACAAATATTCTCGTTTGCTAGTTTATGTGTATTGTAGGAAGCATGCCTTGTGCATAACTTGGTTCTTAAACAGCCCCTTTAACTGCGGTGAACCAAGCCCAGTCCACCAAACCACAATCATTTGGCCCAGGATCCTTGGGCCTGCGTGCTAAAGAAAAAGGCACCCTCACAAGGGATTAGGTTATTGTTGCACCTAGTATAGTATAGTTTTCAGGTTCCATACTACATGGTTATGGATGCAAAACTATAATGTCCTTGTATTTATGTTCATAGTCTCAAAATAAAGTTGTCATAAATTTTGTTCTCTAACTACTATTTTAATTGAATCATATTAACTAAGAAGAAATAATTTTGGACATGGTTCTTAAAGGAGTTGAAGAACATAAATATGTTTCGATTCAGCATTGTCATAATTTCCTATACATGATGCATTTATGGAAGATAGCTTATGATGTGATCATAGTCTCCATTGAAATGCTAAAATGTTACATTGGCTTCTATCTCAGTTGTGCTACAACATGAGATGCAAGAGTTAGTACTAGACTTAGACTTTATATTAAGTATAAATGATATGTTTTATTGAGTGCTAAGAAAGGCTTAAGGAGTTCCAATTCTATATCATTTTATGAAAATATTTTGTTTTTAAATGAATTGGAATTCTTAGATGTAGAGATTAAATGTTAATCTCATATGGATATGATCTGTAAGTCCTTGTTAGAATCATTTGATCAATTCAGATTGTTTTGAAAATAAATTATTTTTATATTATCTGAGTTGATAAGTGAGTTCTAAGCAACGAAAGACATCCTCAAAGCTAAGGCTAGGATCAATATGATTTAGTTCAAATTCTTATCTTGAACCGAAAGGTAAGGATGGTAAGAAGAGAAATTATAATACCAAACAGTTGGACAGATTAGTTGCCCTAGTAGTTGCCAAAAAGAAATTAGACTCAAAAGTATGACAAAAAAGAAAGTGTTTCTGTTTTGGTAAAGTTTAGCATTGTCAATGATTGTTTTTTTCTAGATGGAAATTTATATGTTTTACTTTTTAAAGAGAAAGTTTCCATCATTTGGTATTATATATTTTGGCACTTATGTCTAGATCTTATTAATCTAAATGATATTCAAGATTGGTGAAAGATGAGCTTTTAGAACCATTATTTTGTTATAATCCCAGTTTATGAATTCTATTTAGAGGATGATATGATCTAAGGCTCCTTTTCGTAAAGGAATGAAGTTCCAATGACTTTTTTAAGTCAGTGCATACATGAAAGAGGAATATGGCTCTTTTAAAGGTAGAATGTTCTAGAAGAAAAATGGCAGAATTTGTTGTAGGACAACTATAAAATACATTTAGAAATGAGATGGTTGTATTAGATACACCACAAGACATTATTTTGTAGATAACTATTACATCGGTACAATATCGTAGTGGGAGGATTATCAATTACTAAATAAATTCATACTTTTGGGATAAACTTTTGAAGTCATTCCACAAGGATATGAATTTGATCCTCGATCCTACGTAAAGGCAATAGATGATATGAATATGGATTACTAGATCAAGGTTATGTGAATAGAATTAGATTCTATTTAAAGTCTAGAGCTTGTAGAGGCATTTAATGGCATTAAGCCTATTGTTTTCAAATAGGTCTACAAGAAAATGAGATTGATTAAGGGTGTGCAGAAAACCCGCTAACCCGCCAAACCCGACTCAACCCAACATAACCCAACCCACTGGGTTGGGTCGGTTCTTAGAGCTTGGTGGGTTGGGTTGGGTTGGATTACAAAATTTTTTTTTATAGTGGGTCGGGTTGGGTTTGGGTTATAAAATTACAAACCTGCCAAACCCGACCCAACCCACCCATATTTTAATATATATTTAAAATATATTATATATTTAATAAATTTTAAAAAAAACCAGCTGTAGAGCACTTCCTTAGTTCCTACTATCATATATAATATAAAATCCTATTTGTTCTTTTAATATATATTTAAATATATTATATAATTAGTATAAAAATTTTAAAATTTTTTTGTTTATAACTGAGTTAGGAACTCATGTATATTTTCTTTATCAACTCAGTTGGATACTTAAACATATTGTGTTTACAACTAAGTTGGAATATTAGTTTATATATTAATGTATATTTTGTTTATCAACTCAGGTAGCAAGTGTGATATATTTTTTTCTGTTCAATTTAATAATAATAGTAATAAAAAAAATTGTCCAACCCATGGGTTCAACCCGACCCAATCCAACCTATGTGAGTTGTGTTGGGTTGGGTTGGACTTTTGTGATGGGTTGGGTTGGGTTAAATTTTTTTTGACCAACCATGGTGGGTTAGGTCAAAAAATCCCCTCAACCCGACCCAACCTGATCCATGCACACCCTTAAGATTGATAGATTAGAAGGTGTAAACCTTCAAAGTTAGGACCTAGTGGCGAAAAGATTTATTCAAAAAGAAATGGTTCGACTATGAAAATATTTTTTTTACCAATAGTCAAGTTTGACTTTATCTAGATTCTCTTATTCATTATATTTCATTTGGATGAAATATGACAATGGATATCAAGAAAGCTTCTTTTAGTAGCAATCTTGAGAAAGACATTTATATGATGTAATTAGACTTGTTCATAACAAAGAACCGGTGGTGTTTAGTATGCAAGTTGCTTAAAGTCCATTTATGGATTAAAGCAAGCATCTGAATCATAAAATATCATCTTTGATCAAGCAATCAAGTTGTTTGATTTTGATCAAGTATTAAAAAGGCCTTATGTGTGTAAAAGCTATATAGAATAATAAATCTCTTAATGTATGTTGATGACATTCTAATAATTTAGAATGATGTAGAGTTATTGTCATCAATGGAGTTTTTTTTTTTTTTTTTGGTTGTCTAGTCCAGTTTGATATAAAGTACTTGGGAAAAACTGGCCACATCCTAAGAATTAAACTTTGTTAAAATTTAGAAATTAGTATGTTGGGTTTATCTCAAACTGCTTAAATAGATTAGATTCTAGCCAAATATAGCATGTAATACTTCAAGAAATGATTCTTTCCTTTTAAGTTTGAAGTTATTTTATGAAGGACTATAGTCCTAAGACATATAAAAGGAAGAGCATATTAAAACAGTTCTTTATACCATATCAATAAGAAATCTTTATGCTATGCTATATACTAGGCTAAATATCTATTTTGCGGTGGACATGGTAAGCAAATATCAATTGAATCTAAGATCACTTAATTTAGTGGGAGTAAAGCATATACTCAAATATCTTAGGAGAATGAGGGATAATATGCTTGTTACCCAAAGTGAAGGTTTGATGGTTACTGGTTGTACAAATATTGACTTGTAATTTGATTGTGATTCGTGAAGTTGGACTTCAAGATATGTGTTCATCCTAGGTGATGAAGATACACATTAAGCATAAGTATTATCTCATTAGAGAGATATGAGTATGTGAGATGTATTACTAGAAAAAGATAATTTATGCAATAAATCTGGTTGAAACTTGTTTCCAAACCCTACCTTAGAGTGACTATGAATTACTCTAAAGGGAAATAAGTGTCGAATATATAGTAAATTGTCTTTGAGGGCAAGTGGGAGATTGTTGGGGTTTATGCCATAAAATCTAATTTATTGGCATGTCATAAATAATTAAATTGTTTAATTATATGAGACTATTTATAAATGAATTAATGAGACATTATCATGGTCATTGAGATGCATTGTATATGATTTATGTGATTTAGTCACAGAAGATATAAATCACAAGTTCCTTGTAAACTCAAAACGTAGTTCGTAATCGGTGATGAAATTGGGTGTTTCATTTGCAAAGACTTTAACACATCAACTAAGATGGTTTATCTTGATCATGGAAGTAGAGAGTTCTAGTTGATGTGTCTTAAGTGTTGGGACATGTTGAAATGGACTGTTATGAGATTAATTATTCAATCAATAATTGTTACCTGAATAATTAATCTCACAGCTTCTAATTTCATAGACTCTCAATTCTGAGAGGACAGTGAACTCAATCATGAAATGTAAGTTATTTTGATATATCAGGAGTAAAATATAATATTAACGGTTAAAACCTCAGTATGTTGGGTAACCACACATAATGTCGAGGGAACACATATTCTCAATATGGAATTCATAATCTCTTTTTATAGAGACATGAAATATCCCCTTGAGATTAATTTAATAGGAACTAGTTATTCAGGGTGTCCACTTTAGTGAGGAATTACTAAAGTTTATATTTATTGAAATCGGATTTCAATAAACATGAATAACTAAAAGATTAAACTGGGTACTCAAGGATAAAATAGTTGTTTACAAAGTGGAATTCATTATGGATATTTCATGGAGTGGTCAAATGATATCATTAGACTCCTGGGATATAATTTATTAATAGGACCTAGAGTACAGTTATATTTGGACTTGTCAAGAGTTGACAGATAAGTCTAAGGCTCATTGGAGCTAGAATCTTATTTATTCCCTTTGGTCCCATATATCTTAAGCCACAAACTAAAGCCCAGTTAGGCAGGCTGATGCAGCGTAGGTGTGTAGAAGCAGAATCTATAACACATAAATACTGCAACTCTTCCACTAAACCTAAGTTCTATAAGAACACTAGGCTAATAGGCAAAATAATAGAGAAAACCTCTCTAGCAAACTTTTATTCAAAAACACACATAACAATAATAATCAACTCCCCTATAAAGAGTATTTATAGGAATAGAATTTCTCCTACTCCTTTTAGGAAATGAAATAATAAACCTACTTCTAGTTGAGAAAGGAAAAACAATTTAACTAGGAAAAGAAAAACAATTAAAATCCTAATTCAACTAAAAAAATGATTTTAATTCAAAGTACTAGTATAAATAAATCCTAATTCAACAAGGAAAAAGAAAACAACATAAAATATTAAAATATTTTATTCTTCCTTAATCAATCTGCATCACAGGCCCAAAAGGCTAACCTAATTAGATAATTATTTTTTATTTAATAAGAGTTATTAAATAAAGTAATTACTAAGGTAGTTAAAAATGTACGTATGATGAAAAGAAAAGAAAACAATTTTTCTCTACAATGAGAAGAAGAACTTTCTTTTGAGAATCAACGTACATAAAGACTAATTGAGAGACTACTCTTTTCAGGCACCATGTGGAATTGGGATGTTGATTAGAGGTATTCTCAAGTCTTGGTTTTGAATTTCATTGCATCAAGGTATGCTTTCTATTATTTGTTCTAGAATTCAAGGTTACATGTTATCTCTCATGAATGAAGTAGTTATCTCTCATGAATGAAGTAGATCCATGTTTGTTGCTTCCACTGTGTGTTTTGTATGAGATGCAAAATCGAATTTTCCAACAAAATCGACCTAAGACTTGGTCGTAGACTTGCAAGCTAGTTGTCCTCTCGTGTCAGCTGAAGGGATTTGTGTTAGGGCAACAATCCTAGGATGTAGACATATGTGATAGATCTAATAGCCTTAAATGTGATATTCAGAGTTTGGTTATTTTGTTAGGCTATAAAGATCAGCCACTATGCTAGGCTATGGCCCTCGGATAGTTTGTATTCAATATTGGACTGTAAGACTAAACCCCCCACAATACCTACCAGTCGGTTTATTATTTCCATCCTTATCAAAGAACATAGACAAAATGGTGGGGGTCCTAAACTATAGATCTTTATAATCTTTAATGATGTGATGCCTTCCAATCCTCCAATAATCTTACTCTTAACAATTATTGCTAAGAAGAATATCCATAATAATGCCAATTTCGCTCCGGTAGGTAATGAGTTATGCACACGGCTCTAAACTAAAGCTGCGTGTCAATGTATTCAATGATTGTTTAAAGAAACCAATCTTCATCAGACAATTTACCTGAAGCGTTCCAGCACATTTACCAATTTCGTGTACGGCATAATGTTGTTCTTTATAAGTCTATTGCATAATGAAGCTTTGAGCAAACCATATACCTTTTCCTAGGTCTCTTGTCTTACTAAGAAAAGCGGCCAACATACATGTGATCCACAACAATTTTCAGACAAGATAGCTACGGTTGCAACATACTGACTAGGACTCTGTATATATCATAATGTGCAGGTAATATGCAATTAAGGTTTTGCTAATTTTTGTATTGTGCAAAGCACACACATGTTAGCTCTCCTTGTCTAGAAAATCAAGCAAAATCGCTTCATATCAAACCAATACTTAAAGAATTACATTGATGCTTACGTGCATGGATCAACATTTTAACACAATTTCCAAACGATCTGTGATCTTTCCAACTTTTTAGCTCAAATTAAGAAAAAAGCATTGATATTCCCTAAACTTGAACCTATGATACAAATGCATTATCATCTTCTACACTTTGAAGACATAATGACTTCAATAAAAATACACACATTTCTAAATGGCTTTCATATAAGATGCCTGCCTCTGCCTCATTTAGGACACAATTAAGACTATCTATCAAGCCCTGAATCTGTGAATCACCCCCATGGCTATGTGGCTTCACTTGAAAGAAGCACAAGAATAGCCACTGCAAAGTCCGGTGGCGCTGTTGTAGGGAAACAAAGCAATAGGCCTACTTTGTTGCAGCTCAGGAATTGGACCCTCCGTGGTCAGAAACTCAACCACCTCCTCCATACGTGGCCTGCCTTTAGCCTCATTTAGTGTACAAAGCAACCCAATTTCCAAAACCCGAATTGCTTGCTTCAAGTTGATTACTGTTCCCATTCTTCCATCCACCACCTTCACTTTTTCATCAATTTCATGCATTCTCCAAGCAAAATCCAACAAGTCCCTCTCTTTCTGATCCATCTCTGAGTCCAACCTCTTCCTCCCAGCAATTACTTCCAACACAAAGACACCAAATTCAAACACATCAGCTTTTTGACTCACTGCTGATTCGAATTGTTTTGAATCATTCCCAGAAAGCACAAAACCAAAATCCCCTAATACTGCTCTGAAACTAACATCAAGAAACACACTAGTAGTTTTCATATTCTTATGTGCTAGTTGCTTGGAGTGTAAGAAACAAAGTGCTTCAGCCACATCTTTCACAACCTTGAATCGCCGAGTCCATGGTAGAACACCAACCCCAAATAGCCATTTATCAAGGCTTCCATTGGTAAAGAAGTCATACACAACCATTACCTGGCGATTATCTTGACACCAACCCCTGATAGGCAACAAATTTGGATGACGAATTCTGCTGATAGAACCAATTTCCTTCATCATACGCCGCCTATCTAAACCCTGCGAGTTCAGAAACTGAGCTGAGAACCGCTTCACAGCCACCTGGCAGCCATTGGAGAGCTTTCCTCTATAGTAAACACCTCTTGAATCATTACCCAATATATCTAATTCACTAAAACACCGAGTTGCAGAGGAAATCTCAGCAATAGTGAACCGGCGAGGCCTATTTGGAGGCCTTGGTCGTTCTTTTTTCTCAGACAACAAGATACTAAGATTGTGTGATTTATCACGTTTACGCTTACTGTTAAGGAACAAACTGAGCAGAACAGCTAGAATTAACGCTACCACAGCCACAAAAATCAAGAAGCTGCCTGGTGGTTCTGCACGAGCTTTCCCAGTCCCAGAACCACCCTCGACAGAGATCTTGCTCTCACATGTTTCTGTTGAAGGAATACGAAGAAAGGCTTGGCTTGTGGACGTGAAATTCCATGACAAGACGTTGTGGATTTGAGTCAAATTACCTGTGGAAGCTGAAAATCCTACGAACATGTATTCATTGAGAAACGGTGAGAGATCAAGTTGCTCAGAGAAGATTGGTTTTGATGGGTAATCTTCATGTTTTGATCCTAAACGAATGTCCATCCAACGACGTGGACCATCGTAGGTGATCCAAGCTCGATGAACCAAACCATTGTTTAGGACAATACCAACATCGGACACATTGATTGTTCTAGTGGAAATGATGCTTCCCAAGTTGATTCCCACATGATTGTCATTAGGATCTCCAAATCCAGGACTTCGATGTGTGTCAAACTCCACTGCCACTGCTTTGTAGTCATCCTCACAAGCATCGTTAAGCATGGCAAGCCAAGGTCCATGCCTTCCCACAGTGAATTCATCTGGGACAATGATGAAAGTAAGGCCACTACCACCATGGCCAGTACTATCAGAGCTAAGGTGGGAAGCATTGTTAACTTGAAAAGCAAAGGTGGTTTCAAAGGAAGCTGGAGTTTTGGTGTGAGGGTCAAGGAGTCGAATAGGAGAGGAGTAAAGAGCTCGACCTGCTTGGTCTTTTAGATCAACTGCTTTTGATTCATCAGGGATTTGAAGAGCATCCTTTTCGTTTGAGAACTTGGCACTACCTAAGAACCTCACATCATGGAAAATTCTGGGGTCTTTGTTGAAGTTGAAATCCAGGAAAGACAGGTGCTTGGTTACGTTGATTACAGGCCCAAGGCTAAGTTCCTTGTCATGACTAGCTGAATCAACAAAAACTGGGATGACAATGAATAAACATAACAACCATGAGCTATGACAGAAAGCCATTATTGAAGATAAAAAGGAGGATGAGATTCTGAAAATCTCTATAAATGTTGTTCAATTTTGGTGGTGTCCTGGCGTTGGTAATGGTGGTGGCAAAGCTACTAGTAGAAAGGTTTTTAAGGGAGAATTGGACAAGTATTGGTTTCAAGTACGTGGCTAAACAAGAACCCTTGGTTTATGAGCACCTGTTAATAATGATATGATGATGTTTATTTATGATTACTTGTGAATATCATCATAGATTGTACGTCTGTCCGTGAATGAGAAAAATACAATGTTATGCTAAAGATAACAACTTAATAAGGTAGACCCCAACTGATGAGGAATCTTTTGTCTTGTCACATTTTAATAGGGTCATGATTTGGGTCCTTTCATGTGCTTGGATTAATGGTCTTGTGATTTCAGCTGAAAAATAAAATTGTCCTGTGGGGCACAATTAGGGCAATGTTTGGTGCATACTGATTTCTACGTCTTCTTCCTGTAGGATCTCCGAGTTGGCTCTGTTGTAACTTGTATCATGAAGACGACATTGCTAGGTTTTGTGACTCAAACAAAAATGAAGGGACGCATCAGATTAAGGACTCTTCTTTTCACAAAGTAAGATGTTTATTATTTATTGTATCCTTCTACTAACTAGTAATGCAATAAATACTGTTGATGTGACAAATTTTTACCGGTTTTTATATGAGCTCACAACTATATCACATTTTTATTGATTTCTACGTCCTCTTCCTATAGGATCAAAAGAAAATGAAGGGACACATCAGATCAAGGATTCTTCTTATCACAAAGTAAGATGTTTACTATCTATTTGTATCCTTCCATTCACGAGTAATGCTACAGGTATAGACACATTAGATCAAGGATTCTGCTTATTACAAAGTAAGATGTTTACTATTTATCTATATCCTTCCACTCACGAGTAATGCTACTGTAGGTACAGATTGTTGATATGACAATTTTTACTGGTTTTTATATAGGTCCATTACTAACATCACATTTTTATTTACTAATAATCATCCACTATATTTGCAGTTTGTAAATTAGTTTGTGGCTTTTGCATTTTCATCCACACATTATTGCATTGTAATCAAGCAAGGCTCCGAATTTAACCATTTCCCAAATGAATAGCTAATTGTTTTCCCTATATATATATATATTTCAATGTTGTCTTTCATTATAAATTCATACAACTAGATCCATCCAACCGTGTATTTGTTAAATTTAACAAAGTGAAACTTGTTATATGCTATCCATCCATTTCAATTCTTATAATAATGAAAGGTTGAGACTTGAGATTATAAAAACTGAAAGAGATAGAAGCACTGGAAGTATATTTCTGAAATGAATTTCTTTAAAAGGTTACCTTTGAGCATTAGACCAATCGAAGATATGGCAATTTGGATTAAAATTCAAAGGGGGTGTTAGAGCATTCCCATTGGCAATTATAAATGAGATGTTGGTTGTGTTATAAAATGATATGGTATGATTGATAAAGTAATTTTTTGAGATGGTAAAATAGAATAAGATATGAAAGTTGCGGATGCAAATGCTCTTAATAGTGAAAGGTGCATAACCGAATACTACATTGGTATGGAAAAAAAGCTGTTGTGAGGGTACGGAAATTGCTTTTGGCGTAAGCATGGGCAATTACAAGCACCTAATAAGATAAAATTTCACATGGAAGGCGACCAAAGATATCCTCAAGCACCTAATAAGATAAAAAAATTCGCATGAAGAGTGATATATATATATATATTTTTTTATAAGGGTTCTTTTAGTACCACAAATAAACTAACAAATTCACAACTTTCGTCATACCTCTTCTATATGTAGATTGTAATTATCTGCTTATTACTTTTACATTTACCTACTATTTTTTTATCCGCAAATCACCGTTAGCCACATGGAAAGTTGTAGCAAATATTGTGTAGTTTTTTGCAATATTAGATTTTTTGCTTTGATAAACACATGAAGAGCAATCTAGTCGCTTGCAAAGAGGATACTTCCAAACAACACTCTGGTATTTGAAGAGAAGAATGTCGCACATGCACTATGAAAAGGCCAACATGCGGTGAAGGTGTGGGGCAGCAGCCACTCCATAAAAGCAAGCCGCAGCACCATTATTATATGGAGCAGTGAAAGTCTAGGGGCACAACAAAAGACCTTGCGTATGACGTACTGAAATGACCAGAGGAACATGACAAGTATGGCATGAAATGAAAATATGGAACATGAGAAATCAATGCTAGGAGGACAACGAAAGGACCCACAGGTTATAGCACAAGGCCACAAACAGCAATGGGGTAGATATGTTAATAAAGAAGTTGTAGAGAACTTAAACCAAACCATCACACAAGAAGAACACACTGGAATTAAGGTGGTAATTATATGTATGAGATGAAGTAAAGTAATGCACGGAGAAGCCGAATGTATGTTGAAATTGAGGTGGTAAATTTATAGACGCAAATGGAGAGATCACAGCAGCAGTAAGCTAAAAGATAAGCATGATTCCAGATGCAGAAGAGGTTGCCTCAAGAGTCAAGACCCAAGAGCACTAAAGCCAATGCCAGCTACTGTGTTTGAATGAAAAATTGGAAGCACTGAAGGCTGAAGGTATAAATCTTGGACTTTTATAGCTTTTTTTTTTTTTTTTTTTTTAACAGAAGTGATAGAAGACTTTTATAGCTTTAAATTGCACTAATAATGTAAACTTACGTTATAGACAAACAAATCCACATTATTAAACCCCCAGCGTTCATTGTAAATGAAAAGAGATACTACTACAAATCTATCATTTAACAAAATGGCGTTTTCCACTATAAAAAAAAAAAAAAAAGAATCATTTCACAATTTATCAAATTTGTTTAATTTTTAATTTTAATTTTTATTATTATTATTTGTGTGTGTGTGCACGCGTGCTTGCAAAGAGAGAAGGGGGGCATTGTTAGTATGGACCAAATTAAGATAAAATGGACCACATAAATATTATATCAAACAAGACAACTTAGGATTTTTTTTTTTTTTTTTTTACTATGTACAACTTAGGAAAATTAGTTTACTAGGTATATACATAGTTGTCAAAATTCAGATCTCGTACTTAAATTTTTTTTATCATATGAACCTAAAGCTCAAAAGTGTGAAATTTGAATTTAAATTTTTTTTTATTATATGAACCTAAAGCTCAAAAGTGTGAAATTTGAATTTAAATTTTTTTTATTATATGAACCTAAAGCTCAAAAGTGTGAAATTTGAATTTAAAATCTTTTAGGATGAGGATTCATATTGTTATGGATTTTCTATGGGATATGGGAGCTAGTAGGATCAGTGGATCACAAATGACCTCGAGTTGCTTTTCATATCGGAATATTATAAATGTGAGAGCAAAGGCCCAAAGAATACTTAAATGTTTTTAAAGTAAGAATGGACCTAGAAACTGCTCAGCACCATTATTAATATATGGACTAGTGAAAGGCAGGGGCACAACAAAATTGACCTTGCGTAGGACGCACTGAAATGACCAGATGAACATGACAGGTATGGCATGACATGAAAATATGGAACGTGAGAAACCAAGCTAGGCTAGGAGGACAACGAAAGGACCTACATGCAGGTTATAGCACAAAGCCACAAACAGTAATGGAGTAGATATATATATATATATATATATTAGAAAAAAAAAAAAAGTTGCAGATAACTTAAACCAAACCATCAAACAGGAAGAACACTGGAATTGAGGTAGTAATTAAACGTATGAGATGAAGTGAAGTATCGCACGGAGAAGCCGAATATATGTTGGAATATGAGGCGCTAATTATATAGATGCAAACGGAGTGATCACAGGAGCACTAAGCTAAAAGATAAGCATACGAGTAATTTTGGTGAAATAGGATTTGAGTATGTTTTCCTCATCACTAATTAGTTTTGAGGTGAAATAGCATAACTCAAGTTCCGACAAACGATATCAAAGCTAAGGTCATGAGTTCGAGTCACAAGAGTGTCATTGTAAGGGAATAACTGTCAGGGGACCACAATTCGACTCCCTAACAGTTTGACACTAGCTACTGTGTTTGAATGAGAAATTGGTCTTCTCAAAAAATAAAAAGAACGAGAAATTGGAAACATTGATTATTTTGGACTTCTATAGATTTACATTGAACTAACAATATAAACTTACATTGTAAACATACAAATTCACATTATAAAACCCCAGCGTTCAATTGTCAGTGAAAAGAGATATTATTACAAGTCAATCATTAACAAAATAGCAATTTTCACTTAAAAAAAATTATTCCTCAATTTATCAAATTTGATTTCATTTTTTTTTGAAAGAGAGAAGGCGGCATTGTTAAGATGGACCAAAGACAAGATGGACCACATAAATATTATATGAAACATTACAACTCAAGATTTTTTTTAAAAAAAAAAAAAAAATTATTTTGACTATGTACAACTCAAGAAAATTCGTTTACAAAAAACTCACCACTGATAAGTTGCAAGAACTAAATTAACACCCATATCGATTGATCGCCTATATCGTTTAATTTTAATACTTGCGTGAAATATGCATTAAAAAAAAAACCATTTATTTTCTTAAGAGGAATACATATGCATAAAAACACCCATTTATTTTCTTAAGAGGAATAAAAATTTAACACCAATCAAGTTACACATAATATAACTTATATTGTTAAATAACTTCCTACAGCTTTATCCACACGCAAAAAAAAAAAAAAAAAAAAAAAAAAAAAAAAAAAAAAAAAAAGACTTTATATTGAACTAATAATTTTAAATTTTAAAGTACATGTTCCCCACTTCTTAACACATATCAAATTTTGTGACAATCATATGTTATTTACCAAAAGTTGAGGGGCATAGGGCATTTTACACAATATTTGGCCATTCATCATTACTCTGAATGTTACAACAAACATACGAGTAATTTTGGTGCCACACCCTAGCCCACAACTTTCACATGTGGCAAGCCACCTCATCACCTTGGGCCCACCAACATAACACAACACCTAGGCCTCGTTTGAGAGGGGGGAATGAAATGGAATGGAAATGAATGAAAAGAATAATTTTAGAATATTCTTCCATTCCTTTGTTTGGGAGTTTTAATGGAGGGAATGGAAAATCCATTCCATTGTTTGGAAGTTTAAGTGGGAGAGAATGAAATGGATAGAAGGAAACACTTATTCCTTTATATTCCCTTAAAATCTCGAATTTTCATTCCCTCGGAAATTATGAGGAATTTGAGGGAATGAAATTGGATTTAATGAATTTTTTACTTAAACTCCTAAAATACCCCTAAATATTCAACCATTTATTTTAAAATAGGGTTCTAATAGTAATATTGTCATAAAATGATTTCATTACATTCCCTATATTTTACTCCCAAACAAGATTACTTACATTCCATGCATTTTCATTCCCTTCCATTCCTTTATTTTAAATCATCTAATCAAGGTTACTTAATTCCATTCCATTCCCTTATAATCATTCCATTCTATTCCATTCCCTTACGAACTTCCAAACGAAGCCTTAAAGCTTATTTATTCCAAATATGCAATTACAAATCCCACAATAAACATTACTCCTTTAGTCTTCTTCTCCCTCACAAAACCCACATGTGTTAAAGCTTGAGCGCCAAAACAAATTGCAACTACTGGAGTATTGGAACTACAATGCGAAAATGAAAAACTCACTCTGGAAAACACCATCCCACACCAGAAAATAAAAACCCAATCTTGAAAAACATTACCTCTCCACTGAAAAACCAAAAACCACTACTCCCCAAACCCATGAAAACCATCATTCGTATTAGCTCCATCTAATGTGGAAAAAAAAATAAAAAAATTATCTTCCAAATCTCAAAGCTGATCACCATCTGCCATCCAAGGAGGTGATTTTTCATTCCGCTTTTCCTAGTATTTTCTCTAGATTTCTTTGTTAGTCTTTGATTCTTTGTTTTTCCCTGTATTATTGCTCTCATTTAGTAAAAATTATTGTGCATTTCTGTTAGTTCACTATGTATTGTTGTGCTATTAGTTTACTTTGTCAATTGTTTGTTGTGTTCTCAACTAAATTGTTGCTGGGAGGTTCCTTGTTTTAGGGTCCTCCACTGCTTTATATACTCCCGTTGTACTCTATTATGTTTCAATGAAATCTAAATTGAAATATCAACAAAAAATGCAATCTTGAAGTTGTGAATTTGGTGCTTGTAATAATTGGGTTTTCCATTTTTCTATTGCATTTGGAAATGAAATTTGTTTTTCTTTTGTAATAATGGCCAGAGGCTATAGACAATAAAAGTAATCCATCACTTGCTTTGCAAAAATAAATGTGAATAACACATTTATATGAAGCACAAAATTTTTGAAAGGATAAATTATAATATTTAGAATTATTAATTGTCTTATGATTAAGTGACTTGTTATTTTGATAATGTGTTATGAATTATATTGTATAGGCATGGCAGATGAAACATCAAATGTTTTCTCACATGTGAAATTAAACAAAGATAATATTGAGAATGATATGGTGGAGGGGGATTCAAATGAAGATATCGAGAATGATATGGTGGAGGTGGAGTCGAATGAAGATAATATTGAGAATGAAATAGTGGAGTTGAATGAAATGGTAGAAACAAAAGGTGTAGAAAACAAAGCAGAAGACCCTAAGTTGGGAATGATGTTTGATTCCATTGTTGATGCTGTGATATATTATAAAAGATATGCTAAAGAAAAAGGTTTTGTGGTGACTAAGTGTGCATTTGGGAATTGAGTCAGCGTCCAGCGTTTCTGCATTTCAAGTTTTTTTTTTTTTTTTTTCTTCCTGCACGCATTTCTACTTTAGGGGACAAGTGCACTGTTCATGTACTGTTGAGCACTGTTCACAGGACTCACACCCACTTTATTAAAAAAAATATATTAAAAATGGGTCCCATGACAATATTCACACATTTAAAAAATTATTTTGCTACAGTGTTTTCAGTTTTTAGCAAAATAAGTTGTATCCAAATGGATACTAAAAGAACTTCTAAAATGGGGGATGATGGGGAGGTGAGGTATGTGACCATTGCTTGTAGTTATGTTGGAAATCCAAGGATTAAATTAAATCGTCCTGGAATTAAAAGGACTAGATCTACTAAAAATGGGGATGATGGGGTGGTGAGGTATGTGACCATTGCTTGTAGTTATGCTGGAAAGCCAAGGATTAGATTAAATCGTCTTGGAATTAAAAGGACTAGATCTACCAATCCAGTTAAATTGAAACCTCAAACAAAAACAGATTGCAAAACTCAACTTGGGTTGGTTCTATGTCCAAATGGAAAGTGGATACTTAGATCCATGGTACTTGGCCATAATCATGGATTGAGTCCTAGTAAGACCAGATTTTACAAATGCAATAGAATAATAGAACCACATGTGAAAAAAAAGCTTGAATTAAATGACAAAGCTGGTATTAGAATGAACAAGCGTTTTAATTCATTTGTGGTTGCAGTAGGGGGGCATGAGAATTTGTCTTTTCTAGAAAAGGGTTGTAGAAATCACATGGAAAAAGTCAGACATTCACATATTAGGGAAGGAGATGCTAGTGCAATGCACCATTGCTTTTTGAAAATGCAAGCTGAAAATTCTAAATTCTTTTACACAATGGATTTTGATGACGATGGTCGGTTAAAGAATGTATTTTGGGCTGATGCAAGGAGTAGGGCAACATTCAAAGAGTTAGGTGATGTAGTTACATTTGACACTACATATATGATTAACAAATGCGAAATGCCATTTGATCCATTTGTTGGGGTGAACTATCATGGACAATCAACATTGCTAGGATGTGGATTGATCTTAAGAGAAGATACAAATTCATTTATATGGCTATTTAAATCTTGGCTTGCATGCATGTCTGAATGTCCTCCCAATGCAATTATTACGGATCAAGACAAAACCATGAAAAAAACGATAGAGATTGTTTTCCCTAATGCATGACATCAATGGTGCTTGTGGCATATTTAAAGAGTTCAAAGACTATGAATCAATAAAATTTTGTACGAAAAATGTTGTTCATGATTCATTGACAAAAGAAGAATTTGAAGAAAGTTGGGGCAAATTCATTAAGAAATATCAACTTGAAAGCAATAAATGGTTACTTAGGTTGTATGATGAGCGGCATTGTTGGGTGCTTGCCTTTGTGAAAGATATGTTTTGGGCAAGAATGTCAACAACGCAGCAAGCGAAAGCATAAATGCTTTCGTTGATAAATACATTAATAAGAAAACTACTTTAAAACAATTTGTTGAACAATATGAGAATGCTTTGGCAGCAAAGGTGCATAATGAAACTATTGAAGATTTTAATTCTTTCAATTCACGCATTTCTTATATAACTATTTATGATATGGAGAAACAATTTTAGAGTGCTTACACTTTGAGAAAATTTACAAATTTCCAAAATGAGATAATTGGAAGTATTTGTTACCGTTCGTCTTCATGCAGGAAACATGACAATTTTTTAGAGTATGAAGTATGTGAATATGTATCACGTGGAGAAGGTCAACGAAGTGTAATTTTTCATGTGTATTTTAATGAGGATAACAATGAAGTTAACTGCAAATGCAAGTTGTTTGAGTTCAAGAGGATAGTATGTAGGCATCAAATATTGGTGTTTATTCATAGGAAGATTTATCGAATACCACACAAGTACATCTTAAACTGATGGAATAAAAATGTCAAAAGGAGGCACACTAAAGTTTGAATAAGTTATGACACCATTATGAAAACTTCGTAAATGAACAACACTCTACCAAGTGACCAGATTGTTTCAGAACGAGTTTACAATTTCAATAACATTACAGAAACAGGGGAACAGAAAACCAATTTAAGAATGGCACAATGGGATCAAACATAAGAAAAGTGAGTCATATCACACCAAAAACAGAGTCACTCCATGCAAGGGAGAACCCAATGAAGAGGACAACAAAAATAAAAACATTCTAAGTAAAACTTTCAAAACAAAATTGTAGATCAATTACACATACAATTACTCTGCCTCTACGATGGTTCCCCTCTCACTGACATAAATTCCATCAAGGAATTTCCGGATATCCTTGTTCTTCACATGACACTTCTGCAAAACCGACAAGAGATTAGGTCAGCAAGTGCAGCTAACATATAACTGAAATGATTGTACAAATTTTTTTTTTTTTTGGACAAAGAAATGGACCTGGTTTATCAAGGCAGCGGATCGAGAGACCAGTTCAATGTCATTCCCATCCAGTACAAGCTCATCCTTGACCTTTTCAGATCGGAGAATTGTGACCCCATCAAGCATATCCACCTTCCTTACCTAAAACCCAACAAACACAAAAATCAACAAATCCAGGCCTTAGCCTTTAGCAACAATGCAAAAAATTAACAAGTAGCACCATGAAACGCTTAAGGGGCTGCACTATTACAAACTACAAAGCGCTAGTCACATTCGGAAAGTGAACATACGATATCAAAGTACAACATGAGAATGACTACTATTGACACCACCAAACGATAAGCATTAACATGTAGAACCATAAAAGGCTTTAGGGCTGAACTATTACAAAGGCTAGTCAAATTCAGATAGTAAACAAACAATAGGAACTGCAAATATAGCCCAAAACAGAGTCTTTGTAGTATCCTACCATTTCAGTTTTGCATTATTAGATATAAAAGTACTACATGAGAGTGACTAATATTGACACCACCAAATGATAAGGCTAAGCATTAACATGTAGAACCATAAAAGGGTTAAGGGGCTGCACATTCGGAAATATAACAAACAATAGGAACTGAAATTATAGCCCATAACAGAGTACTCTGTAGTATCCTAATATTTTAGTTTTGCATATTAGATATAAAATAGCTACATGAGAGTGACTACTATTAACACCACCAAATGATAAGTATTAACAAGTTTAAACTTCCTAAAACAATTAAACCAGAATCGATTACTACAACAAATATACATAACCCATATTCCAATTTTATCCCATTTCCCATAGCTAACAATAAAAAATGCAGCAAACAAAAAACGACCCAGATGCAAAAACTGCAAAACAAGGAGAACCCAACTGAAAAAAGAGAGAAAAGAGAAATGGGTTACCTTTTTTTCTCCAAGAAAATTCCTGATCTCGATGGACTTGCTGGTGTTGGTGATACTGGCATTGATGGGGAAATGAGCATAAACGAACCTCATCTTGTAACGGTAACCCTTGGTGACACCGGTGATGAGATTCTCGACGTGGCTGAGCGCGGTGCGGATGGCGGCGGAGGTCTTCCTGGAGCCGAACCAAGCGTCGATCTTCAGCTTTCGCTTCCCAGTTTCCTCGTCAGTAATGAGATCGAAATCCAAGTTCAAGTGCTTGAAATTTCTGACGAGCTTGCCACGTGGGCCTTCCACCTCGATGACCTTAGCGTTCACCTTAATCTTGACCCCATCTGGGATGTCCATCGTCTCAGATGACAAGATGGTCTTCATTTTTTTTTGCTCTTGTTTGTCTCTAGCTGCGGCACTGAGAAAGAAGAATGGTGGAGGAGGCAGCCAAAAACCCTAAACCATATGTTTATATATTTATATATAGAGAGAGAGAAAGTAAACCTAAACGGCTAAACCCTTTGGGCCTCTATTCATTGTCTATGGGCTAATTTCTGTTGAGATTAGTGTTTTTTTATGGATTTCTTTTCAAAACTTAGCCCAAAAACAACTTGACCCGTATGAATTTCATTGGACTTTTTTTTTCAATGAATAATGATCATGATATACAGAGGAAAAATAATCATTTTATCACGTCTAATTATAATAGGAAAATGTTAACGAGTACTGTGTAGTACCTATTAAGGTTAAAGTAATATAAGTCTCACTTAATAAAAAATTTTGATAAATAAAAGAAAATGACATAAAGCTAACCCAATAGTTTATTTTGAATTTTTAATATATATTTTTCCTCGTTATAAAGCTGGAAAAAAAAAAACATAAAGTTGCAAAAAAGACAAAAAACTACCAAAAAAATTGTTGTTAATGGGCACCTTATGGTGCCTGTTAACACAACCTATTATTATAGGTATCTATTAACACAACCCATTATAATAATAACTAGTCATTTCTCGCATGTGCTCGAAGGTTCTTTCTCATTTTGAGTTTATGTTAAAAATTTTCATTTATTTAAATTAGCTTTTTTTTTTTTTTTTTTTTTTTGGCATTTGTCCAATGGTGTTAAACATTTTTCTTTTCTTCTTTTAAGGATTATCTTTTCTCGGCCACAAGGTTTAATTTGGTTTGATGATATTGGGCTTGGACACATTGAATTTTTTTTTTTTTTTTTTGGAAACCGCCACATCGAAATATTAGTACTCCATTTGTCAATTATATTTTGCATATTAATTTATTTTTCACTTAAAAATGACTACTATTTCTATCTCTTTTCATCTTAAACTATGATACTAAAATGATAATGCAAAATAATGAATTGGTCCTATTTTGACCATTGGATCCATTCAGTCTAGTTGCAAGTTTTTTTTTTTTTTTTTTTTTGAGAATTTGTAGGGGATGGGAGAGAGTTTCAACAATAATAATAATAAGTTGTCAAATTTGTCCTTATAATGTCAATTTATGTATTTTTTTTTAATTGAACAAAAATTTATATTTCAAATAGCATTGAAATGAGTAGTTTGTGTGGGCGTGTGGTACTAGGTATATATCATCACATTCCTAAATATATTTGTGATTGAGAAATTCATAAATATTGTTAGACAAACACATAAACCTTGAATTGGGATGAAGAGAAAGTTTTGACAATAAACCAAAAAAAAAAAAAAAAAAAAAAAAAAAAACTTAAGACATGAGGATAGCACTTGCATAAGAAAATGCTAATGTCGTATTGTACCCATACCCGTACTCGTATCCATCCTTCCTAGTTTGCAAAATAAATTGGAATGACTGAAACTTTGTATCTTTGAATCAGACTCAATGAACACGAGTGAAATCTATGATTAACAAAATGACACTTTTCACTTATAAAAAAAAATTAATTATTTGTTTATTTATCAAGTCTGTTTAAGAAGGACCATTGCTAGGATGGACCAAAGGAAAGATGGACCACACAATACTATATCACAGATGGCAACTCTGGAAAATTAGGCTTTATTTGGTAGAGTTGTTAAACAACTCATTTTCAGTTTTTAAATAACATTATACATATTTTTACACACTTTTTCACTCACACATATTTCAAAAAACTGCAAACAACATTACTCAAACTTCTCTACCAAATAGTTCCTTATCTTACAAAAGGTGAAAAACTTACCAATGATAAGGTTTTTTTTTTTTTTACTTGCAAGAACTAAATTAATGTTCAAAATTGTTCCAAGCGATTCACAATTTAAATAATTAAAAACACCAAATTTGAGCACATCAGCCTTTTGACTCATTGCTGATTTGAATTGTTTTGAATCATTCCCAGACAGCACAAAACCAAAATCCTTCGACACTGAAACAACATTACTCAAACTCCTCTACCAAACGGACCTTTATCTTACAAAATGTGAAAAACTCACCAATGATAAGTTTTTTTTTTTTGCTTGCAAGAACTAAATTAATGTTCAAAATTGTTCCAAGCGATTCACAATTTAAATAATTAAAAACACCAAATTTGAGCACATCAGCCTTTTGACTCATTGCTGATTTGAATTGTTTTGAATCATTCCCAGACAGCACAAAACCAAAATCCTCCGACACTGAAACAACATTACTCAAACTCCTCTACCAAACAGACCTTTATCTTACAAAATGTGAAAAACTCACCAATGATAAGTTTTTTTTTTTTTTGCTTGCAAGAACTAAATTAATGTTCAAAATTGTTCCAAGCGATTTACAGTTTAAATAATTAAAAACACCAAATTTGAGCACATCAGCCTTTTGACTCATTGCTAATTTGAATTGTTTTGAATCATTCCCGAACAACACAAAACCAAAATCCTCCGACACTGAACTAAAATCAAGAAAGACACTACGCCAAGCAATGGGCATTTTACACAATTTGGTGATTTATCATTTTGTGCGCATGTGTATCACTAACGCCACCATTAGGAAGACTTTGTAAAGGACTTGTCTAGCAAGCAACTAGATTGTTTTAGAACGAGTTACAGTTTTTGAGCTGATGAGCTAATGGGTTGGCCTTACCACAGACAAATTTCAGTCACATTAGGGGGGAGGGGGGGGGGGGGATAGAAAACCAATTTACCAATGGCAACAAATCAAACAGATTCCACTAAGAGAGAGACAGAGAGAGTGATGAATGAGGGAGACGCAGTTTTAGACGGTACTTTACTTTTGCGATATCAAGTGTCCTTTAAGAAATGGTTCCCAACGTTATGGGCCGAATTCTCCTCTTTATTTTTTTATTAATCATATGAGCTATGGAACCCAACTTTATGGGCCTCACAATATTTGGGACAAATTATAACTTACCCACCTGTGGTTTAACTGAAATTTAAGTTGCTTACCTGTGATTTGAAATTTGACATTTTACCGTATGAGGTTAGCTCAATTAGATTTCCTTAACCCACTTTTGTTAAAAACATGGCTAAATATATAATTTTGTTATACTTTTATGTCTCTTTCCTCAAAAAACACAAACAACATAAAAATACAATATCAAATAACATAAAAAATAATCCAACAGAACACTTGCATCATGAGATTTCAAACTTTAGGTTAGCAACTTAAATTTCAATCAAACCTTAGATGGGTAAAGTGTCAAATTTTAAACCACGGGTAGGTAACTTAAATTTTGACTAAACCACAAATGGGTAAATTGTAATTTGCCCATAAATCTAATATGGATTGAACTAACCTAATTACAAACAAATGAAACAAGCTAGTTTAGGAATTTAGCATTTAGATTCATAATTCATCAATAGTTTAATTAACTAATTTTTAATCTGAAAAAAAAAAATTTTATTTTCTTAATAAGATCTCACTCAAGAATATTTTATTCATTAAACTTAAAATTAACCTTTATTTCCCTCTTTCAAATGATTTAGGGGTTGTTTGGTAGGGTGTTTTGAACAACAGTTTTCAGTATTTAAACAACATTACACGTATTTTCACACACTTTTCACTCACACATATTTCCAAAAAATACAAACAACATTACTAGAACAACATTACCAAATGACCCTTAATTTGTTATAAAATAATTGACAAATTTTGTTACAAGAAATAATTAATCTATTACTATGTAAAATGGTTGAAAACAATAGCTATCTCTTGTTAGGTATAAGAACTTTTGGAATTTATATATTTCAAAAAAAAAAAAACTTTTATTTTACTCATGATACCAGGGGCTAAGGGTTCATTTCGCAATTGTGTTATGCTTCTCTATTGGGCATTTAACTATTTAAGCGGTATTTCTACAAAATTTCACCCCAAACCATAAAAAAAAAAAGAAAAAAAAGAAAAAGAAAAAAAAAGACCCCAATAACAAAATAGCTATGGTTGAGAGTACATGTCTAAGATTCACAAAACCAACCATCAATTACAAAATAGTTGTGGATGGGAGAACCACATTTGCAACTTTAGTTTCTGCAAGAGGAAGCAAGATTGTTATGGAGGCACTACTTTGACACTAATTAATTAGGAAGACAATTGCTTTAAAATGTGCTCTTTGTGAGGTCCTTTTGTGGTTTATTATTTTGTCATTTGAATAAAGTGATTGTTAGGGTGTGTTTGAACTTGTTGGGATGTTTTACAACATTTTTAATGGATATTATTTCTTTAATCGTTTAAAAAATTTATTTATTGTGATTTATCTAATTTTTTGTTATCATTTTATAGGTGTCATTCATATGGATTACAATGATTATATTGATAATAGTAATGATGATCATTCTTATAATGTGGAAGATGATGATGAATGATATGATCTTGTTGTTGTTGGATGTCATATTACAGTGACATATTATATGAAATATATTGATAAAGAACATTGTAGAGATTCTGAACAAATTGGCTATAGATGGTTGATGGATTGTTTGTCTAGTAATGAAGCAAAATGTCACTACATGTTTTGAATGAAACCACATATTTTCCTTCAATTGTGTAATATTTTACAACATACATATGGATTTTGGCACATAAGGCATGTTAGGCTTGAAAAGTCAATAGGTATGTGTTTGATGATACTTGGAAAGGTTGGTCCAAGAAAGATTCCAACATTCTAATAAGACTATACATAGACATTTTCATAGAGTTTTGAAACGCCTTAACATAATGTTAATGAATATTCTCAAGCCTTCTGACCCTATATTTAGTGTAGTTCCAAGACATATACAAAAGAATCCATTGTATATGCCACACTTTTAGGCATGCATTTCAATCATTATAATTTGCTTCTAATCATTGCTAGGATTATTTCCTAAGTTACTAAAATTTGTATTTTATTTTTGGATTGTATTGGTGCCAATGATGGTGCACATGTCCAAGTTGTTGCAAAGGACAAGAAAACTCCATATTATAATAAAAAGGGTGTGCAAACTTTTAATGTGATGGCGGCATGTGATTTTGATTTACTTTTCACATTTGTTATGGTTGGATGGGAAGGTACAATACATGATACACGTATTTTCTTAGATGTTATTCATCGACAATCTATCAACTTTCCAAAACCACCACCAGGTATATAATTTTTTTATATATAAAATATACATGAAGGATATTATTTATGCACATCTTTTGTGTGTGTGTGTGTTTTTATTTATTTATTTATTTTTATTTATAATTTTTATACTAGGAAAATATTATTTAGTTGATGCTGGATACCCCTTAGGGAAATAATATTTCTTCTAGATTTTCAACGAGCTAGTTGTGAAAATCACCTAAAAGAGAGGTTTAACTATGTTCACTCATTACTTAGAAGTGCAATTGAGAGAACTTTTGGAGTGTGGAAGAATAGATGGAAAATTTTGAAACAAATGACATCTTACGACATCAAGGACCAAAGAAAATATGATAAGGAGGATAAGGAATTTGAATGGGATGAGCATAACTTGGACAATCCAAGAAATAATATTAGTGAAGAAGGTAGTAGCAGTCAGACAAACGTTGAGAATATACATGATGAGGAGATGAAATCTATTCATGACTAGATTGCTTGGTCCATCTGTGAGTTGTATACAATATTTTCATTATTTCTATTTTGGACAAATTATAATGTTTTGGTTAAGAGCTTTTTTATTTTATTTTACTATTATTGTTATAATTGATGGGTCAAAATATTAATATCGTGGGTAATAAACATTTTAATATATTTATATTTTCCTAATTATTTTAATGTCTTTCTCCTTATGATTTTTTTTTCTTTGAGAAACTTCTCTCTATGAATTTCAACGTCATGATCATCATTATTTATTATTATTAATGCAATTGTTAATCCTTTAAACACTCATAACAAGAAAAAAAAATGACAAGATAATCTTAACAATATAATTTGGTCCTTTCTTTCTTTTTTTTTTCTTTTTTTTTTTTTAATTTACACCCAAAAATGAAAATTATAAAACAGCTTATCCAAACACTTACTTAGGTTCTTAAAAATAGAAAATGCACATTTTCGCATTTTTACATTTTTACCAAATGTTTATTTGTGGTTTTAAAAATGATGTTTCAAAACGCACGTTTTAAAAACGCTATCTTTTTTAAAACGCACTCTTTAAAACAGTATATACACCATTTTGGACTGTACTCTACTTCCTAGATATCAAGTGTCATTTAAAAAATGATTCCAATTGTTATGGGCCGAATTCTCCTCTTTCTTTCTTGTATTAATCATATAGGCTATGGAACCCAACTTTATGGGCCTCACAATAAATCTAATATGGATTGAACCAACCTAATTACAAACAAATGAAACAAGTTAGTTTAGGAATTTAGCATTTAGATTCATGATTCATCAATAGTTTAATTAGCTAACTTTTAATCTGTAAAAAAAATTTATTTTCTTAATAAGATCTTACTCAAGAATATTTTATTCATTAAACTTAAAATCAACCTTTATTTCCCTCTTTCAAATGGGTTAATTTGTTATAAAATAATTGACAAATTTTGTTACAAGAAATAATTAATCTATTACTATGTAAAATGATTGTAAATTTATAATAAATAATGCTCCTCTCTCTTTTTTTTTTTTTAAGTTGAAAACAACAGCCATCCTTTGTTAGGTATAACAACTTTTGGAATTTATATATTTCAAAAAAAATGAAAACTTCTATTTTACTCATGATACCAGGAGCTAAGGGTTCATCTCACTGTTGTGTTATGCTTCTCTATTGGGCATTTAACTATTTAAGCAGTATTTCTACAAAATTTCACCCTAAATCATAAAGAAAGGCAAGACTTAGGTATAGTACTTAGGTGCTGTTCCTTAGGTTCCCCTTTTAGGATTCTGTCATGTGGATTTTTACTCATGGAATGGAAGTGTATTTTTTAGTTAAATAACCACATGACTGAATCTTAAAAGGGGAACCTAAAGAATAGCACATAAGATACTGTATCTAAGTTTTGTCCTTAACAAAATATTTGTGGTTGGGAGTACATGTTTAAGATTCACAAAACCAACCATCAATTACAAAAAAAAAAGAAAAAAAAAGACCAAGGCTAGGAGTTCACACTTGAGCTCACAAAACCAGTCATTGAAAAAATTAAAAAATAAAGGCTAAGAGCACTAAATTCAGCTCACAACATCAGCAATATTCGGAAAAAAAAAATTGTGTAGGCTGAGAGCACAAATTAATTAGCTCAATGAATAAGCATATCATGCAATGTTAATTAAACTCTAATGGAATTGTTTCAATCCCAATAACTTGATAAAGGAGACATATAAGATTACACAAACTTAACAGGATAACTATATTACATCCCAAAAAACCCTCACTTTCCCTTGTTTAAACCAAATATAAAGAAAGCAAACCTAGGTTGATTCTCCAGTAATGTTTGAATAAATAGAAGTGATATGATGTTGGTTTTGTTTACACGATATCAAGTACAGTTTAAAAATACATGCGCAATTTTGGGGTTGGCCGAAAACAAAACACGTATCAAGAGGGAAAAAAATAGGGACAATTGTTATCTTAAAAGCGAGTATTTCTCCCTAACTTCCCCACACAAAAAAAAAGAAAAAAGGGAATTTCGCTCTCTTCTTCTACCAAAACTACTCCGTCTGAGCTCAAGACATAATTTGAGATTTGAAAAGCGCAGCTAGCAAGGGAAAGAAACCTCTTACATAAATAGCAAACAAAACCATGGAGAAAATACATGCACAATTCAGAATAATGTATTTCATATGCAGCAAGTGATTATGAACCTTCCGGAGTAGTTACCATTGATGCCAGGTCCAATTCTTCATCAGAGTCAATCACATTTACATAGTCAAAAATAAGGATTTGCCTGCATCCCTTAAGAAACACTGTCACTACAGAAAGGAAAAAGAAAAAAAAAAGAGCAGCTCTGATATGGTCATAACTTAAAACTTGCATAAAACAAAGTAACAAATATGAAATACACAAGCAAAAAGCACCCCTGCTTATGATGGAGCTTGCTGTTATGATTATCCTCAAACTTTCAAAATATTTATGTAAAACCAGAAAATAATCATCATTTTTCCCAAATAAAAATGAATCCAGTGTGAGAGTGAGAGACGAGAGACTGATGAGAGTGATGAATAAGCGAAACGAGGTTGTATTAGTTTTAGACGGAGATTTTATCTCCTTGAAATCAAGTACCGTGAAAAAAAATAGCTCCCAGCATTATGGGCCGAATTCTCTTCTTTCTTATTTGTAATAATCATATGGGCTATGTGACCCAACCTTATGGGCCTGAAAAAATATCTAATATGGGTTAAAACAGGCCAATTTGGGAATTTAGATTCATGATTCATCAATATTCAATAGTTTAATCTCTTAAAAAAATTTTAATTTTCAACTTTATTTTCTGAATAAGATATTTCCTTAAGAATATTTTTTAAAAAAAAAATTTAACATCAAAATTTATTCCTCACTTTCAAATTGGTTAATTTGTTATAAAATAATTTGCAAAATTTGTTAAAAAAACAATTAACCTATTTCTATCTAAAATGATTGTAATAACATTTTTTTTGGTTGAAAACAATAACCATCCCTTATTTGGTGTAAAAAAATTTGAAATTTATATACTATTTCGAAAAAAAAAAAAAAAAATCCATTTTACTCATATTTTCCGGCTTTTCCATAAGTAACAACTAATTTACAACCAAAACCATGACTACAAAACTATGACTAAATGTTTTTTTTTCCCACTTATCATTGATGGAAAGATATTTCTTTCACAATTTCTTTTCCTTTTCTTAGAATCTTCTCTCCCAAAGGGTAAAGTGAATCAAATTATTTGTCTTATATGGTATACCTAGGATATGATATCCACAGTGATGAAAAGGGTTTCTTTCAACCGTATTAATCTTATCATTTTATTTATACTCATGAGAGAATGATAGACATTAAAATACTTTAAAACACATTATTAAGATCATAATACTTACCTATAATGGTCATACCCTAAAAAATATAGTAATATTATAAAATTTTCCTCTATCAAATAATATGATAAGCCATTAATAACATGTTTATATTGTAAGGATGGTAAGGTAGTGCAAACAATCTAGATCATATATATATATATATATGTTCTTTAATGGCCAAAGACTTTGTAGCTGAATTGACACATATCCATGCATAAAGTGCTTGGGGATCTGGGGGGGGAAAGGATTCGAGTTTGACACATTAAAAAGTTATTTGATCTATTTTATCACATCATTTAACAATACACTTTACATAATATCTTCTATTCTTTCATCACTTTATTTAAATATTATTATTTTTTGGGTAAACTACATATTTGGTCCCTATTCTATACATCATATTTTAATTTGGTCTCTAACCTTTTAGTATCGAGTCAATTTAGTTCATATTGTTATTTTTTAGATGAAAATTGATGACATATTAAATAGCTAAAATAAAATTTTAGTGTATTTTCAAATCAATGAAAACTAATTTTTTATTTTATCTATTAGATGCATCATCAATTTTCATTTAAAAAATAACGATAGAAATTAAATTGACACAATATTGAAAGGTTAGAGAGCAAATTAACACAGTTGAAAGGTTACGGACACAATTAAAATATGGTGTATAGAATAGAGACTAAATACATAATTTATCCTTATTTTTTTTAATTATTTCTTTATTAATAGAATAGAAAGAAAGTAATAAAATAATACCCAAATTTTTAACACATTAGCGGTATTAATTAGCTAGAAGGCTGTCGAAATAATTTGTCCCAATTTTATTTTTTACCAATTATTTTCAAGGAAAGTATGGATTAAAGTGAAAACAAACGGACGCCATTTTCAACGACAAAAAGTTATCATCCTCCTATTCACAACCATTTGGAAAACATCATTAAAAAGAATCCTTTATTTATTTATTTTGATAATAAAAGAATTTGGCTTATCAAAAAAAGAAAAGAAAAGGAATGCACTTTGTTGTAGTGATATAACATGTCAGACATTCAATTCTGGTTTTCTTTTTTCAAAGAAAAAAAAAACGGTGGTGGTTAAGCTTGGTACGTATGTGATTGTTGTGACTGCATTTCAAGAATATGCCTGGATTTCAATTTTCAAAAGTTTATCCTAACTTTAGATGTAATCCATTGAGTTTTGGTTTTAGATAACATGAAGTTGACAACATACTACATACCAACGTAAAGGACCCGCAAGCTCTCCAGTCTTCACCTGCATCATGGAAAATAGACTTCAGTTCAGCTTGAGCTTATGGTCAGCTTTGTTTATACTGCAAATCTGATTTAATGAAATTAAATCTGATTGTTAATGCTTTGATTACTCTCAACTTACACTATTTTTAATTCATTTTATGCCAAAAAGGATAGAAGAAAAAAAAAAAAAGATAAAGAAAGTGATAGATTTGGTTAGTCTTCCTAGCTTATTATTCATGGAAAAAACTTAAATACAGTTTTTCAATGAGCTTAAATTGAAACACATGTCAGTAATCTATACGGAACATTACAGTATAAAATGTACTATTTTTTTAAAAGAAAAATTAAATTAAATTCACTTATATATTTGAATTTAATTGAGAAAATGTATTGCATCTAACTAAGAAATTATATCTAAGTTTTATTGATTATTTATTTTTTAACGACCTTTTTTTTCCTTTTTCTTAATATTCTTTAACCACTTCTATCTTTACTACTTTTCAACTCACATGATGACCAAGACAAATTTAGAGTAGGCAATCTCATCACCGAAACTCAAACAAGGCACCTGCATTATACATAAGCTATCCTTAATGTAAAAGCCACTCTAAATTTTATTACAACAAGTTAGCAAATTGACATAACAATCAATGTAATTGATGGATTTCAATAACATAATAAACAATAACATTTATGTTGTTGTTGTTTTGTGAGACATGAATTTATAAAGGTTATATAGTAAAATTTGTATTATACTTACTCTCTCTAGCATTACTTGCTTCAAAAAAATCCATTGATTTCTTTTTTCTTTTTTTAACAATAAAGAAACAGTTAAAACTTTCAAGTTCAAAACTCTTATATTATAAAAGGGGCTACACACTCCAATTTATGCCAATAATTAAATCTCTTGAACTTGATTTAATTAATAATTTTAAAAATAATATGTGCAGTATGAACCATGTCATTTTCAGGATCAAATATTTAGTTTACAATTTGGTATTCAAGACGGAAATTAGGTTATATATAAAGATATTTAATGCTGCTCTATGTGTTGTACGACAGCATGGAAAATTGAAGCACATGACAAAGATTAGGATAATTACATGTTATGGTGTACAAGAGAGTTCCAACCCCTTGGAGATGCAGACAATTTTATTCTTCTTCTCATGATGAAAACACATAATATCTCATAATAAATTTCTTGAGCACAATTTCCACGTATTTCTTCTAATCCAGGAACAACAAATTCTGATCTCATTTTCTATAGAGACTTTTATCACCAAGAAAAAAGTTGTTAAACTCGTGTCTTTATCTTCAAACTTGAATTCCAAGAAATTATGACTTAGTCTGCTCGATATGTTTTTATCCACGTATAATCTTTCTATTCACGTAAACAAGACCCAGTAAAAATTGTTGATTAACGAGGCATTACAAGCCAAGGGCCAACACAACACATTTAACAGATTTTAAAGTAAGTTTTATTACTGAGAGGGCCGGTATTAGTTCCGTCAAAAAGTGAACATGCAAACGGATGGGAAAAGGTTTTGCTGCATACATATATGCACCAATTAGGTGCTGCTGCTGTAGAGTAATTATCTGTTAATTTGTTTCATGTGTCTGAGTGTATGATAGTCTGTAGATTTTATGTCTTACTTTTAATGGATGAAGTTTTCAGTTTTAAACTTGAAGATTTATTTTGTTAGTTTCTGTAACTACTGTGGCTGTCGATCCAAGCTAGACCAGGTTCATGTTCATCTACAATTTAATTATAATAGTGTTGCTCACAAATTATGCGAGTCAGCTAGGGATGACCAAAGCTAGCTTGGGATACAGCATGTGAGCTGAAATTGGATATATTCAATTTATGTAACTGTGCCTATTTTTTTGGGTAGGCTTTTTTCGTTTAACTGTAGTTGAGCTTCAGCCTACCTTAAATAAACTGTAACTTAATACATTACGCAAAATTTCCCCTTTTTTTTAAATTTAGCAAATAGTGGTTTTACTGCATAAATTAATAGACAAATTGACAAATGAGGAAGAGGTATTAAAGCTAGCAATCGTTTTATTTTATTCTAGTTATGATTGCAAGGGGATAAACATAGCAAAGTGACTAGTGCTTCAAGGCACTTACAAACATTTTTTTTTTCTAATAATTGTGATCTCCAAATTCTTTCTGAAGTTCTTCAACCACATTTTTGTCGAGTTGGAAGGCCTTGGTGAGAACTTCAGGATTAATGGGAGGATTGGATCCAAAGACAGCATCTGCTATTGTGATTACGCCTGCATTTTGGCTGCTTAAACCAGAAATGGCAATTGCTTTAGTTTTTCCCACGTTTAATTGGAAGTGAATGAGACCAACTGGAAAGACAAACACATCCCCCTTATTTAGAGTTTTGGTGAAGAGGCGATTCTCTGGGTTGGATGTTACGAAACCAACGAAGAGAGTACCCTCCACAACTACTAGAATTTCAGTGCCACGAGGGTGAGTATGGGGAGGATTTTCTCCATATGGTGCAAAGTCAATTCGAACCAGGGATATGCCAAGAGTATTGAGGCCTGGTAATGTGTCTACATTCACAGTAGTGACGTTTGACCCAACTTTGTTATCTGTGCTCCCAGCAATGTTCAATCCCTCGAAGAAGAAATCTTCAGGTGTGACAAGCTTTGGATCCTTGCAAAACTTTCCATTAACGAATACTGCATAAAGGAATTTTTGTTATGGACACTTTAAAAAGAATGCTGAAGAATTCAATGCAGAAAATAGCAAGGCCAGGTAGCTAATAATATTTCTTCCATTAATATTCCGGTTAGTGTAGATTCTTCACATGACAAAAATATTGCAAAAACTTGAAAAAGAAAAAGAAAAGTATGTACCGGCTGATTTGGAGTCCGAGTAGTCCTTAAGTGCAACACAAAAGTCCTGCAGGGGAGCGGGGTCAGAGGCAGAGGCAAGAGAGAATGCCAAAGCGAAGAGGGCAACAGTTACAATGTAAGCTTTCCTCATATTTCAGGCTAACTCTATCTTCTGTTCTATATATTTTTGCTTCGGGTGAGGGATGATAAATGTTGCATGGAAAGCATGTCTATTTATAGATAAGACACGTTGAATAGGTCTACGGTTTTCCATAAGTGAATGATATATAGACTTGTTCAGTCTTCCATTATTTCCAATTTTCTTTTTGATTGCCAAATTATTCTTTAACTACTACCCCATGCCTTAAATTTTCAACAAATAAGACCAGTTCAATGAGATAATATTACAATTCTATGTTACTACGGCACAACCAATCTTAACAACTGTGTACTAAACCCGTTTTATGTTCTTACAATGTACTTCATCGCTCATCTTTTTCCACAATTGATCTAGCTCTGAACTAATTGAACACACCATGTCTCGTATTCAATGTGTCTGTATTTCAAGGGGTTTTTAATAACTTAATACTTTGGTGGAAGTTTCTGTGTGACTTCTGTTTGCCTAAATTAAATAGAATGGTTGATAATTACTATTGTAGGACCAATAATTAGATGGATTCAAAGCTTCTAGTGTATTAGCCTATTAGGTAACTGCTATCAACGTCCATATGCAAATAGACTTTGTCAATGGGAAGCACCTTAACCTTTCAAATGTGTTAGGTCCATATTTTTATGTCGGAAAAACATGAACAACAGTAACAACTTAGAACCCAGTTTTTCTAGTTTAGTGTATAAAGATTGGTATTGCAACAAAAAGACAACTAAACTTTTTATGTTGTTGCAACTATACCTCTTCTTTGCACATCTTTAATGATTTGGAGCAAAAAGAGGTACATTGCAGATGGAGTTATGGAGGTCATGCTAGTACAGTGTCAAAGTCTATTTACAAAATTAGCAAAGAAAAAAAATAAGTGGTACTATTTGCTACATTAGCAGAGTTTATGTTCTAAAATTAAAACACGGGCATAAGGGCATTTAACACAAAATGTTGCTACATTAGCAGAGTTTATGTTCTAAAATAAAAGCGCAAGGGCATAAGGGCATTTAACAAAAAATGTTTAGTGATTTATCTTTACTGATCGTTAAGACAAACATACCTATATATATATATATAAATGTTATTCTTTTATAAATCTTGTTAGATATATTTCAACAATTTACTTTTGTGATAAAGCAAAAGGAACAATACACAGATCTTAAAATAAGCAATAACACAAATAGATGTGATAGGCAAAAGCAATAAACAAATGTTGAATATATATAAAAAGAAATCTGCAAATAATTAAAAACTCACAGACTAAATGCATGAAGGATGAATGAATCAGATTAAGTCTTGTGTTTGACACAATCTCCTTAAAGCAGATTTCGCCCCTCACACAATCATTGTGGTGCTTTGAGACTCACAAACGTCTGCCTCCCAGGATAAAATGATCTATAGCATGAAAAATGAAGTACACAAGGTCGTGCTCTGCGAACTACTCAATGCCTCTTTCTCTCCCTTTGACACAAAATAAATGCACAAAATATTTTCACTGGGAGAGTTTTTCCAGAAAAGTTGTTTTTATGAATGAGTTAAAATAATAAAATATTATTATTTGGACAAATAGGCCCAGTCCACATATGCCAAAAGCCCAATCCAATGTCCAACTCATGAGCATATAAACTCATATATTATTTATTTCCTTTCCTATGTGGGACTCAGGATTTTTACCACATTTAATAACATCTAAGTGAACATAGAAAACATCAATTTCATATTCACTCCATACTATTTTTCCAACAAATCTAAATATGCATATATAAAAATTTATAAAGGTTCAAAATGAAAGTTCTCTGCGGAACTTGTTTCACTAGTGGCACCATTATGAAAATTTTGTAAATGACTAGCAGCACTTGCTTGCGACCAGATTGTTTAGGAACGAATTACAGTGGTTGAGCTGAGCTGAGAAGTCAAAGCTTTAATGAGCTAGGCCTCACCACAGAAAAATCAATCATCAATCAATCAATTAATAACTATATATATATATATATATGTATATATATATATATATATTTATATATATAAGTAGAGACCTCATGTGAGAAAGCATTAGGTTCTGTCGAGTGGCGTATTCTATGCGAAGAGAATTGAAACATTCTCAAGCGTCACATCAGAAATAAGAACAAATTAAATATTAACTTTTTATTTCATTTGGTTAATTGTTTCAAGACTTTTCTAATTAAAAAATAAATATTTTTTGTATAATTTGGTTCAATGTTTCAAAACTTTTCATCTCTCACACATACACACAAAACTCTTTTCATTTTAATGCATCATTTTCACCTCTTGCACTTCTACCCCTTTATATGTATCTACCCATAGCTCTTCATGCATGCCATGCCATGTCAAATACACACAGATAGAAAACGATATCATTTACCTTCAATATTTTGACGACACCTACCTAGCTTTAACATTGTTGTTTCATATAATCCTAACCTGTATGAATTGACTACAACTAAGGAAGGGGGGCTTGCATCTTATATTGAGTGACAACAGTAATTACGATTTTGATGTTAAGGTCAAAAGTTGTGGATTTGTGGGCTTTGTAAATGATGTAGATGTGATTGACTGTGGGTGTTTGAAATGTGTATTTTGTTTTAGAATTAAGGAAAAAGAGAAAGACACATTCTATATCAACTTTTATTCTATAATATTCCTCCAAAGTTTTTATTTTTTTTTCCTTACTTCAATTGAATAATTATAATGGATATGTGTGTGCAATTTATAATTGTTGCTTTTTATGATGAACTCATTACTAATAAAGTTCTATAATAATTATGCTATAATACATATACAACATTTTTTAAAATCATCTTACATAAAATATTACAACATTGTTCGTGCATTGCACGTGTAACTTACTAGTTATAGTCAAATAATAGAAACAGGGGGAACAAAAAGCAATTTACCAATGGCACAATCAAATTCTCCTTAAGGCACATTGAAATCTACTTAAGAAAAGTGAGTCATTTCACCCCCAAAATGGAGTCACTCCCTGCTAGGGAAAATCCAATTGAGAGGGCAAAAAAAAAAATGCCAAATATCTACAGACATAAAAGAATACAAACATAAGCCAAGTATCTTGGGTATGTTTGCGGAATTCCATCCACTGAATGCCCTTCATGCACCACACATGGGCCTCGCTTAGGCTAAGATTCATACATTACCGTACCATTGCTCGTGTAAATCGACACAAGTCTTGAGCAGAAAACCTTTGTCCACTGAAGCACAAGTTAACAACAAAACCTACATAATTCAAACCTAGGCGTTTTAAAGATAACTTTGACAACAACAGTTCTTTTTTGAATATGATGGAAGAAGCAGAATGGTGGGGGGGCAGGGCAGTGGGAGAGATGTTAGATGTAGATGTAGTTATTGAATTTGGATGGAAATAGGAAATAGTAGAGAGACATGCATGTTGTAGTTATTGACACTAGTCACATACCCACATTATGCGTGGGAATAAATAATTATTTTGTATTGTAATATAATTTATAATTTTTTCTCTAAAAGTTTTGAAGATAATTTGTTCTTCCTAAAAATTAAACAATTTTTATTCGGTCTGATTAGGTCCACTTTGTTCCAATTTGGTTCACTTGGTCAATTTCGGTCCCCCTTCATTCCATTTTAGACTAATTGGGTTTTAAATTGATTCTTTTTGTAGGTTTTCTTTTCAATTTTAGCTCAAAAATTCATTTTTTTTTCTTGCTTTTTGGGTTGAAAAGTATGAATCTTTATTATATTTGGGCTAATTTTTTTAGTTGTGAGTTAAAAAATACAATAAAAATACTAAAATAGACATTAGAAATTAGAAATATGAGCCCTAAAAATGCAACAAAAATGATAAATATTCAAAAGTCTTATTCGGTCCACATTGTTTCTATTTGGTCCAATTAGTACTCTTCGGTCCAATTTGGTCCTATTTAGTCCATTCTGTCCACTATAGTTCTATTCGGTCCAATTCGATCCATTCGGTCTTATTCAGTCCATGTCGGTTAGTTCAGTACATTGGCTCTATTTGGTCCACATTGGCCTATTCTGCCCACTTCGGTCCTATAGGCTCCATTCTGTTCACTTTAGTCCTGTTTGGTCCATTCTGCCGACTTTGGTTCTATTTTGTCCTATTCGGTCTATTCTATCCACTTTGATCAACTTCAGTCCTATTTAGGCCATTCGGTCTACTTTGGTCTTATTCAGTTCATTTTGTCCACTTTGGTTCTATTCGGTCCATTTTGTCCACTTCGGTCCTTTCAGACTACATTGGTCCTATATGGTCCACTTTCGTCCAATTTAGTCCCGTTCAGTCCATTATGTTCACTTTGGTCCTATTTGGTCTATTTTGTTCCTATTCGGTCCATTTCATTCTATTAACTCCATTTGGTCGACTTTGTTCCATTTGCTCAAATTTGGTCCATTCGGTTCATTTTGGTCCACTTCAATCTATTTTTGTGCACTTACATAATGGGAAAAGACATATTTGGGTTGAAAGCACTTAATCTAAATCCAAATTTATTAAAAATATATATAATCTCAAACTCGTAATATCTAAAATCTTAAGCATAGCATTTAATATTGTTGCTACGCTTTTGTTGATCCACTTTAATGTATCATTTCCGTCCATTTCGGTATGGTTAAATTTAAGTGAAAGTCTTTCTAAGCATAAAGGCTATGAATATACAAATGTAATCTTTAGAGCAATTATTCATTTGTTTTAAAGTCGTTACTTTTAAATGAATTGCATGAGGTTGATTATACATTTAAGCAATATAAAATTTTTATTTAAATAAATTATTTAAATTATATATTCATTCTCTTAAAAGAGATTATCATGATAATCAAAACTCATATCAAGCTTATACTGAATATATATAATTTATATCTCCAAATATAATTGTAGAGAGAGAAGATTACTTGTGATTGGGAACTAAAAAATACAACACCAAAACGTATGAACCCAAAATAGAATTTTAAAAATCACAATGATTCATCAATATAAAATAGAGTTGCAAGAAAGAATAAAAAATCAAGAGAAATAAAATAACCGCTTTTCAAGAGAGAATGTGAGAGAGAATAATAAGAAATTTATAGAAAATAATATGAGAATAAAAATAGTAAAAGTAAAAAAATATAGTAATAGACATCAAATTATCCAAGTCATGTTATGTAATAAAATAACATTATATTCTTATATATTGTCTTTATAATGCAATATGATAACATCTATGAAATCAAAGAAAATAAGAAAAGATAAAAACTTAAAAACACAAAACTTAATCACATCAACCAAAAGTATAGTTTCAAATAGTACAAAAATTCATCCAACCTAAAGTAGAGATGCAATAAAAATATTTTAAAAAATCCGCCAAAAATGGAAAAAAGAGAGAGAGAAAGATAGAGAAATAACCTTTTGTGTGTGTGAAAACTATGTATAAGATGTGAAAGCAAATTATAAATTTATAAGAAAGAAAGAGAGTTAAAAATAAGAGAGAGAGAATGTTGAAAATGGGTGAATGATATGGCCATTGAAATTGCTTGATAGGATGAATGATATTGACAAATCCACCGTTAGATTACATTATCTTTGTATATTCTTTATGCTTGCAAAATTTTAAGATGATCAAAAAATAATATCCATGTCATCAATCAATTGTTAAAATTCAAATTTTAGTAATTTAAAATAATGCATAAAATATGAGTTTATGGATCAAATGGTAAATAACATCTGATTGATATGAAAACTGGCATGCATGCCAAGAACATATAGAACATGTAATTCAATGGTCGGATTTTCAAAATATTAATTCAATAACAAGTTATTGGGTGGTGTAACATTGCTTAGAGTTATACTAGGTGTAACTTGAACCCAACTCATATATATATATATATATATAGATTGACATCATCTTATGTTATTCTAATCATATTATGTATTTGTGGGTTCCAGTTAGTTCAACAGATAAAACCTAGTTAAATAAGAGATCTGGGGGTTCAATCCCTGTTTACACCAAAAACCAATTGGTGTTTTGGTCTGATGATAAAGAGTTTTCATCAGGAGAGGACACCATAGGTTGAAACTCTCTCTCAGGTGTAACTTGAACCCAACTCATATATATATATATATATAGATTGACATCATCTTATGTTATTCTAATCATATTATGTATTTGTGGGTTCCAGTTAGTTCAACAGATAAAACCTAGTTAAATAAGAGATCTGGGGGTTCAATCCCTGTTTACACCAAAAACCGATTGGTGTTTTGGTCTGATGATAAAAAGTTTTCATCAGGAGAGGACGCCATAAGTTGAAACTCTCTCTCTCAAAAAAAAAAAAAAAAATCTGTATTTAAGCTGATGAATTTTCCTATGCATTTCACGGGTTAACAACTAGTTGTAAAAATTTTCCTATGCATCAAATGGTTTAACGACTAGTTGTAACAATATAACTGACATTAAGATTTTCTATCATAATATTTAGCTAGAAGGCTGTCCAAATAATTTATCCCAATTTTAGTTTTTACCAATTATTTTCAAGGAAAGTACCGAAGTAAAATGGATTTTAAAGTGAAAACAAACGGACGCCATTTTGAACCACAAAAAGATATCGTCCTCCTATTCACAACTATTTTTTGCAACCATTGGGAAAAACATATTTAAAAAGAATCCTTTATTTATTTATTTTGATAATACAAGAATTTGGCTTATAAAATAAAAAGAATGCACTTTGTTGTAGTGATATAACATGTTAGACATTCAATTTTTGGTTTTCTATTTTTAAAGAAAAAAAAAGGTGGTGTTTAAGCTTGGTACGAGTGTGATTGTTGTGACTGCATTTCAACTTTCTAGAATATGCTGGGACGTATATGCCTGGGTTTCAAAATTCAAATGTTTATCTTAACTTCAGAGTGTAATCCATTGAGTTTTGGATAACATCAATCAACATGAAGTTGACAACATCAAGCTCTCCAGTCTTCACCTGCACCATGGAAAATAGTTTTCAATAGACTTCAGTTCAGCCTGAGCCTATGGTCAGCTTTGTTTATATTGCAAATCTGATTTAATGAAATTAAATCTGATTGTTAATGCAGTGATTACTCTCAACTTACACTATTTTTAATTCATTTTATGCCAAAAAGGATAGAAGAAAGAAAAAAAGATAAAGAATGTGATAGATTTGGTTGGTCTTCCTAGCTTATTATTCATGGACAAAACTTAAATACAGTTTTTCAATGTGCCTAAAATGAAACACATGTCAATAATATATATTGTTAGGTTCTAAAGACTTAGGTTTTATGTATTTAGAATCCTAATTTGTATTGTTGGCAAACCATGATCAAAACAATGTATTTAAGTTGTTTTAGAAGTGCTCAAAGTTGGTTCTTTGTTATAAAGTTGGAATAAATTATTGTGCAAATTAAAAAACTGTTTCAGTACATTTCGATCAATCGAAGCTTAGGCTCGATCAATCAAAAATCATGTCTGACATTTTTTTTAAGTAGAATGTCCAATTCAGCCCTAAGTGTTTTAATTGGTTTGAGTTTCTAATTTACCCTAGGTATATAAGGGAAAGCCTAGCCACGTTTTTGTGTTGCTCATATTGCGGTTTATGTGAATCTCTTGTGAGATCTTTGAGGAGCTTTCCTTCACATAAACTTAGGGTTTTCAAGGAGAAGAATTTTCTACACCTTGATGATCATTCTAGTTGTTGTCATTAAAGCTTAAAGAAAACACAAGCGGGTGTGCTTGTATTTGGTGAAGAATCCAAGAAAGAAGGAGTCCGTGGATTCGGAGCTTGCACGTGGTCGTGTCAGTAAGTTCTACTGGTGGGTAGCAATAAGAAGTTGAGCGTGGGGGCTTGTAAGTCTTATTGTATGAACTTCGATTCTTTTAAAATAGTGGATTCAAGTTTACCTTCAGGATAGCTAGGTTAAATCCTCCCCAGGTTTTTACCGATTTGGTTTCCTGGGTGATCATATCTTTGTGTTATTTATATTTCCTTTGCTTTACTTGATATGATTATTTTATTGTGTTCACCTAATTTTAATTAATTTGACTAAGTAACAACTTGGCTAAATTCCTAGGTTAATCCAATTGTGTTTTAAGGGGTCTAAAAACTAACATATATTGACCATTATAGTATAAAATGTATTATATTTTTTAAGATAAATTAAATTAAATTCACATATATAATTGAATTTAATTAAGAAAATGTATTGCATCTAACTAAGAAATTATATCTAAGTTTTATCAATTATTTGTTTTTTAACGACCTGTTTTTCTTCTTCTTAATATTCTTTAACCAATTCTATCTTCACTACTTTTCAACTCACATTATGACCAAGACAAATTTGGAGTAGGCGATCTCATCATCGAAACTCAAACAAGGCACCTGCCGCCTACATTATACGTAAGCTATCCTTAATGCTAAAGCCACTCTAAATTTTATTACAACAAGTTAACAAATTAATATAACAATCAATGTAATTGATGGATTTGAATAACATAATAAACAATATCTTTTTTTTTTTTTGTGAGACACAAATTTATAAAAGTTATATAGTAAAATTTGTATTATTCCTATTCTCTAGCATTCCTCGCTTAAAAAAAAAATCCATTGATTTCCTTTTTTTTTTTTTTTTTTTTTTTTTTTTTAGCAATAAAGAAATAGTTAAAACTTTGAAGTTCAAAACTCCTATATTCTCATAGGGGCTACATGCACTCTCCAATTTAAGCCAATAATTAAATCACTTGAACTTGATTTATTTTATAATTAAAAAAAATGTGCAGTATGAACCATATCATTTTTAGGATCGAATATTTAGTTTACAATTTGGTATTCAATATGGAAATTAGGTCATATATAAAGAAATTTAATGCGGCACTATGTGTCTTACGAAAGCATGGAAAATTGAAGTACATGACAAAGATCAGGCTAATGATGAGACTTCTAACCCCTTGGACATGCAGACAATTTCATTCTTCTTCTCATGATGAAAATACATAATATCTCATAATAAATTTCTTGAGCACAACTTCCATGTATTTATTCCAATCCAAGAACAACAAATTCTAATCTCATTTCTATTTTAGAGACTTTTATCACCAAGACAAAAGTTGTTAAACTCGTGTCTTTATCTTCAAACTTGAATTCCAAGAAATTATGACTTAGTCTTCTCGATATGTTTTTATCCATGTATATCTTTCTAATCACGAAAACAAGACCCAGTAAAAATTGTTGATTAAAGAGGCATTACAAGCCAAGGGCCAACACAACATATGTAACAGATCTTAAAGTAAGTTTTATCACTGACAGGGCTGGTATTAGTTCCGTCAAAAAGTGAACAAGCAAACGAATGGAAAAGGTCTTGCTGCATACTTGTATGCAGCAATTAGGTGCGGCCGCTGTAGAGTAATTATCTGCTAATTTGTTTCACGTGTCTGAGTGTATGATAGCCTGTAGATTTTATGTCTTACTTTGAATGGATTAAGTCTTCAGTTTTAAATTTGAAGATTTATTTTCTTAATTGCTGGAACTACTGTGGCTGTCGATCCAGGCTAGACCAGGTTAATGTACATGAACCTGGTCTACAATTTAATTATTATACAACATTATTATAATTAAATTGTACATGAACATGTTCATCTACAATTTAATTATAATAGTGTTGCTCACAAATTACGTGAGCCAGCTAGGGATGGCCAAAGCTAGCTTGGGATACAGCATGTGAGCTGAAAATGGATATATTCAATTTATGTAACTATACCTATTTTTTTGGTAGGCCTCCTTCATTTAACTGTAGTTGAGCTTCAGTCTACCTTAAATAAAATGTATCTTAAAATATTATGCATATTTTTTCTTTTTTCTTTTTTAAATTTAGTAAATAATGGTTTTACTGCATAAATTAATAGACAAATTGACAAATGTGGAAGAGGTACTAAACCCAACATTATTTTATATCCCAAATCCTCCAAATTAAAAAAGAATTACATATATAAGCAATCGTTTTATTTTATTCTAGTTATGATTGCAAGGGGATAAACATAGCAAAATGACTAGTGCTTCAAGGCACTTACAAACATTTTTTTTCTTTCTAATAATTGTGATCTCCAAATTCTTTCTGAAGCTCTTCAACCACATTTTTGTCGAGTTGGAAGGCCTTGGTGAGAACATCAGGATTAATGGGAGGATTGGATCCAAAGACAGCATCTGCTATTGTGATTACGCCTGCATTTTGGCTGCTTAAACCAGAAATGGCAATTGCTTTAGTTTTTCCCACGTTTAATTGGAAGTGAATGAGACCAACTGGAAAGACAAACACATCCCCCTTATTTAGAGTTTTGGTGAAGAGGCGATTCTCTGGGTTGGATGTTACAAATCCAACGAAGAGAGTACCCTCCACAACTACTAGAATTTCAGTGCCGCGAGGGTGAGTATGGGGAGGATTTTCTCCATATGGTGCAAAGTCAATTCGAGCCAGGGATATGCCAAGAGTATTGAGGCCTGGTAATGTGTCTACGTTCACGGTAGTGACGTTTGACCCAACTTTGTTATCTGTGTTCCCAGCAATGTTCAACCCCTCGAAGAAGAAATCTTCAGGTTTGACCAGCTTTGGATCCTTGCAGAACTTTCCATTAACGAATACTGCATAAAGGAATTTTTGTTATGGACACTTTAAAAAGAATGCTGAAGAATTCAATGTAGAAAATAGTAAGGCCAGGTAGCTAATAATATTTCTTCCATTAATATTTTGGTTAGTGTAGATTCTTCACATGACAAAAATAATGCAAAATCTTGAAAAAGAAAAAGAAAAGTATGTACCGGCTGATTTGGAGTCCGAGTAGTCCTTAAGTGCAACACAAAAGTCCTGCAGGGGATCGGGGTCAGAGGCAGAGGCAAGAGAGAATGCCAAAGCGAAGAGGGCAACAGTTACAATGTAAGCTTTCCTCATATTTCAGGCTTACTCTATCTTCTGCTCTATATATTTTTGCTTCGGGTGAGGGATGAGAAATGTTGCATGGAAAGTATGTCTATTTATAGATAAGACACATTGAATAGGTCTACGGTTTTCCATAAGTGAATGATATATAGACTTGTTCAGTCTTCCATTATTACCAATTTTCTTTTTGATTGCCAAATTATTCTTTAACTACTTCCCCATGCCTTAAATTTTCAACAAATAAGACCAGTTCAATGAGATAATATTACAATTCTATGTTACTACGGCACAACCAATCTTAACAACTGTGTACTAAACCCCTGTTTTTTGTTCTTACAATGTACTTCGTCGCTCATCTTTTTCCACAATTGATCTAGCTCTGAACTAATTGAACACACCATGTCTCGTATTTGATGTGTCTGGATTTCAAGGGGTTGTTAATAACTTAATACTTTGGTGGAAGTTTCTGTGTGACTTCTGTTTGCCTAAATTAAATAGAATGGTTGATAATTACTATTGTAGGACCAATAATTAGATGGATTCAAAGCTTCTAGTGTTTTAGCCTATTAGGTAACTGCTATCAACGTCCATATGCAAAATAGACTTTGTCAATGGGAAGCACCTTAACCTTTCAAATGTGTTAGGTCAATATTTTTATGTTGGAAAAACATGAACACCAGTAACAACTCAGAACCCAGATTTTCTAGTTTAGTGTATAAAGATTGGTATTGCAACAAAAAGACAACTAAACTTTTTATGTTGTTGCAACTATACCTCTTCTTTGGAAATCGTTAATGGTTTGGAGTAAAAAGAGGTACATTGCAGATGGAGTTATGGGGGTCATGCTAGTACATTGTCAAAGTCTATTTACAAAATTGGCAAAGAAAAAAATAAGGGGTACTATTTGCTACATTAGCAGAGTTTATGTTCTAAAATAAAAACACAAGGGCCTAAGGGCATTTAACACAAAATGTTGCTACAATAGCTGAGTTTATGTTCTAAAATAAAAGCGCAAGGGCATAAGGGCATTTAACAAAAATGTTTAGTGATTTATCATTACTGATCGTTAAGACAAACATACATATATATATATATATGTGTGTGTGTGTGTGTTATTCTTTTATACATCTAAATATGTATATATAAAAACTTATAAAGGTTCAAAATGGAAGTTCTCTGCGGAACTTGCTTCACTAGTGGCACCATTATGAAAATTTTGTAAATGACTAACAGCACTTGCTTGCGATCAGATTGTTTAGGAACGAGTTACAGTGGTTGAGCTGAGAAGTCAAAGCTTTAATGGCCTAGGCCTCACCACAGAAAAATCAATCATCAATCAATATATATATATATAAAAGTAGAGACCTTATGTGGGAAAGCATTAGGTTCTGCTAAGTGGCGTATTCTATGTAAAGAGAATTGAAACATTCTCAAGTGCCACATCAAAGATAAAAACAAATTAAATATTGACTTTTTATTTCATTTGGTTAATTGTTTCAAGACTTTTCTAATTAAAAAATAAATATTTTTTGTATCATTTGGTTCAATGTTTTAAAACTTTTCATTTCTTACACGTACACAGAAAGCTCTTTGCATTTTAATGCATCATTTTCACCTCTTGCACTTCTATCCCTTTATATATATATCTACCCATAGCCCTTCATGCATGCTATACTATGTCAAATACACATAGACAAAAAACGATGTCATTTACCTTCAATATTTCGACGACACCTACCTAACTTTAACATTGTTGTTTTATCTAATCCTAACCCGTATGAATTGGCTACAACCAAGGAAGGGAGGCTTGCATTTTATATTGAGTGACAATAGTAATTACGATTTTAATGTTAAGGTCAAAAGTTGTGGATTTGTGGGCTTTGTAAATGATGTAGATGTGATTGACTATGGGTGTTTGAAATGTGTATTTTGTTTTAGAATTAAGAAGAAAGAGAAAGACACATTCTATATCAACTTTTATTTTATAATATTCCTCCAAAGTGTTTTTTTTTTCTCCTCACTTTAATGGATTAATGGGGCAAAATGCATAAAACACACCACCAATGATCAAATCATGATAAACATGAATAATTATGGTGATCCCCAAAGTTTGGTACTCATCAGAGTCCAAAACAACAACAAAATGCCACTTGGGCATTTTATCAAACACATAGAGTGCACACACTACACATGTAAGTTAAACAATGCATGAACATATGAAAATCTTGCGTAAATATATGTTATTTTTGTCACAAGGGGCCAACATCCAAAGCAAATCATCATTTAAAACAAAGCCCAATCAAAAAGATTGACAAAAATTAAGTTTTCCAACTTCCATTTGAGAAAATCCCAACTATGAACATAAAACCCCCAAAAACATAATCTAAAGATCAAAATCAATGAAAAGAGTTAAAGATTACCTTAGAGATGTTAATGAAATGAAAAACACATGAATTTAGTTGGGTTTTGATGTAGAAACATTAAAACAGGGGTTTGAAAGAAGATGAGAGAAGTTTAAAACAAATGTCCCACGAAATGCCCTTTAAAAATCTGATCTGGAAATTTTCGCTGGTATCTCGCTGGTTAGCTTCCCGCGAAAATTTCGCTGGTATCTCGCTGGTAAGCCTTACTTGCGAAACAGTCGTGAAACAGCCGCGAAACTCTCTGTGTAAAACTGAAAAACTTAAGAATTGGACAGCTAAACTTACACATGAAATGGGTCACAAAAACATCTTTTTCACACAAAAACAATTTGAAAAACTTTGAAAACATGGGTGATCCAAATCACTTCCGAAAGCAAACAAAAAGAACAAAAATCTTTTTGGTTTGATCCACATATGATTGAGCACACACACGTCACATTTGAACATGTACAACCACATAAATGAAATAGGCATTCATTGAACATTAAACTTGGGTGTTGTGTGTGTGGATCAAGTGTGGAATAGTCCTTAGACTATAGTGAAGCTTCAATGATCAATTCAATCAAGTCATACACAACTGATACGAAATCAAGCAGTCTATCTCAATTATAGAAATGAGCATATATGACCTCCAATAAGAGAATGATTACAAAATTTAGAAGCTTTTCATTTGGCTTTTGCATAATTCATGACATTTGATCCTTTTTGGATAATACATCTCTTTTTGAGATCGGTGCTTGAAATTTTTTGATATTTCAACATTGTGATTTAGCCTTTGGCTTTTTTAGCACCATACATTTCAATTTAAAAGGCCGCTTTCCCTTTTTCCTAGTTAAATACTAATATGTGCGATAGGCTTTTATAGCTCATAATCTCTTTTTCATTTTGAGATTTACATTTGGTGATCTCTATTTGCAAAAACATAAAAATAAAAGTGGGAAGATATATAGGCACAAGTCTATGCAAGTATCAAGACAAACATGACTATTGACCAATCATTCATGACAAGCTTGAAGATCTATTTACAACAATCACACATAGATTTCAAGATTTCTCCCACAAAGATATATGTGCATACATAACAAGCTAAGCTCGTAAATGCACTACGCTATTAGTACGAAGGTACTAGACCAAACTCACATGTGATATATGCTCAAACATATACGATCAAACTTTTTCAATTTTTCTCTTTTTATGTGGTTTTGGATTTTTACTCACACAAAACAAAAGCAATAAAGTATGATCAAAACAAAAACAAAACAATGCATATAAAGAGATGCATGATGCACAAATGCATGACAATGAAGCATCTAATGCATGAAGGGTCTTACAAAGATCGAAAGAATTAGATCAAAGACTAAAAGAGCAAAAGCTCAACTATAGGAACCCTTCCTCATCCAAACAGAATGATTGTTTGGAATGAGTGTCTCATGAGAAGTGAGACGAGGGTTGGAAGAATGAGACTCGGAGATGCACATAGTCAAGGAGTTAAGAACATTAAACACTTTCTTTAACAACATGCTATTATCACTCAAATCCGGTTTACCCTTTGTAGCACAACTTCCAAGAAGCTCAAGTTTCTCTTTTCTTTTAATTCTTTTAAGAGCTTGAAACTCAGAGCAATGCGGTCTTAGATGACCAAAGGCACCACAATGGTGACAAACAATGTGTTTAGGTCCATTAGACTTTTTGGGAATGGAGCTAGCAACTTGGTTTTGTTCTCTCTTCAACTTATGACATTGAGGTCTTATATGACTACTCACACCACAATGGTGGCAAGTTGGAACAAACTTAGATCCATCAAAACCCTTAGATTGTGACATAAACAGAAGCTTAGGCTTAAGAGCCTTTCTCTCCACTTTTTGGTTTCTTTTGTGTGGAGGAATGTACACCGATTTGTCTTTAGAGGTAGAACTCACATTAGGCACAAAATCGGGCACCACAACATGATTGCAACATATATTATCTTCCTTTTTAGCAACAGGTTCAGCAATCAAACACTTGGCATGCATCTTAAGAGATTCATTTTCACATTTTAGCTCATCAACAAGTTTGTTAGACAAAACAAGTTTAGCATCCAAGTCCATATTTAAACATTTAAACTCTTTCATCTTTTCAAGAGAATTTTCAGCAAGCTTCTTATATTTTTCAACCAATTTATTGGATTCATTAAGCTTAGCAATCAAATCATCATTTTCACAAATGAACTTGCTCAAATTCTTTTGAAACTTCTTAGCTTCTTTCTTCAAGAGTTTGTCAACAACACCTATAGATTCAAGTAACATAGCTTCACAATCATGAGAATTATTACTCATAGAGGCATTTTCACAAACACGTGGCATGTTACATTCATCACCAACCAAATCATACAAAGAGGCATACAAAGCACAATCCATGGCAAATAAACACAAGGGGTCAAGGATCACACTTAGGTATTTAAACCACAACAAATGTACCCGCTTTGATACCAATTGAAAGCTCGGAAATGTGTCGAAAACACACGAGCTGTTTAGACCCCCAAATTAAAGTTACGGCTTGGTTGATTTTACACTAACTTAATACTAAGTGCGGAATAGTGTAAACATAAGCGTATAAGCAAGACAACTACTCTAATCCATATTTAAAGCAACACAATAGTAAAAATGAAATGAATAAGAGTAGGGAAGAGAGATGCAAACACAGATAACACGCCAATGTGTTATCGAAGAGGAAACCGAAGAACTCGGCGAAAAACCTCTCCGCCGCCCTCCAAGCAGTAATCGATCCACTAGACAATCAGTTGGGATACATGGGTTAGCAAGAGACCCCCCAAACCTAATCTACCCGATGTTCCTAAGCCCTCCAAGCTCCTACTCCAACAAGGTTTCTCGGAACCCTGTCTTGTCTAGCTCTCTGGATCCCGCAACATGCTCCATGTTACATCTGCCATCCTTGGCTTCTTCTAATGCTTCCTAGCAGCAACAAAATATCACTTGACACTCTCCAAAGGTGTGGTAAGTGTTTGGGCTATCAACCTCTCAATGGTATGAAAATGGAGAGGTAGGAGATAAGGAAATACCACAAACAAATGTGTAGAGAATTGTTGGTAGAACAATTTCTAACTCTCAAGTGTTTTTGCTAGGGTTTTCTCTCAGAGGCTCTCCTTTTCATTTGTGGGTAAGGTGGGTATATATAGTGTGGGTACAGAAAGTGTGTATCAGACTGGACAAGCTGGTAGAACAGAATGTCTCGCGGGTGTCTCGCGGGAAGGCCTTACCCGCGAGATACTCGCGAGACACAGTTGTCTCCATCTGTCATGACTCTTCGCATTCCAGTCATGTGCAATGCACATGCTTCCTTTCGGTGGATGCTTAGTCGCGAGCTACCTGTGAAAACCTCTTCAGTCTTCAGTTGCTTGAGTCTTCACACTCTCTCCCTCTCTAACACACAACCCTTACAATGAAATCTCACAATAAATACAGGGTACAAAAGATTGAATAACATAAAATCAAATTTGGCACAGAATGAAAGCCAACAAAATATATATTTGAAAATCACAACTTTACAACCTACACCATGGAAAATAGGTTTCAATAGACTTTAGTTTAGCCTGAGCTTATGGTCAGCTTTGTTTATATTGCAAATCTGATTTAATGAAATTAAATCTGATTGTTAATGCAGTGATTACTCTCAACTTACACTATTTTTAATTCATTTTATGCCAAAAAGGATAGAAGAAAGAAAAAAAGATAAAGAATGTGATAGATTTGGTTGGTCTTCCTAGCTTATTATTCATGGACAAAACTTAAATACAGTTTTTCAATGTGCCTAAATTGAAACACATGTCAATAATCTATATTGTTAGGTTCTAAAGACTTAGGTTTTATGTATTTAGAATCCTAATTTGTATTGTTGGCAAACCATGATCAAAACAATGTATTTAAGTTGTTTTAGAAGTGCTCAAAGTTGGTTCTTTGTTGTAAAGTTGGAATAAACTATTGCGCAAATTAAAAACTGTTTCAGTACATTTCGATCGATCGAAGCTTAGGCTCGATCAATCAAAAATCGTGTCTGACGTTTTTTTAATTAGAATTTCCAACTCAGCCCTAAGTGTTTTAATTGGTTTGGGTTTCTAATTTACCCTAGGTATATAAGGGAAAGCCTAGCCACGTTTTTGTGTTACTTATATTGCGGTTTATGTGAATCTCTTGTGAGATCTTTGAGGAGCTTTCCTTCACATAAACTTAGGGTTTTCAAGGAGAAGAATTTTCTACACCTTGATGATTATTCTAGTTGCTGTCATTAAAGCTTAAAGAAAACACAAGCGGGTGTGCTTGTATTTGGTGGAGAATTCAAGAAAGAAGGAGTCCGTGGATTCGGAGCTTGCACGTGGTCGTGTCAGTAAGTTCTACTGGTGGGTAGCAATAAGAAGTCCAGCATGGGGGCTTGTAAGTCTTATTGTATGAACTTTGATTCTTTCAAGATAGTAGATTCAATTTTACTTTCAAGATAGCTAGGTTAAATCCTCCCCAGGTTTTTACTGATTTGGTTTACTGGGTGATCATATCTTTGTGTTATTTATATTTCCGTTGCTTTACTTAATATGATTATTTGATTGTGTTAACCTAGTTTTAATTAATTTGACTAAGTAACAACTAGGCTAAATTCCTAGGTTAATCCAATTGTGTTTTAAGGGGTCTAAAAACTAACATATATTGACCATTATAGTATAAAATGTATTATATTTTTTAAGATAAATTAAATTAAATTCACTTATATAATTGAATTTAATTAAGAAAATGTATTGCATCTAACTAAGAAATTATATCTAAGTTTTATCAATTATTTGTTTTTTAACGACCTTTTTTTCTTCTTCTTAATATTCTTTAACCAATTCTATCTTTACTACTTTTCAACTCACATTATGACCAAGACAAATTTGGAGTAGGCGATCTCATCATCGAAACTCAAACAAGGCGCTTGCCGCCTGCATTATACGTAAGCTATCCTTAATGCTAAAGCCACTCTAAATTTTATTACAACAAGTTAACAAATTAATATAACAATCAATGTAATTGATGAATTTGAATAACATAATAAACAATATCTTTTTTTTTTTGTGAGACATGAATTTATAAAAGTTATATAGTAAAATTTGTATTATTCCTATTCTCAAGAATTACTCGCTTCAAAAAAAATCCATTGATTTGCATTTTTTTTTTTTTTTTTTTGTTTTTTTAGCAATAAAGAAATAGTTAAAACTTTCAAGTTCAAAACTCCTATATTCTCAAAGGGGCTACATGCATTCTCCAATTTATGCCAATAATTAAATCACTTGAACTTGATTTATTTTATAATTAAAAAAAAATGTGCAGTATGAACCATATCATTTTTAGGATCGAATATTTAGTTTACAATTTGGTATTCAATGTGGAAATTAGGTCATATATAAAGAAATTTAATGCGGCACTATGTGTCTTACGAAAGCATGGAAAATTGAAGTACATGACAAAGATTAGGCTAATGATGAGAGTTCTAACCCCTTGGACATGCAGACAATTTCATTCTTCTTCTCATGATGAAAACACATAATATCTCATAATAAATTTCTTGAGCACAACTTCCATATATTTATTCCAATCCAAGAACAACAAATTCTAATCTCATTTCTATTTTAGAGACTTTTATCACCATGACAAAAGTTGTTAAACTCGTGTCTTTATCTTCAAACTTGAATTCCAAGAAATTATGACTTAGACTTCTCGATATGTTTTTATCCATGTATATCTTTCTAATCACGTAAACAAGACCCAGTAAAAATTGTTGATTAAAGAGGCATTACAAGCCAAGGGCCAACACAACATATGTAACAGATTTTAAAGTAAGTTTTATCACTGACAGGGCTGGTATTAGTTCTGTCAAAAAGTGAACAAGCAAACGAATGGAAAAGGTCTTGCTGCATACTTGTATGCAGCAATTAGGTGCTGCCGCTGTAGAGTAATTATCTGTTAATTTGTTTCACGTGTCTGAGTTTATGATAGCCTGTAGATTTTATGTCTTACTTTGAATGGATTAAGTCTTCAGTTTTAAATTTGAAGATTTATTTTCTTAATTGCTGGAACTACTGTGGCTGTCGATCCAGGCTAGACCAGGTTCATGTACATGAACCTGGTCTACAATTTAATTATTATCCAACATTATTATAATTAAATTGTACATGAACATGTTCATCTACAATTTAATTATAATAGTGTTGCTCACAAATTACGTGAGCCAGCTAGGGATGGCCAAAGCTAGCTTGGGATACAGCATGTGAGCTGAAAATGGATATATTCAATTTATGTAACTATACCTATTTTTTTGGTAGGCCTTTTTCATTTAACTGTAGTTGAGCTTCAGTCTACCTTAAATAAAATGTATCTTAAAATATTATGCATATTTTTTCTTTTTTCTTTTTTAAATTTAGTAAATAATGGTTTTACTGCATAAATTAATAGACAAATTGACAAATGTGGAAGAGGTACTAAACCCAACATTATTTTTATATCCCAAATCCTCCAAATTAAAAAAGAATTACATATATAAGCAATCGTTTTATTTTATTCTAGTTATGATTGCAAGGGGATAAACATAGCAAAATGACTAGTGCTTCAAGGCACTTACAAACATTTTTTTTCTTTCTAATAATTGTGATCTCCAAATTCTTTCTGAAGCCCTTCAACCACATTTTTGTCGAGTTGGAAGGCCTTGGTGAGAACATCAGGATTAATGGGAGGATTGGATCCAAAGACAGCATCTGCTATTGTGATTACGCCTGCATTTTGGCTGCTTAAACCAGAAATGGCAATTGCTTTAGTTTTTCCCACGTTTAATTGGAAGTGAATGAGACCAACTGGAAAGACAAACACATCCCCCTTATTTAGAGTTTTGGTGAAGAGGCGATTCTCTGGGTTGGATGTTACAAATCCAACGAAGAGAGTACCCTCCACAACTACTAAAATTTCAGTGCCGCGAGGGTGAGTATGGGGAGGATTTTCTCCATATGGTGCAAAGTCAATTCGAGCCAGGGATATGCCAAGAGTATTGAGGCCTGGTAATGTGTCTACGTTCACGGTAGTGACGTTTGACCCAACTTTGTTATCTGTGTTCCCAGCAATGTTCCACCCCTCGAAGAAGAAATCTTCAGGTTTGACCAGCTTTGGATCCTTGCAGAACTTTCCATTAACGAATACTGCATAAAGGAATTTTTGTTATGGACACTTTAAAATGAATGCTGAAGAATTCAATGTAGAAAATAGTAAGCCCAGGTAGCTAATAATATTTCTTCCATTAATATTTTGGTTAAGTGTAGATTCTTCACATGACAAAAATAATGCAAAAACTTGTAAAAGAAAAAGAAAAGTATGTACCGGCTGATTTGGAGTCCGAGTAGTCCTTAAGTGCAACACAAAAGTCCTGCAGGGGATCGGGGTCAGAGGCAGAGGCAAGAGAGAATGCCAAAGCGAAGAGGGCAACAGTTACAATGTAAGCTTTCCTCATATTTCAGGCTTACTCTATCTTCTGCTCTATATATTTTTGCTTCGGGTGAGAGATGAGAAATGTTGCATGGAAAGTATGTCTATTTATAGATAAGACATATTGAATAGGTCTATGGTTTTCCATAAGTGAATGATATGTAGACTTGTTCAGTCTTCCATTATTACCAATTTTCTTTTTGATTGCCAAATTATTCTTTAACTACTTCTCCATGCCTTAAATTTTCAACAAATAAGACCAGTTCAATGAGATAATATTACAATTCTATGTTACTACGGCACAACCAATCTTAACAACTGTGTACTAAACCCCTGTTTTTTGTTCTTACAATGTACTTCATCGCAAATCTTTTTCCACAATTGATCTAGCTCTGAACTAATTGAACACTCCATATCTCGTATTTGATGTGTCTGGATTTCAAGGGGTTGTTAATAACTTAATACTTTGGTGGAAGTTTCTGTGTGACTTTTGTTTGCCTAAATTAAATAGAATGGTTGATAATTACTATTGTAGGACCAATAATTAGATGGATTCAAAGCTTCTAGTGTATTAGCCTATTAGGTAACTGCTATCAACGTCCATATGCAAATAGACTTTGTCAATGGGAAGCACCTTAACCTTTCAAATGTGTTAGGTCAATATTTTTATGTTGGAAAAACATGAACACCAGTAACAACTTAGAACCCAGATTTTCTAGTTTAGTGTATAAAGATTGGTATTGCAACAAAAAGACAACTAAACTTTTTATGTTGTTGCAACTATACCTCTTCTTTGCAAATCGTTAATGGTTTTGAGTAAAAGGAGGTACATTGCAGAGGGAGTTACGGGGGTCATGCTAGTACATTGCCAAAGTCTATTTACAAAATTGGCAAAGAAAAAAATAAGGGGTACTATTTGCTACATTAGCAGAGTTTATGTTCTAAAATAAAAACACAAGGGCCTAAGGGCATTTAACACAAAATGCTGCTACAATAGCAGAGTTTATGTTCTAAAATAAAAGCGCAAGGGCATAAGGGCATTTAACAAAAAATGTTTAGTGATTTATCATTACTGATCGTTAAGACAAACATACATATATATATATATATATATGTTATTCTTTTATAAATCTAAATATGCATATATAAAAACTTATAAAGGTTCAAAATGCAAGTTCTCTGCGGAACTCGTTTTACTAGTGGCACCATTATGAAAATTTTGTAAATGACTAACAGCACTTGCTTGCGATCAGATTGTTTAGGAACGAGTTACAGTGGTTGAGCTGAGAAGTCAAAGCTTTAATGGGCTAGGCCTCACCACAGAAAAATCAATCATCAATCAATATATCATATACTATATATAATAGCAGAAACTGAGAGAAAGTGGGTTCCTACAATTAAGGAGGCGTAGACAAATAGGATAACTGTTTATCTAAAATTCAGACACGTATAAATTAAAAAAACGATACATTATATTGTTTTGCAAAGTTAACACCATTTGACAGTGATGGTGTATATATTAAAAAAAAAACGGTTAATAAAAAAAAAAAACGTCACAACTAAAAAAACCCTAGATCAGACTTTTCATAACGTTTTCTCTCTCTGAAAAACCCCTAGCGATACTGCGAAAGAGAGAAAGGGAAGGAGAAAAAAAAAAAAAAAAAAAACCTAGCAATCTCTTCACAACAAACTCTGCAAGGAGAAAAAAGAAACCTTGCGCCACACTAGAGATTCGTTCAGTCGGCCATCGCCATTCCCTTTTGAGTTTTTCAGGTGCGTTCTTCTCTCTCTCCCTCTCTTTCTCTCTGAGTTTTTGTTGTTTTGATTTGGTTTTGAAATTTCCCTGTGATTTCGGGATAAATTTCCCCTGTTTCCGTGAATTTGCGGAATATCCTAGATCTGTTTTGTGATTAAAATCTTCTAGGGTTATGTTATAATCGCCATTTGAAAATTCTTTGAATATATATCTATATATACTAATTTTGGTTTAGGATTTTGTTGTTCTCTGTTACGATTGGCTTAGTTTTCGTAAAAAGGTCTATTTTTGGTTCAGCGATTCAAAGTTAAATACGATCAAACGTCCCAGGAATATTGAGATACGGGGATAGAGATCGGCGCTACTCCGACAGAAGGTACGCATCAATTCTCTGTGTTCCAACTTGAATTGAAAATCGGTTGTTCATTCTCTTTCTTTAGATGTTTTGTTGTGAATATTGATTCTTACGGGATGGACAAGAATGCCGAACCCTAGAATCATGAAAGACCATCTATAAATCAGACCGACCTCTTATTTGAATTTGATTTGCATGTTAACATTCTGTGACCATCTATTAGGCCACTGGAAAAAAGGAGAATAAATTAATTGAGACATAATAATTATACATTGTAATTTAATCCAAAATAAAATTTTAAATTTATACAAATAAAGATGAGATAAACAGGAAAAAAAAAAACAAAAAAAAAACAAATTTTAGACAGATTATTATCAAAGTCAGGGCCCGTGGATACCAGGATATAGATGTGTGTTTGGTAATAGGGTTGTGGGGGTGGTATTGAAGAACCACTTAGCCAATTGCATATCCAATTACATTCATTTTTTCCCTTGCTTAATTGTCTAGGGTTCTTCTTTTATCCTTTTTAAAAAATAGATCGGTTGATTCTCTTTCTTTGGATGCTTTGGTTTGGTTTTTTAATTTTGGTAACATTAAGGACTTATCCTTTGATTTATTATAGTTAAAAAGTAAAATTTCACCTTGGATTGTTTAATCTTGCTTTAAGTATTTATTTTATATATCCTTGGCTAATGGAAGCCAAATCCTTAGTCATCATCATATGAGAAATAGCCAACAGATTGTTAAAAAACTCCTGACCCTGTTATTTTGTTGAATACTGAGTTCTTTGCCAGGTACAACATGGGTATTTTGCAAGAAGAGTTGCTGCATCAAACTAAGAGGTTTAGATGGCCTAATTTTCCCTCTATTTATCTCATAATTTGAATTAAATTTTCTCCGTTGATCTATTTGGTTTTGATTTGGCTTTGAATTGCATATTTTAATCTGCTTTTATCTTCATTTTTTTTTAATTCAATGAATTCTTATTTTGTATTCTACTAAACTGTAAAACTGTTATGATTTTTTATTTATTTTTTATTTTTTTTTATCTATGCTTTTAGGGGCCTATAATTGGTACCTCCACCATATTCACGTATTGGATGGACTTGATATAAAACCTGTTTCACACCAAGGTCAGCATTTTGTTACTTGAATATGTTTAGGAAAAACACATGTTTGCCATTCAATAATGGTTGATTTCTCAATGTTGCTGCTCTGAGCATCTATTATTTGAAACTAAAAAGTCTAAAACCTCTTTAATGTTTGTGCTAAAAAGTCATGTTTTTTGTTTGATTGTATATTTGTTTAAAGGAATGTATAATTGTTTTAAAGAATGGATGAATCTTTTTTTGGCAGAAAATTATGTTTCCTTTTCATTTATTGAATTTGATTAAATAGCCAACATATTGCCTAAAATTATGTCATTGAATATTTAGGGACTACTTACTAAAGATTGTTGTGTGGTGTACACATTAATGTTTCAATTAGTTTGTCGATCTTTAGAAAAAGCTTTTTATTTTAAAAGCCAATAAAATATTATGCAATATATAATAAATGATCCGGACACTAGACAGTGTATGTGTGTGTGTGTGTGTGTATATATATATATATATATATATATATATACTGTTCTTCACACCGCTGACTATTTCAAGCACTAGAACCCCAAAGCTATAGACGTCTACTTTTTCAGTTAGTCTTCCTTGAGCAAGGAGTTTAGGAGCCATGTAACCTCTTTCAAGCATTAACAAGAAAGAGTTTTTGTTAGTATAGTGAATGATTCAAAAGAATTCAAGCTCTAAATACCCGACTAGAAGTTATGAAGAATAAGAAGAATACTATTGAATAAGCACACTTACGGTGTGCCAACAATGGCAGTGCTAATTTGTTTCTTTAGATTGCTGTTTTTTTTTTTTTTTTTTTTTTTTTTTTTTTTTTTTCATTTTAAATTTTATTACTATCTCTTTTGTGTTGTGGGTTTGTTTTTAGTATACGACTATGTTTGACTCTGATTTCTTCGTGTAGTGCTGTGGTGTGGTAAATTGTTATGTTGCCTTTTCTTTCTACTTGATTTTTTTTAGGATGTTCACAACTAGACTACGAAACTAATTTATCACCATGCTGGGCATGAGTAGATGGAATACACCAACTGTTATATAGTTTAAAGTATATTGGGCTGTCTATTTTTTGCAAAATAATGATGTTGTTGGTTTCAAAAAAATTTATAAAGGGTAGCTTTGTGCAAATAATTGCAGGTTCTTCTAAAAATATTAGAACTGTGAGTTGTGTCCTAATTTGGTCTTAATGTCGGCATTTTTCTGTTATTTTCAAAACAGATGTTCAGCAAGTGATCTTTGCTATGCAATCTTCTAACTCCAAATTTTTAAGCCATGGACTTTTAGTTGCTGCTATTTAAATATTTTATGCTCTTTCTGACTCCAAATTTTAAAGCTATGGACTTTTAGTTGCTCCTATTTTAATATTTTATGCTCTGTTGCCAGGATTGCATTAGTTGAAATTCAATTTCATTCCAGCCAAGCTAAATAGGTTGTTGTGATGTTAGCTAATTGGGAAGGATGAGGTTATCTTCATTTTCGTGATTTCTCTTTTATGTACATTGTTACAACTTACAACATTATGTTCAAAATCCTAAATTGCTTGATGTCCATCTCTCTGTGTTCGTGTTGTTGCTTTGGTTTTTTTAAATTTTTTTCATAATAATGTTTTGTTATTTGAATTTGAATTAAAATCCAGATGTTTATTTTCTCTCTTTCAATGTTTTGGCCTCAGATTATAATCTTTGTTCTTCCTGCTTTACTAACATTATAATCTTTTCTAAATTGGAATTATTATATTCTTTGATTATTTACTACCTTCTTGATTTATCATAATCCATTTTTAATGGGGGTGTCATCATGGGGTTTAGCCCTTGAATGTGTAAAAAAAAAAAATGTTTGTCGTTCAATAATGGTTGATTTCTTAGCATTTTTTTTTCCCAATGTTTGTAGGTTTGGGTGTTTTGGGCTGTTCTAAATAAGTATATGATTCCTAAAGTATTTTGTGTTCACATATTTTTTCATGTGTGTGTGCATCTACCCTTTGGTGTTAGTTCTTGAGTTTTTATTCAAAATTTTGCTTTGCAACCCAATGAAGAGATAAAAAGAAGGTAGTGGGCTGTTTTTCTATTGATGAGTAATGGAATCTTAGGGATGTGCTTTAGCAATACAACATTTTGAATCAAAAGGAGTCAAATATTAGGTTTTACTTTCTCTACTAACAAAGGTTATATTTATTATATGTGTCCATTAAGTGTTGATTTTCTTAATAGGTTGTAGCTTTCTTTTAAGACTTTGTTAAATACTGTTTTGCTGCATTACTCAATCAAGGATTAAGGTTTGACTACCTTTTTTCCTAATTTTTTTTTTCCAATTACTTGAGTTCTGTTTTGTTTAGTTTTCTTGAACTAATTATGTTTTGTCGATGACTGCATGCTAACAGATTACTAAATCAAATTTTTTTTCCCAGATTATCTAAAGTCTTTAACTTCTCATTCCCAATTACTTAATGCTACAAAGGATCCTCTCACTGATAAGACCATTTACTATACTTCAATAGATGAAGCTTTTTCTTTGTGTCCATTAAGGGTTGATTTTCTTAATAGGTAGTAGTTTTCTTTTAGGATTTTTTTGTGTTGGCCTGTAATGATTTTTCCTAAGGGAATCTTTGCCTATATATATATATATATATATTTTAAATTATCAATATATATTTTCTGCGCTAGAATAGTACAGTGTTATTTCCTATTGGCTTTTCTTTCATATATGGCTGTTAGAGCCAATTTGGTGATGCCATCTCTAATCACCTATGTTTTGTAATTTTTTTGTAAATAAAATTATTGGTTTTTTATGTTAATTACTGAGTTTTTGCAGATTGAACTGCATTTCCTCTGATTACCTTTGTTGTTTTACTTCTTGATATTTAATTTACTATTATTTCTCTATTGATATATGTCTCTAATTTACTAGAATGCTTATTTTGTTTTTTTTTTTGGAGCATCTTACGCTTTCCTTTTGCGTTAAGAATAATTTCTCATATTTCAAAATTGTTCTATTAGACTTTGTTTCCTTTAATTTTTGTACTGCTCAGGCTATTAGGCTCAGTTTATTGGTAGGTTTTTTTTTAAATATTGTTGTTGTTAGCTGTGTTAATTTTTTTTATTCATTTGTTTTTATTGTGTATGTCTTAGTATTTTGGATTGAGTACTTATAGATGCTTTAATTTTATTTATTTATTTTATGAATAGAAGATTACATAATAATGGGTGGAAAGCTTCATGAATTCTATAACTTGGGTGTGAGTATAATCTAATCTATCTCTGAGTAATATTGAAGCAAAGCCTAAAAAATTTGAAGAACTTTAGTGTAATTAATCTTGATTCTTGCTGTCTTATTGAGTGTTTATGTTTAGGTGCTTTTGTTTCTTTATGATTTGGCTTTCATGAAAGTGTTAAGAAAAAGTTCAAGAGGAAGGATTATTCAATTAAATGAAGGGTTTGTAATAGCCAAATCATGATCCATATGAAACTTAATTTGTCTAGAATTTCCAATTATTAACCCCGTTGACCACAAAGCTGAAGCTGCAAAGGGGTATCAAACATTTGCTGTGTTAATTACTCTTTAATCATCTTCAGTTTTAGTAGAAAACTTCAAAAATTAACTGTGACTAAGATTACCAATTGAAAATCAGTCTCTTAAAGAAAGATTGACTATGTCAATGACGTATATTAGTACTTTATTAATTTGTTTTAGATATGATCAAACATACTTGCAGATTGGGATAGCATTGTTTATATATGTATTTCAGTCTCTTGCATTTATCCCCACCAGTGTTTGTTTGGTGTTGATTCAAAATTTGTAATGTTTCATTTATATAAATCTGCCATGTTTTCTAAATTTTAAATAATTATAATTAATTATATAACATATATAATTAATTATTTAACACACAATCACATGTTTTATAGAATCTCAGTTTGTAGCAGCTCATTTATATTGACTCTTATCAGAAATTTTATATTCATAATGACATATTTTCCCCCACATGTTAATTCAGAAATGAAGAAGTTGATCATTAATTATTATTTTTACACTTTTCTTTAAGTTTAGATCTAAATTCATCCTTAATAAATGAAGTCCCATGATATGTAGCATTGTAGAAAACAACACTCCTTAACAAAAGCTACTACACAATCTGATCTTAGCTAGTAAGCAAACAGTTTTTCTTTAATAAGCATTAATTTTAAAATGATGCATTTCTTTTCAGCATATATGCAACATATTGGTTCATTTGTATGTAAATTTGTTATTTTTCAAGTTGGTGATTTTAAATATATGATGTGTTCAAGTTCATTTTAATGTCACTATGTCAGGTTTACATGCTCAGGGTGAGGAACAAGCACTATGGTACTGTTAAGTTTTTTGATATAAGTTTTGATGATTACTCTCCAGAGGAGGATCAAGGCCTAGACTACAAAACTGTATGGTCTAAACAGTGCTGAAATTTTCAGTAGACAATTTGTTGGTTTAAGAGAGTTTGGCTAGAGCTGTAAGATAAGGAGAAATTGAATTATGTGTGACAGTAACACTACCTGTTAGTCATTTCAATATGACTTCAGAGACTAATATGTTATGTCACAATTTGCTGGTTTAAGAGGGTTTGGTAGGAGCTGCAAGAAAAGAAATTGAAAATGAAGTATATGTGATAGTAACAATACCTGTTGGTCATATCCAATATGACCTCACTGACTAATATTTATTTATTTTTGGTGGCTTTTAGGGATCATTAGAATTTTTCTGAAAAATCCAGCATGAAACCATGTAGCTCTATGGTTTGGCTGTAGGAAAGTAATGATAACTTTGTAGAATACATAGTAGAGCATATTAACTTTGTGGCATGTGTATAGAGTTTAGAGCATCTCTTTTGTCAGATTTATTACAATACAGTGATGTAGTGGTGTTGGTGGTGAATATGAGTTTAGCATGGCATAAAAAATTAAAAATTATCCCGCGCGTTGCGCGGGTTAAACGCTAGTATATATAAAAGTAGAGACCTTTTGTGGGAAAGCATTAGGTTCTGCTTAGTGGCGTATTCTATGTAAAGAGAATTGAAACATTCTCAAGTGCCACGTCTGAGATAAAAACAAATTAAATATTGACTTTTTATTTCATTTGGTTCATTGTTTCAAGACTTTTTTAATTAAAAAATAAATATTTTTTGTATCATTTAGTTCAATGTTTTAAAACTTTTCATTTCTTACACATACACACAAAGCTCTTTGCATTTTAATGCATCATTTTCATCTCTTGCACTTATATCCCTTTATATATATATCTACCCATAGCTCTTCATGTTATACTATGTCAAATACACAGACAAAAAACGATGTCATTTACCTTTAATATTTTGACGACACCTACCTAACTTTAACATTGTTGTTTTATCTAATCCTAACCCATATGAATTGGCTACAACCAAGGAAGGGAGGCTTGCATTTTATATTGAGTGACAATAGTAATTACGATTTTAATATTAAGGTCAAAAGTTGTGGATTTGTGAGCTTTGTAAATGATGTAGATGTGATTGACTGTGAGTGTTTGAAATGTGTATTTTGTTTTAGAATTAAGAAGAAAGAGAAGGACACATTATATATCAACTTTTATTTTATAATATTCCTCCAAAGTGTTTTTTTTTTCTCCTTACTTTAATGGATTAATGGGGCAAAGTGCATAAAACACACCACCAATGATCAAAACATGATAAACATGAATAATTATGGTGATCCCCAAAGTTTGGTACTCATCGTTGTTCAAAACAACAACAAAATGCCACTTGGGCATTTTATCAAACACATAGAGTGCACACACTACACATGTAAGTTAAACAATGCATGAACACATGAAAATCTTGCCTAAATACATATTATTTTTGCCACAAGGGGCCAACATCCAAAGCAAATCATCATTTAAAACAAAGCCCAATCAAAAAGATTGACAAAAATTAAGTTTTCCAACTCCCATTTGAGAAAATCCCAACTCCCATTTGAGAAAATCCCAACTATGAACATAAAACCCCCAAAAACATAATCTAAAGATCAAAATCAATGAAAAGAGTTAAAGATTACCTTAGAGATGTTAATGGAATGAAAAACACTTGAATTTAGTTGGGTTTTGATGTAGAAACATTAAAACAGGGGTTTGGAAGAAGATGAAAGAAGTTTAAAACAAATGTCCCACGAAATGCCCTTTAAAAAGCTGATCTGGAAATTTTCGTTGGTATCTCGCTAGTAAGCCTTACTTGCGAAACAGTCGCGAAACAGTTGCAAAACTCTCTATGTAAAACTGAAAAACTTAAGAATTGGACCATTTAACTCCCAACTGAACTTACACATGAAATGGGTCACGAAAACATGTTTTTCACACAAAAACAATTTGAAAAACTTTGAAAACATGGGTGATCCAAATCACTTCCAAAAGCAAACAAAAAAAACAAAAATCTTTTTTGTTTGATCCACATATGATTGAGCACACACACGTCACATTTGAACATGTACAACCACACAAATGAAATAGGCATTCATTGAACATTAAACTTGAGTGTTGTGTGTGTGGATCAAGTGTGGAATAGTCCTTAGACTAGAGTGAAGCTTCAATGATCAATTCAATCAAGTCATACACAACTGATACGAAATCAAGTAGTCTATCTCAATTATAGAAATGAGCATATATGACCTCCCATAAGAGAATGATTACAAAATTTAGAAGCTTTTCATTTGGCTTCTGCATAATTCATGACATTTGTTCCTTTTTGGATAATGCATCTCTTTTTGAGATTGGTGATTGAAATTTTTTGATATTTCAACATTGTGATTTAGCCTTTGGCTTTTTGAGCACCATACATTTCAATTTAAAAGGTCGCTTTCCCTTTTTCCTAGTCAAATACTAGTATGTGCGACAGGTTTTTGCAGCTCATAATCTCTTTTTCATTTTGAGATTTACATTTGGTGAGCTCTATTTGCAAAAACATAAAAATAAAAGTGGGAAGATATATAGGCACAAGTCTATGCAAGTATCAAGACAAACAAGACTATTGACCAATCATTCATGACAAGCTTGAAGATTTATTTACAACAATCACACATAGATTTCAAGATTTCTCCCACAAAGATATATGTGCATACATAACAAGCTAAGCTCGTAAATGCACTACGCCATTAGTATGAAGGTACTAGACCAAACTCACATGTAATATGTGCTCAAACATATACGATCAAATTTTTTCAATTTTTCACTTTTTATGTGGTTTTGGATTTTTACTCACACAAAAAAAAAGCAATAATGTATGATCAAAACAAAAACAAAACAATGCATATAAAGAGATGCATGATGCATAAATGCATAACAATAAAACATCTAATGCATGAAGGTTCTTACAAAAATCGAAAGAATTAGATCAATGATCAAAAGAGCAAAAGCTTAACTATAGGAACCCTTCCTCATCCAAACGGAATGATTGTTTGGAATGAGTGTCTCATGAGAAGTGAGACGAGGGTTGGAAGAATGAGAACCGAAGATGCACATAGTCAAGGAGTTAAGAACATTAAACACTTTCTTTAACAACATGCTATTATCACTTAAATCCGGTTTACCCTTTGTAGCACAACTTCCAAGAAGCTCAAGTTTCTCTTTTCTTTTAATTCTTTTAAGAGCTTGAAACTTAGAGCAATGCGGTCTTAGATGACCAAAGGCACCACAATGGTGACAAACAATGTGTTTAGGTCCATTAGGCTTTTTGGGAATGGATCTAGCAACTTGGTTTTGTTCTCTCTTCAACTTATGACATTGAGGTCTTATATAACCACTCACACCACAATGGTGGCAAGTTGGAATAAACTTAATCCATCCAAACCCTTAGATTGTGACCTAAACAGAGGCTTAGGCTTAAGAGCCTTTCTCTCCACTTTTTGGTTTTTTTTTTTGTGTTGAGGAATGTACACCGATTTGTCTTTAGAGGTAGAACTCACATTAGACACAAAATCGAGCACCACAACATGATTGCAACATATATTATCTTCCTTTTTAGCAACAGGTTCAGCAATCAAACACTTGGCATGCATCTTAAGAGATTCATTTTCACATTTTAGCTCATCAACAAGTTTGTTAGACAAAACAAGTTTAGCATCCAAGTCCATATTTAAACATTCAAACTCTTTCATCTTTCCAAGAGAATTTTCAGCAAGCTTCTTATATTTTTCAACCAATTTATTGGATTCATTAAGCTTAGCAATCAAATCATCATTGTCACAAATGAACTTGCTCAAATTCTTTTGAAACTTTTTAGCTTCTTTCTTCAAGAGTTTGTCAACAACACCTATAGATTCAAGTAACATAGCTTCACAATCATGAGGATTATCACTCATAGAGGCATTTTCACAAACACGTGGCAAGTTACATTCATCACCAACCAAATCATACAAAGAGGCATACAAAGCACAATCCATGGCAAATAAACACAAGGGGTCAAGGATCACACTTAGGTATTTAAACCACAACAAGTGTACCCGCTCTGATACCAATTGAAAGCTCGAAAATGTGTCGAAAACACACGAGCTGTTTAGACCCCCAAATTAAAGTTACGGCTTGGTTGATTTTACACTAACTTAATACTAAGTGCGGAATAGTGTAAACACAAGCGTATAAGCATGACAACTACTCTAATCCATATTTAAAGTAACACAGCAGTAAAAATGAAATGAACAAGAGTAGGGAAGAGAGATGCAAACACAGATAACACGCCAATGTGTTATCAAAGAGGAAACCGAAGAACTCGGCGAAAAACCTCTCCGCCGCCCTCCAAGCGGTAATCGATCCACTAGACAATCAGTTGGGATACATGGGTTAGCAAGAGACCCCCCAAGCCTAATCTATCCGATGTACCAAAGCCCTCCAAGCTCCTACTCCAATAAGGCTGCTCAAAACCCTGTCTTGTTTAGCTCTCCGGATCCCGCAACACGCTCCATGTTGCATCTACCATCCTTGGCTTCTTCTAATACTTCCCAGCGGCACCAAAATATCACTTGACACTCTCAAAAGGTGTGGCAAGTGTTTGGGCTATCAACCTCTCAATGGTATGGAAATGGAAAAGTAGGAGATGAGGAAATACCACAAACAAATGTGTAGAGAATTGTTGGTAGAACAATTTCTAACTCTCAAGTGTTTTTGCTAGGGTTTTCTCTCAAAGGCTCTCCTTGTCATTTGTGGGTAATGTGGGTATATATAGTGTGGGTACAGAAAGTGTGTATCAGATTGGACAGGCTGGCAGAACAGAACGTCTCGCGGGAAGGCCTTACCCCCGAGATACTCGTGAGACCCAACTGTCTCCATCTGTCATGACTCTTCGCATTCCAGTCATGTGCAATGCACATGCTTCCTTTCGGTGGATGCTTAGTCGCGAGCTACCCGCGAAAACCTCTTCAGTCTTCAGTTGCTTGAGTCTTCACACTCTCTCTCTCTTTAACACACAACCCTTACAATGAAATCCCACAATAAATACTGGGTACAAAAGATTGAATAACATACAATCAAATTTGGCACTAAATGAAAGCCAACAAAATACATATTTGAAAATCACAACTTTACAACCTGCACCATGGAAAATAGGTTTCAATAGACTTCAGTTCAGCCTGAGCTTATGGTCAGCTTTGTTTATATTGCAAATCTGATTTAATGAAATTAAATCTGATTGTTAATGCAGTGATTACTCTCAACTTACACTATTTTTAATTCATTTTATGCCAAAAAGGATAGAAGAAAGAAAAAAAGATAAAGAATGTGATAGATTTGGTTGGTCTTCCTAGCTTATTATTCATGGACAAAACTTAAATACAGTTTTTTAATGTGCCTAAATTGAAACACATGTCAATAATCTATATTGACCATTATAGTATAAAATGTATTATATTTTAAGATAAATTAAATTAAATTCACTTATATAATTGAATTTAATTAATAAAATGTATTGCATCTAACTAAGAAATTATATCTAAGTTTTATCAATTATTTGTTTTTTAACGACCTTTTTTTCTTCTTCTTAATATTCTTTAACCAATTCTATCTTCACTACTTTTCAACTCACATTATGACCAAGACAAATTTGGAGTAGGCGATCTCATCACCGAAACTCAAACAAGGCGCTTGCTGCCTACATTATACGTAAGCTATCCTTAATGCTAAAGGCACTTTAAATTTTATTACAACAAGTTAACAAATTAATATAACAATCAATGTAATTGATGGATTTCAATAACATAATAAACAATATCTTTTTTTTTTTTTTTTTGTGAGACATGAATTTATAAAAGTTGTATAGTAAAATTTGTATTATTCCTATTCTCTAGCATTACTCGCTTCAAAAAAAATCCATTGATTTCCATTTTCTTTTTGTTTTTTTTGTTTTTAGCAATAAAGAAATAGTTAAAACTTTCTAGTTCAAAACTCCTATATTTTCAAAGGGGCTACATGCACTCTCCAATTTATGCCAATAATTAAATCACTTGAACTTGATTTATTTTATAATTAAAAAAAAATGTGCAGTATGAACCATATCATTTTTAGGATCGAATATTTATTTTACAATTTGGTATTCAATATGGAAATTAGGTCATATATAAAGAAATTTAATGCGGCACTATGTGTCTTACGAAAGCATGGAAAATTGAAGTACATGACAAAGATTAGGCTAATGATGAGAGTTCTAACCCCTTGGACATGCAGACAATTTCATTCTTCTTCTCATGATGAAAATACATAATATCTCATAATAAATTTCTTGAGCACAACTTCCATGTATTTATTCCAATCCAAGAACAACAAATTCTAATCTCATTTCTATTTTAGAGACTTTTATCACCAAGACAAAAGTTGTTAAACTCGTGTCTTTATCTTCAAACTTGAATTCCAAGAAATTATGACTTAGTCTTCTCGATATGTTTTTATCCATGTATAATCTTTCAAATCACGTAAACAAGACCCAGTAAAAATTGTTGATCAAAGAGGCATTACAAGCCAAGGACCGACACAACATATGTAACAGATTTTAAAGTAAGTTTTATCACTGACAGGGCTGGAACTACTGTGGCTGTCGATCCAGGCTAGACCAGGTTCATGTACATGAACCTGGTCTACAATTTAATTATAATAGTGTTGCTCACAAATTACGTGAGCCAGCTAGGGATGGCCAAAGCTAGCTTGGGATACAGCATGTGAGCTGAAAATGGATATATTCAATTTATGTAACTATACCTATTTTTTTGGTAGGCCTCCTTCATTTAACTGTAGTTGAGCTTCAGTCTACCTTAAATAAAATGTATCTTAAAATATTATGCATATTTTTTCTTTTTTCTTTTGTAAATTTAGTAAATAATGGTTTTACTGCATAAATTAATAGACAAATTGACAAATGAGGAAGAGGTACTAAACCCAACATTATTTTTATATCCCAAATCCTCCAAATTAAAAAAGAATTACATATATAAGCAATCGTTTTATTTTATTCTAGTTATGATTGCAAGGGGATAAACATAGCAAAATGACTAGTGCTTCAAGGCACTTACAAACTTTTTTTTTCTTCTAATAATTGTGATCTCCAAATTCTTTCTGAAGCTCTTCAACCACATTTTTGTTGAGTTGGAAGGCCTTGGTGAGAACATCAGGATTAATGGGAGGATTGGATCCAAAGACAGCATCTGCTATTGTGATTACGCCTGCATTTTGGCTGCTTAAACCAGAAATGGCAATTGCTTTAGTTTTTCCCACGTTTAATTGGAAGTGAATAAGACCAACTGGAAAGACAAACACATCCCCCTTATTTAGAGTTTTGGTGAAGAGGCGATTCTCTGGGTTGGATGTTACAAATCCAACGAAGAGAGTACCCTCCACAACTACTAGAATTTCAGTGCCGCGAGGGTGAGTATGAGGAGGATTTTCTCCATATGGTGCAAAGTCAATTCGAGCCAGGGATATGCCAAGAGTATTGAGGCCTGGTAATGTGTCTACGTTCACGGTAGTGACGTTTGACCCAACTTTGTTATCTGTGTTCCCAGCAATGTTCAATCCCTCGAAGAAGAAATCTTCAGGTGTGACAAGCTTTGGATCCTTGCAAAACTTTCCATTAACGAATACTGCATAAAGGAATTTTTGTTATGGACACTTTAAAAAGAATGCTGAAGAATTCAATGCAGAAAATAGAAAGGCCAGGTAGCTAATAATATTTCTTCCATTAATATTCCGGTTAGTTTAGATTCTTCACATGACAAAAATAATGCAAAAACTTGAAAAAGAAAAAGAAAAGTATGTACCGGCTGATTTGGAGTCCGAGTAGTCCTTAAGTGCAACACAAAAGTCCTGCAGGGGATCGGGGTCAGAGGCAGAGGCAAGAGAGAATGCCAAAGCGAAGAGGGCAACAGTTACAATGTAAGCTTTCCTCATATTTCAGGCTAACTCTATCTTCTGTTCTATATATTTTTGCTTCGGGTGAGGGATGAGAAATGTTGCATGGAAAGCATGTCTATTTATAGATAAGACACATTGAATAGGTCTATGGTTTTCCATAAGTGAATGATATATAGACTTGTTCAGTCTTCCATTATTACCAATTTTCTTTTTGATTGCCAAAATTTTCTTTAACTACTAACCCAAGCCTTAAATTTTCAACAAATAAGACCAGTTCAATGAAAAAATATTACAATTCTATGTTACTACGGCACAACCAATTTTAACAACCGATAGATTGAATTAGTAGGTGTACTAAACCTGTATTTTGTTCTAACAATGTGCTTCATCTCTCATCTCTGTCCAGAATTGATCAAGCTCTGAACTAATTGAACACATCATGTGTATTCAACTAATTGGATGTGTCTGTATTTCTTCAAGGGTTGTTAATAACTTAATATTTTGGTGGAAAATTTCTGTGTGACTTTTGTCCGCTTAAATTGAATAGAATGGTTGATAATTACTATTGTAGAACCAATAATTGGATGGATTCAAAGCTTGGTACGAATGTGATAGTTGTGGCTGCATTTCGAGAATATGCTGGATCGTATATGCCTGGGTTTCAAAATTCAAATGTTTATCTTAACTTCAGAGTGTAATCCATTGAGTTTTGGATAGCATCAATCAACATCAAGTTGACAACATCAAGCTATCCAGTCTTCACCTGCACCGTGGAATATAGGTCTCAACTTACACTATTTTTAATTCATTTTATGCCAAAAAGGATAGAAGAAGAATAAAAAGATAAAGAAAGTGATAAATTTGGTTGGTCTTCCTAGCTTATTATTATTCGTAGACAAAACTTAAATACGGCTTTTCAATGTGCTTATATTGAAATATGTCTATAATCTATATTGACAAGTACGGTACAAAATGTATTATTTTTTTATAAGGAAAATTAAATTAAATTCACTTATGTATTTGAATTTAATTAAGAAAATGTATTGCATTTAAGTCAGAAATTATATCTAAGTTTTATCGATTATTTATTTTTTATCGACTTTTTTTTTTCTTCTTAATATTCGTTAACCACTTCTATCTTTGCTACTTTTCAACTCACATGACCAAGACAAATTTGGAGTAGGCAATCTCATCATTGAAACCCATACAAGGTGCCTGTATTATACATAAGCTATCCTTAATGCTAAAGCCACTCTATATTTTATTACAATGAGTTAACAAATTGACATAACAATGAATGTAAGTGATGGATTTTAATAACGTAATAAATGATAACATTTTTTTTTGTTTTGTTTTGTGTGACATGAATTTATAAAGGTTATATAGTAAAATTTGAATTATCCCTACTCTCTATCACTACTCACTTTGAAAAAAAATCCTGTGCACTTGTGCTTACCATTGATTTCCTTTTACTTTTTCTTTTTTTAACCCCAAAAAAAAAAAAAATGTTAAAACTCTCAAGTTCAAAGCTCCTATATTCTCAAAGGGGCTACACTCTCCAATTTATGCCAGTAATTAAATCACTTGAACTTGATTTAATTAATAATTAAAAAAAAAATTGTGCAGTATGAACCATGTCATTTTCAGGATCAAATATTTAGTTTACAATTTGGCATTCAAGTTGGAAATTTAGTTTACAGTATGAACCATGTAACAGATAAGTAAGTTTTATGGACATGCAAACGTATTATATAAAGCGTCTTTAAATTTTCATCCTTTTGAATAGAAATCTGCGGCTGTAGTCTAAATGATGGTAACTTATGGTCTGAGTGTATGATAGCCTGTAGACTTTATGTTGTACTTTAAATGGATTAAGTTTTCGGTTCCAAATTTAAAGATTTATTTTGTTAAGTTCTATAATTGTGGCCGTCAAATCGAAGCTAGAACAGGTTGATCATGTCAAGGAAATCAATACCACACAGGTACCAGGTAAATATACCGTACCGGCCATTAAACCGGTACTGATACTCCTCCAAAATGTACCAGAAAAAATTCTAGGTTGTATTGGCTTATTTCAGCTATACCAGCTTGTATCTAATATATATATATATATTAAAAAAAAATATTCAAAAACATTTTATTTAATATAATATATTGATTAATGTACTTAAGCTAATATGTAGGCTTATAAAATATGTTTGTAAAGTTGTAATTTACAACTAGTTTATATTGGCTTTAATTCCATGCCAAATTTGATTGTAATTTTGTTCAATCTTATGTTCCATGTATTTTATGTTGGATTTATTTGTAAGGGTTGTGTGTGAGAGAGAGTGTGTGAAGACTCAAGGCAATTGAAGACAAATAGTTTTTACGGGTAGCTCGCAAGTAGGCTTGCCGCGAAGTGAAGCATGTGCCCTGGATATGATTGGAATGCGAAGAATTAGGACAGGATGGAGACAACTGGTTTTCGCGAGTGTCTCGTGTGTAAGGCCTTCCCACGAGATACCCGCGAAACATTCTGTTTTGCTGAACTGTCATATCTGATACACACTTTCTTTACCCACACTATATATACCCCCATTACCCACAGATGCTGAGGAGTGCTTCTGAAAGAAAACCCTAACCACAAACCTTGAGAGTTAGAGATTGTTATACCCACATTTCTCAACATAATCCATTGTGGATTTTCCTCAACTCCTACCTTTCCATTTCTATATCCTTGAGAGGTTGATAGTCCAAACACTTACCACACACATTCTGAGTATCAAGTGAGGTTTTGGTGCTGTTAGGAGGCATTGGAAGAAGCCAACCTTTGGCAGATGCAATCGGGTGTGTTGCGGGATCCGGAGAGCTAGACAAGATACGGTTCCGAGAAGCCTTGTTGGAGTAGGAGCTTGGAGGGCATAGGTGCATTGGGTAGATTAGGCTTGGAGGGTCTCTTGCTATTCGTGTATCCCAACTGATTGTCTAGTGGATCGATTTACCGCTTGGAGGGCGGTGGAGAGGTTTTACGCCGAGTACTTCGGTTTTCTCTTCGATAACATATCAGCGTGTTATCTTGTGTTTGCATTCTTCTTCCCTACTCTTTTAGTTTTCATTTTACTGCTATGTTTTAATAATTATGGCTTAGAGTAGTTATGTTATTTATCCGCTCGCATTTACTCTATTCCACACTTAGTATAAGTTAGAGTAAAATCAATCGAGCTGTAAATTTTGTATTTGGGAGTTTGAACAGCTCTTGTGTTTTTAACACATTTTCGAGCTTTCAATGTTGATTTAAAAATTTATGTTGATAAACATAAAAATTCATAAATTCATAATTACATAAATAATACAAATATATATTTATGTATAGAAATAAATAAATAGCAGTAATCCCGAAACGGTATACCAGTATCAATCAGTACTGAAATATTTCATTCTCCTGGCCAAATTGAAATAGCTTTTGGTACGAAATTGACTACCTAGTTCATGGTCATCTACAATTTAATTATAATAGTGTTGCTCACAAATTATTTGAATAAGCTAGGGATGGCCAAAGCTTCAAGGGCGGTGTCTTGTATAATTTAGGGTGGTCACAGGACCACCCTTAACTTGGAAAAAAAATGAAATATTATACCTTAAAAAAATGAAATTCTAAATTAATATGGGTTGTTGACCACCCTAAAAAACACTTGAGCATCCTAAATAAAAATTTGCCCATTATAAATAAAATTTCACTTCTCCAAAATTTTGGCCATTGAAGATTGAACCAAAAAAATGTGAGAAATGTTATGTTCACAACATGTCCTCAACGCTTTCATAACAAATTCTTAGTGGCAGGTTGTTACTGGTGGACAAAAAAATAATTTTAATAATATGTAAATTTAAACTAGTAACAATTGCCAACTAGGATTTGTTGTGAAAATATTATGAACGGAGCAATTCTCAAAAATTGTCAAAACAAACAAATTAGCCTAAAATCTCAAATCAAATGTTTAATTGTGATATTTTAAATTGTGTTTTCAAAAGACATATTTTAAAATTGCAATTTTTTATCATAAAAAAATGCATATTTTCCAATAACGAGTTAGTTAGTGCTTGATTTAGTTTTTAGCTGAATTTATTGGATTTATGTGATACATCTTGTACATACACATATGCACTAAAATAACACCTCAATACTTTATTGAACATGATTAATGTAACGGTTTAATGCCTAAGTTGAATATGATGAATGAACTTGTAGCTTACCCCTTATTTTTTTGTTAGCACTATGGGCAAAATCACTTTTATTGTAAAATTTATCTTCTAAGCAAATTCATATTCACTTGAATAATCTTCTTTTAGATCTTAGGCTATGAGAAAAAGTCTCCTCTTGTCATCCTAATGATCGAGAGAAAATAAAAAGAGCACATTTACAAAGATATTCTTGTCAAACTCTTAGCCATGATTTCCCTAAAAAAGAAATTAGTGGAGTATTGCATTGATTTAATCCTGATTAGTCTAAAGAATACAAAATATTGGTTGGAACATATCATAAAAAAGGATGATGCATTTTGTTTATATTGTTACTTATTTAGAAAGATGTTGGTAATTGAAAGGGAAATCAGTAGTTTAATGATTACTTGGTTGTTTATATTGAAAAAGATGTGGCTAACAGCATTAATAATGAAGCTATCATACAACAATTTCAAAATATGAAAAACTTGTAGAAGGAAATTTTAAAACTTCATGTATATGCGACAGTTTTTTTATGTCAATATGTTCAAGTTTTATTTTATTTAAATTTTGTTTAATTTAAATTTCTTAGTGCCCACCTTGAACAAAATTTCTGGAGCCGCCACTGCAAAGCTAGCTTGGGATACAACAAATGAGCTGAAAATGGTTGTATTCAATTTATGTAATTGTGCCTATTATTTTCGTAGCCTTTTTTCATTTAACTGTAGTTGAGCTTCAGTCTAACTTAAATAAACTATAGCTTAATACATTATGCAATTTTTTCCCCTCTTTTTAAATTTAGTAAATAATGGTTTTACTGCATAAATTAATAGAAAAATAGACAAATGAGGAAGAGGTACTAAACCCAACATTATTTTTATATCCCAAATCCTCCAAATTAAAAAAGAATTACATATATAAGCAATCGTTTTATTTTATTCTAGTTATGATTGCAAGGGGATAAACATAGCAAAATGACTAGTGCTTCAAGGCACATACAAACATTTTTATTTTTCTAATAATTGTCAACTTCAAATTTTTTCTGAAGCTCTTCAACCACATTTTTGTCGAGTTGGAAGGCCTTGGTGAGAACATTAGGATTAATGGGAGGATTGGATCCAAAAACAGCATCTGCTATTGTGATTACGCCTGCATTTTGGCTGCTCAAACCAGAAATGGCAATTGCATTAGTTTTTCCCACATTGAATTGGAAGTGAATGAGACCGACTGGAAAGACAAACACATCCCCCTTATTTAGAGTTTTGGTGAAGAGACGATTATCTGGGTTGGATGTTACAAAACCAACGAAGAGAGTACCCTCCAAGACTACTAGAATTTCAGTGCCGCGAGGGTGAGTATGGGGAGGATTTTCCCCATATGGTGCAAAGTCGATTCGAGCCAGGGATATGCCAAGAGTATTGAGGCCTGGTAATGTGTCTACATTCACAGTAGTGACATTTGACCCAACTTTATTATCAGTGTTCCCAGCAATGTTCAATCCCTTGAAGAAGAAATCTTCAGGTTTGACAAGCTTTGGATCCTTGCAAAACTTTCCATTAACGAATACTGCAAAAATGAATTTTTGTTATGGACACTTCAAAAAGAATGCTTAAGACTTCGATGCAGAAAATAGTAAGGCCAGGTGGCTAATAATATTTCTTCCATTAATATTCTGGTTAGTGTAGATTCTTCACATGACAACAATAATGCAAAAACTTGAAAAAGAAAAAGAAAAGTATGTACCGGCTGATTTGGAGTCTGAGTAGTCCTTAAGTGCAACACAAAAGTCTTGCAGGGGATCGGGGTCAGAGGCAGAGGCAAGAGAGACTGCCAAAGCGAAGAGGGCAACAGTTACAATGTAAGCTTTCCTCATATTTCAGGCTTACTCTATCTTCTGTTCTATGTATTTTTGCTTCGGATGAGGGATGAGAAATGTTGCATGGAAGGCGTGTCTATTTATAGATAAGACACATTGAATAGGTCTATGGTTTTCCATACGTGAATGATATATAGACTTGTTCAGTCTTCGATTATTACCAATTTTCTTTTTGATTGCCAACTTATTCTTTAACTACGACCCTGTGCCTTTTCAACGAATAAGACCAGTTCAGTCAGAAAATATTCCAATTCTATGTTGCTACGGCACAACCAATAGATTGAATTAGTATGTGTACTAAACCTGTACTTTGTTCTTACAATGTACTTCATCGCTCATCTCTGTTCACAATTGATCAAGCTCTGAACTAACTGAACACGCCATGTCTTGTATACAACTGATTGGATGTGTTGGTATTTCAAGGAGTTGTTAATAACTTAATACGTTGGGGGAAAGTTTCTGTGTGGCTTTTGTTTGCCAAAATTAAATAGAATGGTTGATAATTACTATTGTAGAAGCAATAATTTGATGGATTCAAAGCTTCTAGTGTATTAGGTAACTGATACAATCAACGTCCATATGAAGATAGTCTTTGTCCATGGTAAGAAACTTAACCTTTCAAATGTGTTAGGTCCATATTTTTAGGTAGGAAAAATATGAACAACAGTAACATGTTAGAACCCAGTTTTTCTAGTTTAGCGTATAAAGATTGGTATTGTAACAAAATGACAACTAAACTTTTTATGTTGTTGCAAGTAGACCTCTTCTTTGCAAATTTTTGATGATTAGGAGCAAAAAGAGGCTACATTGCATATGGAGTTATGGGGGTCATGCTAGTACAGTGCCAAAGTCTATTTACAACATTGGCAATGAAAAAAAATATAGGGTAATATTTGCTACATTAGCAGAGTTTATGACTTTATGTTCTAAAATAAAAGCACGAGGGCATAAGTGCATTTAACTCAAAATTTAATTTTAGTGATTTATCATTACTGATAGTTAAGACAAACATACCTATATATATAAGTGTTTGTCTTTTAAAAATCTATATATTCACCACCACACACCCTTGGTGCGATGGTCACTTTACAAGTATAAATGCTTGTGGGGTAAGGGCCGGGGTTCAAGTCTCTAGGAGGAAGCTCCATACACATATACACTTAGATTAGACTAGAGTAGACATTCTATCTTGTATAAAAAAAAAAAAAAAAAAAAAAAATCTATATATGCAAATATAAAAATTTATAAAGATTCAAAATGCAAGTTCTCTGCTAAACTTGTTTCACTAGTGCAACCATTATGAAAATTTTATAATTGACTAACAGCACTAGTTTGTGACCAGATTGTTTAGGAACGAGTTACAGTGGTTGAACTGGGAAATCAATGCTTTAATGGGCTAGGCCTCACCACAGAAAAATTACAGTCACATAACAGAAACGGGAACAAAAAACAATTTACCAATGGTACAATGAAATCAACTTAAGAAAAGTGAGTCATATCACCTCAAAAATGGAGTCACTCCCTGCAAGGGAGAATCCAATGGAAAGGGCAGAATAAAATGCCAAATATCTACAAACATAAAAGAATTCAAACATAAGCCAAGTATCTTGGGTATGTTTGTGGAACCATCCACTGAATGCCCTTCGTGCATCACACATGGGCCTTGCTTAGGCTAAGATTCATACATTACTGAACCATTGCTCGTGTAAATCGACACAAGTCTTGAGCGGAAAACCCTTTGTCCACAGAAGCACAGTATAACCATTCAAAACAAAAATTATTGTCCAACTATTAGACTTAAAAAATACTAAGGACAAGTTAACAACAAAACCTACATAATTCAAACCTAAGCATTTTAAAGATAACTTTGACAACAACAGTTCTTTTTTGAAGAAAATGGAAGAAGCAGAACGCCGCCCGGGGGGGGGGGGGGGGGGTTGTGTTGTAAGGTCAGTGGGAGATATGTTAGATGTAGATGTAGTTATTGAATTTGGATAGATATAGGAAATAGTGGAGAGACATGTAAGTTGTAGTTATTGACACTAGTTGCAGACCCACATTATGTGTGGAAATAAATAATTATTTTGTATTGTAATATAATGTTTAGTTTTTTCTCTAAAAATTTTTCAAGATAATTTGTTCCCCCTAAGAATTAAAAAATTTCCATTCGGTCCACTTTGGTCCACTTGATCAATTTCGGTCCCCCTTCAGTCCATTTTAGACTAATTGGACCTTAAACTAATTCTTCTTTTTCTTTTCTTTTTTCCTTTTCAAGTTTAGCTCAAAAATACATTTTATTTTCTTAATATTTGGGTTGAAAAGTATGAAATTTTATTATATTTGGTCTAAACTCTTTAGTTTTGAGTTAAAAATACAATAAAATACTAAAATAGACATTATATATTAGAAACATGAGCCCAAAAAATGCAATAAAAATGATAAATATTCAAAAGTCATATTTGGTCCACATTGTATCTATTTGGTCCAATCAGTCCTCTTCGGTCCAATTTGGTCCTATTGGATCCTATTTAGTCCACTGTAGTTGTATTCAGTCCAATTCGATCCATTCGGTCTTATTCAGTCCACATTGATCTATTCAGTCCATATTGGCTGTATTCCGTCCACGTTCGTCCTATTCTTTCCACTTCGGTCCTATTCGGTACATTCTGTCCACTTTGGTCCTATTCGGTCCATTCTGCGTATCTTGGTTCTGTTTGTTCCCGTTCAATCCACATTGGTCCTATTCGGTCCATTCTATCCACTTTGATCCACTTCAGTCCTATTCAAGCATTCGGTCCACTTTGGTTCTATTCGGTCCACTCAGTTCACTTCGGTCCTATTCAGTCCACTTTGGTCTGATTTGGTCCCGTTCAGTCCATTATGTTTACTTCGGTCCTATTTGGTCCATCTTGTTCCTATTCCGTCCATTTGGTTCTATTAAGTCCATTTGATCCACTTTGTTCTATTTGGTCCAATTTGGTCAATTCGGTTCATTTTGGTCTATTTCGATCTATTGTTGTGCACTTACATAATGGTAAAAGACATATTTGGGTTGAAAACACCTAATCTAAATCCAAATTTATTAAAAATATATACAATCTCAAACTCATAATTTTTAAAATCTTAAGCATAACATATGTTGTTGCTACGCTTTTGTTGCTCCACATTAATGTAGCATTTCCGTTCACTTCAGTACTGCTAAATTTAAGTGAAAGTCTATCTAAACACAATGGCTATGAATATGAAAATGTAATCTTTAGTGCAACTATTCATTTTTTATTACGTCATTACTTTTAAATGAATTGCATGATATTGATTATACATTTAAGCAATATATATGTGTGTGTGTGTGTGTGTGTAATTTTTATTTAAATAAATTATTCAAATTACATATTCATTCTCTTAAAATAGATTATCATGATAATCAAAATTCATATCAAGCTTATACTAAATATGTATAATTTATTTTCTAAATTTTATTGTAGAGAGAGAAAGATTACTTGTGATTGGGAACTAAAAAGTACAACACCAAAACATATGAACCCAAAATAGTGTTTTAAAAATCACAATAATTCATCAATATAAAATAGAGTTGCAAGAAAGAATAAAAAATCAAGAGAAAGAAAATAATCATTTTTCAAGAGAGAATGTGAGAGAAAATATTAAGAAATTTATAGAAAATAATATGGGAATAAAAATAGTGTGTGTGTGTGTGTGTGTATAGTAGTAAACACCAAATTATCCAAGTCATCCAAGTCATGTTATGTAATAAAATAACATTTTATTCTTATATACTATCTTTACAATGCATTATGATAACATCTATGAAATCAAAGAAAATAAAAAAGATAACTACTTAAAAACACATAACTTAATCACATCAACTCAATGTAGAGTTTCAAATAATAAAAAAAATTCATCCAACCTAAAGTAGAGATGCAATAAAAATATTTTAAAAAAATCTGCCAAAAATGAGAAAGAGAAAGATAGAGAAATGAACTTTTGTGTGTGGGAAAACTATGTATAAGATGCAAAAGAATTGTAAATTTATAATAAGAGGAGGGGAATAAGAAAAGAAAAAAAAAATAAAGGAAGATACAGGGATATGGGAAAAGTGATATTAAGGAAGATAGTAATAAGGATATGAAAAAGGTAAAAGGGAGAGGAAAAGTTAGAGAAAGTATATAAAACAATAAGTTGGGAAATTAATAAGAAAGAAAGAGAGTTAAAAATAAGAGGGAGAATGTTGAAAATTGGTAAATGATGTGGCTGTTGAAGTGGCTCAATAGATATAGATATAGATTGACATTATCTTATATTATTCTAATCATATTATGTATTTGTGGGTTCCAGTTAGTTAAATTGATAAAGTTTTTGATAGTTGAATAAGAGATCTGAGGGTTCAATCCCCGTCTATATCAAAAACCGATTGGTATCTTAGTCTAATGATAAAGAGCATTCATTGGGAATGGACATCATAAGTTGAAACTCTCTCAAAAAAGAATTTGTATTTTAGCTAATGAATTTTCCTGTGCATTATACGGATTAATGACTAGTTGTAAAAATTTTCCTGTGCATCAAACGAGTTAACAACTAGTTGTAAAAACATAACTGACATTAAGTTTTTCTATCATAATGTTTAGCTAGAAGGCTGTCCAAATAAGTTATCCCAATTTTAGTTTTTACCAATTATTTTCAAAGAAAGTACCGAAGTAAAATGGATTTTAAAGTGAAAACAAACGGACACCATTTTGAACCACAAAAAGTTATCGTCCTCCTATCCACAACTTTTTTTGCAACCATTGGGAAAACATCATTAAAAAAATCCTTTATTTATTTATGGTTAAAATGTAAAACTGACCCTCTAACTTTCATATTTTGTCATTTCAGTCCTCTAAGTTTTAGTTTTGTCATTTTAGTCTTCTAAGTTTTAAATTTTGTCAATTTAGCCTTCCGTTAGAACTCTGTTAACTACTGCCGTCTACTAACCAAAACACACCGTTTTGGACTCTATTTTTTTTTTTTTTTTTAATGTCTTAATTAAAAACTGAAAACATTAATTAAAAACAATACAAAAAACCCCACCCCCACCCACCGATACGATACCTAGCCTCAAATCATGAAACTGATTTATCTGAGAAAAAAATTAAGGGGCTGAAGGACTGAGGGAGAAACCGAGAAAGAAAGAGGGAGAAAGAGAAAGAATGAGAGTTAGGGAAAGGGAGAAGATGTCAGAAAACATGGAAGGACCAGTGTGATGTGATTGAAGAAGGACTTCTTGAAGATGAAGAGCGTGTGGGTCTTCTTCACCATTGCTTGTTCTTGCTTTTGTGCTTGGGTTTCTCATTCTGTACACTATCTTTTCTTTGATTTTGTTGGGTGCTTGGGTTGTTCCCCTAAGTTTCATTTTTTTTGTAATCAATGTTTTCAGCTTTTTTTTTTAATTAAGAAATTTAAAAAGAAAAAAGAAAAAAAGAGAGAGAGAGTCCAAAACTGTGTCATTTTGGCTAGCAGACGGCAGCAGTTAACAGAGTCCTAACAGAGGACTGAATTGACAAAGTTTGAAACTTAGAAAACTAAAATGATAAAACTAAAACTTAGAAGACTGAAACGACAAAAGGTGAAAGTTAAAGGGTCAATTTTGCATTTTAGCCTTTATTTATTTTGATAATAAAAGAATTTGGCTTATCAAAAAAAAGAATGCACTTTGTTGTGATAAAACATGTTAGACATTCAATTTTGGTTTTCTTTTTTTAAAGAAAAAAAAAAAGGGGGTGTTTAAGCTTGGTACGTATGTGATTGTTGTGACTGCATTTCAACTTTCAAGAATATGCTGGGTCGTATATGCCTGGATTTCAAAATTCAAATGTTTATCTTAACTCCAGAGTGTAATCCATTGAGTTTTGGATAACATCAATCAACATGAAGTTGACAACATCAAGCACTCCAGTCATCACCTGACCATGGAAAATAGGTTTCAATAGACTTCAGTTCAGCTTGAGCATATGGTCAGCTTTGTTTATTATTGCAAATTTGATTTAATGAAATTAAATCTGATTGTTAATGCGTTGATAACTCTCAACTTACACTATTTTTTATTCATTTTATGCTAAAAAGGATAAAAGAGTTAAAAAAAAAAAAAAAAAAAAGGTGATAGATTTGGTTGGTCTTCCTAGCTCGCTTGTTATTAAAGGACAAAACTTATATACAGTTTTTCAATGTGCTTAAATTGAAGCACATGTCAGTAATCTATATTGATCAACATAGTATAAAATGTGTTGTCTTTTTTAAGGAAAAATAAATTAAATTCACTTATATATTTGAATTAAATTAAGAAAATGTATTGCATCTAAGTAAGAAATTATATCCAAATTATATCGATTATTTATTCTTTAACGACTTTTTTTGTTCCTCTTAATATTCTTTAACCACTTCTTTTTTCTTTCCTTTTTTGATAAGATCTTTAACCACTTCTAACTTTCCTACTTTTCTTCTTCTTCATATTCTTTAGCCACTTGTATCTTTACTACTTTTCAACTCACATCACCAAGACAAATTTGGGTAGGCGATCTCATCATCTTTCTTTTTTCTTTTTAATTTTTAATGGAAAGGCAATCTCATCATCGAAACTCAAATAAGACTCAAATAAGGTGCCTACATTATACATAAGCTATTTTTAATGCTAAAGCCACTCTAAATTTTATTACAACTAGTTAACAAATTGACATAACAATGAATGTACGCAATTGATGGATTTCAATTACATAATAAACGATAACAATTTTTTTTTGGTTTTGTGAGACATGAATGTATAAAGGTTATATAATTAAATTTGTATTATCCCTACTCTCTAGCATTACTCGCTTAAAAGAAAAAAAAAAAAAAAAAAAAAAAAAAAAAAAAAAAAAACTACGCACTTGCACATACCATTGATTTCCATTTCCTTTTTCTTTTTTTCTTTTTTCAACAATAAAAAAATAGTTAAAACTCTCAAGTTCAAAGCTCCTATATTCTCAACGGGGCTACACTCTCCAATTTATGCCAGTAATTAAATCACTTGAACTTGATTTAATTAATAATTAAAAAAAATTTGTGCAGTATGAACCATGTCATTTTCAGGATCAAATATATTTAGTTTACAATTTGGTATTCAATATGGATATTCAGTTCACAGTATGAACCATGTAACGTATTATATAGTGTCTTAAAATTTTTTAATCCTTTTGTGCTGCTGCTGTTAGTCAAAATGATGGTAACTTATGGTCAATTATATATATATATATATATATATGGACCAATTCATTAGAAATGAAATTCTAGGATAATTAATTATCTGTTAATTTGTTTTACGTGTCTGAGCGTATGATAAGCCTGTAGATTTTATGTCTTACTTTGAATAAATAAAGTTTTCAGTTTTAAATTTGAAGATTTATTTTGTGGATTTCTGTAACTGTGGCTGTCAATCGAAGCTAGAACAGTTTCATGTTCATCTACAGTTTAATTATAATAGTGTTGCTCACAAATTACGTGAGTCAGCTAGGGATGGCCAAAGCTAGCTTGGGATACAGCATGTGAGCTGAAAATGGACGTATTCAATTTACATAACTGTGACTATTTTTTTAGTAGGCTTTTTTCATTTAATTGTAGTTGAGCTTCAGTCTATCTTAAATAAACTGAAGCTTAAATATATTATGCAATTTTTTTTTCCTTTTTTTAAATTTAGTAAATAGTGGCTTTACTGCATAGATTAATTGACAAATGAGGAAGAGATACTAAACCCAACATTTTTTTTATATCCCAAATTCTCCAAATTAAAAAAGAGTTACATAAGCAATCATTTTATTTTATTCTAGTTATGATTGCAAGGAGATAAACATAGCAAAATGACTAGTGCTTCAAGGCACATACAAACATTTTTTTCTTCTAATTGTGACCTCCAAATTTTTTCTGAAGATCTTCAACCACATTTTTGTCAAGTTGGAAGGCCTTGGTGAGAACATCTGGATTAATGGGAGGATTGGATCCAAAGACAGCATCTGCTATTGTGATTACGCCTGGATTTTGGCTACTTAAACCAGAAACAGCAAGTGCATTAGTTTTTCCCACGTTTAATTGGAAGTGAATGAGACCAATTGGAAAGACAAACACATCCCCCTTATTTAGAGTTTTGGTGAAGAGGCGATTCTCTGGGTTGGATGTTACAAAACCAACAAAGAGAGTACCCTCTAAGACTACTAGAATTTCAGTGCCGCGAGGGTGGGTATGGGGAGGATTTCTCCATATGGTGCAAAGTCAATTCGAACTAGAGATATGCCAAGAGTATTGAGGCCTGGTAATGTGTCTACATTCACAGTAGTGACATTTGACCCAACTTTATTATCTGTGTTCCCAGGAATGTTCAATCCCTCAAAGAAGAAATCTTCAGGTTTGACCAGCTTTGGATCCTTGCAGAACTTTCCATTAATGAATACTACATAAAGGAAAAGAATGCTTAAGACTTCAATGCAGAAAATAGTGAGGCCAAGTAGCTAATAATATTTCTTCCATTAATATTCTGGTTAGTGTAGATTCTTCACTTGTCAAAAATAATGAAAAAACATGAAAAAAGAAAAAGAAAAGTTTGTACTGGCTGATTTAGAGTCCGAGTAGTCCTTAAGTGCAACACAGAAGTCCTGCAGGGGATCAGGGTCAGAGGCAGAGGCAAGAGAGAATGCCAAAGCGAAGACGGCAACAGTTACACTGTAAGCTTTCATCGTATTTCAGGCTTACTCTATCTTCAGTTCTATGTATATTTGCTTCGGGTGAGGGATGAGAAATGTTGCATGGAAAGCATGTCTATTTATAGATAAGACACATTGAGTAGGTCTATAGTTTTCCACAAGTGAATGATTATATAGGCTTGTTCAGTCTTCCATTATTACCAATTTTCTTTTTGATTGCCAAATTTCTCTTTAACTACTACCCCCTGCCATAAATTTTCAACAAATAAGACCAGTTCAGTGAGATAATATTACAATTCTATGCTACTACGGCACAACCAATCTTAACAACCATGTGTACTAAACCTGTTTTTTTTCTTGCAATGTAATTCAGCGCTCATCTTTGTCCATAATTGATCAACCTCTGAACTAATTGGTGGAAAGTTTGTGTGACTAGTTTCAAAAAAAAAAAAAGTTTGTGTGACTTTTGTTTGCCTAAATTAAATAGAATGTTTTGGAGCATTTTAATATTAAATAATTAAAATGAATAAATGTTACAACATAAATGTAAAGATGTGGGTGTAAATATGGAAGATAAGGAGTTAGTAAAAATGTTTAATCTCACATTGAAAAGGAGAGAGACTATTTTATTCTTTTTAATTGTGGTAATTAATGGACTAACATGAATTGTCTCAGATATTGGGCTAGATACGTGCGCAAGGGAGAGGTGAAGGGTGGAGGTAAAAATAGAGAGGTTCTTAGGAAGAAAGGGTGTTCTTTCTGGTGGAGCTTTGGGCTTGTTACAAAGTTTAGCCAACCAAGGGCTTAAATCTCCTTAAAGAGGGCGATTACACTTCTAGTGTATTAGGTAACTGCTATAGTCAACGTCCATATGAAGATAGTCTTTGTCAATGGGAACCACCTTAACCTTTCAAATGTGTTAGGTCCATATTTTTATGTTGGAAAAACATGAACTGTAACAGCTTAGAACCCAGTTTTGTTTAGTCTATAAAGATTGGTTTTGTAACAAAAAGACAACTACACTTTTTATGTTGTTGCAACTAGACCTCTTCTTTACAAATTTTTAATGATTTGGAGCAAAAAGAGGTTACATTGCAGATAGAGTTAAGGGGTGCTATTTGCTACATCAGCAGAGTTCATGTTCTAAAATAAAGGCACGAGGGCATTTAACACAAAATGTTTAGTGATTGATCATTATTGATCATGAAGACAAACAAACCTATATATATATATATATATATGTATGTATATATATTGAAAACTCACTTAGTGTATAAAACACTTGTGAATGTTAGACCCCCAAATACTAATTTTCCAATACAAGCTTATATTCAAACAATATATGTGCAGAATATGAAATATAAGCAATATCCAAATTAGCTAACTACTCTAAGCCATTAATTAATCACAACCAGTAGAAATTAAAAGTTAAGAGTAAGAGAAAGAGAGATGCAAATACAAGATAACACTGGCATGTGTTATTGAAGAGGAAACCGAAGAACTCAGCGAAAAACCTTTCCGCCACCCTCCAAGTGGTAAATGATCCACTAGAAAATCAGTTGGGATACATGAATAGTAATAGACCCTCCAAGCCTAATCTACCCAATGCACCTAAATCCTCCAAGCTTCTTGCTCCAACAAGGTTACACCGAACCGTGTCTTCTCTAGTTTTTCGGATCCCACAATTAGCCCATTGCATCAATCAATATGAATTGGTTCTCTCTTGAATGTGAAAAGTCACTTTTCAACAAAACATGGTGCACTGGCGAGTCACTCGCGACTATGATGAGTCTCGAGTTCTAGTCGCCAGTTACCAGACTAGGTCAAACTATACTTTATGTCTTGTAGTGATCCAGTTGACCTGGCTCTTCATCTTCCTGCATGTTTCACACATGTGCTTCATTTTGGCGAGTCACCACTCATGAGTCAATCACGAGTCACCTTCTTGTTGCACACTCTTGATCAAATCTTTACACTCTCTCACATACAGCCCTTACATTATTCCCACCTAACTACAATGTTTCTAAATGCTGAATTACAAGCAAATTTGACACGAAATAAAGCCAACACATAGTTGAATAAATTCGAATTTACATATATATATATATATATATATATATATGTTTTTCTTTTATATATCTATATATACATATATAAAAACTTATAAAGGTTCAAAATGCAAGTTCTCTGCGAAATTTGTTTCACTAGCACAGTGGTTGAACTGAGAAGTCAATGCCTTAATGGGCTAGGCCTCACCACAGAAAAATTACAATCACATAACAGAAATAGGGGGCGGGAACAAAAAATAATTTACCAATGGCACAATCAAATTGTCCCTATGGCACAATGAAATCAACTTAAGAAAAGTGAGTCATATCACCCCAAAAATGGGGTCACCCTCTGCAACGGAGAATCCAATGGAGAGGGCCAAAAAAATTATAATGCCAAACATCTATGAACATAAAAGAATTCAAACATAAGCCAAGTATCTTCGGTATGTTTATGGAACCATCCACTAAATGCCCTTCATGCGTCACACTGGGCCTTGCTTAGGCTAAGATTCATACATTATTGTACCATTTCTCATGTAAATCGACACATGTCTTGAGCAAAAAACCTTTGTCCACAGAAGCACAGCATAACCATTCAAAACAAAAATTATTGTCCAACTATCAAACTCAAAAAATACTAAGGACAAGTTAACAACAAAAGAAGAAAACCTACGTAATTCAAACCTAGGGATTTTAAAGATAACTTTGACAACAACAGTTCTGTTTGTTCGTTTAGACCCCTTAAAGTAGATTGTTTAACCTAATTAATTAACCAAGTTGATTATTAGGTTTATTATTTAGATCTAGGTTAAACAAGCATATATCATATCATGCATAAAAGCGGAAAAAAAAAATAACACCATGATATGATGATCCAAGAAAACCGATGAAATAAACCGTTTCAAGGTAAAAAAAAAAAAAAATAAATAAATAAATAAATAAAAATAAAAATAAAAACTAGGGAGGATTTGACCTAGCTATCCTTAAGGTAAAGTAAATCCACTATAAGAGAATTGAAGTTTTTACAATCAGATTTAACCCTAAATCTATTGCTACCTCATGTAGTAATTTACTGACACGACTATGTGCAAGCTCCGAAACCATAGACTCCTTCTCTTCTTGGATTTACACCAACACAAGCTGCCTTCCTTGTGACTTTGAGATCCTACTCAAAGGTTTAGCAACACAAACTCTCCAATTTGTGACTTCAAAACCACCCTTGAAGTTTTAGATCATCAACAGTTGTTGATCTTGTTGCAACAACTTCAAATCTACCAGATCTAATGATATGAGAATGATTTCCGGCAGTGACTTTGATAGAGGAAGGCACAATATCTTTTAGATCTCATAAGAGCACCTCTAAAGTCTCTTCAAAATTCTGAAAAACATAGTTAGGGTTTCCCGTTTATATGAGGAGAAGTTGGAAAGAAACCCTAAACATTTATGCAGAGTTTGGGTTGAAATAGAATTCTGCAAAAATTTCATGTCTATGATTTTCAATCAGTCGGATTTCACTGAATTTTTACTCTCCTTTCCGCGGCTTGAATGTTCTTGTATTTTGACATGTAGTATCTTGAGCATTGTCTAATAAACTCTATAGACTCTAAGATCATACCTAGACAAATCTGTGCTCACAGTTTGCCAATTGTTCTAAACTTTTAGAACCTAACAAGTTCTTTTCTGAACATGATGGATGTTGATACTGTATTTTGTCTGCCTTCAATTTGCGTGTTGGACCCTGAAAAATCCAAAGATATTATTTTCTTGCCATAGGGCCACGAACATCTAGAATGATGTGGCGTAACCCATTCGGACATCGGAGCGCTTAAAGTGCCTTTTTCAGCCAAAATGCCCCTAGTCAACCCTAGGTTGACTAAAGGTCAAAATCCTCAAAAAATAACACTTTTCATAGTTTTACATCAAACTTGAGCTTCTTAGAGACTTTGGCAACTTTAACCAAGTTTGACCAAATTTGACCTAAAGTTGACTCCTAACGGGCCCCAAAAACCCTAATTTTGATCCGACCTTTAGAACAAGTTGAGACCAATTCCATTACGAAGATAATCAAATTATAATTCCAACGACTATTCATGGGTCAAAATCAGAGTTAATTCTGTTGAGATATTCAAAAAACCGTGAAAAGCGCATCAACACAGCTTCCTAAGGTCATAACTTTTGATCCAACCATTGGAATTTTAATTTCTTTATCTTTCTAAAAACTAGACATCCATAGATTTCCAAGGACACTAGGATCTCCTCAATTTGAGTCTAAGAAGACCTCCAAATGCATGTCCAAAGTTAGAACCAAAAAGTGTAATAGGACAAATTTGCCGATGTCACCATGGTGCTGCGAGAACATCTAGAATGACGTGGCATAACCCATTTGGACATTGGAGTGCTCAAAGTGCCTTTTTCAGCCAAAATGACAAAATTGCCTCTGGTCAACCCTAGGTTGACCAAAGGTCAAACAAGGTCAAAATCCTCACAAAACAACACTTTTCATAGTTTTACATTAAACTCGAGCTTTTCGGAGACTTTGGCAACTTTGACAAAGTTTGACCAAATTTGACCTATAGTTGACTCTTAATGGGCCCCAAAAACTCTAATATTGATCCAGCCTTCAGAGCAGGTTGAGACCAATGCCATTGTGAAGATAATCAAATTCTAATTCCAATGACTATTCATAGGTCGAAATCGGAGTTAATTCGGTAGAGATATTGAGAAAACCGTGAAAAGCGCATCAGCACACTTCCCGAGATCATAACTTTTGATCCAACCGTTGGAATTTTAATTTCTTTATCTTTCTTAAAACTAGACATCTATAGATTTCCAAGGACACTAGGATCTCTTCAATCTAAGTCCGAGAAGACCTCCAAATGCGTGTCTGAAGTTAGAACAAAAAAGTGTAATAGGACGAATTTGTCGATGTCACGAAGACATCAGCCCGACACACCCTGAAGCTGCGTTGTGCCTAGAAAAGCTTGCCAAGGGCTATAAATTGCCCCTAGCACCTCATATTGGACCAGAATCGAAAAAGTGGGTTTTTGGCAGCTGTTTAGGTGTTTTTTGGCATTTTTTCTCTCTTTTTTCACCATATTTCTCTCCCAAAAAACACAAGAACACATCAAAACTTATTGATTCTTCTCTCTTCTCCAAAAAATTACAAGGTAGTGTTCATACCCTCCATCTTCCTCTACTTGGTTCCATACCTTGGATTTGAGATTTAAGGGGTATGGATGTAGCTTTTTAGCTACTATCCATACCCCTTTTTCCTTAAAGCTTCATCAAGCTTCTTATTTTTTCTTTTTTCTTGAATAACATGATTTATTGCTTTTTTTAGCATGTTTCTTGCTTTATTTGTGCTTCTAGCTTAAATCTCCTTGCTTTTTATGCCTTATGCCATGTTTTATGCTTAGATCTACATCCTTACATGCTTATATGTTTAGGTCTACATCCTTACATGCTTTATGCCATGCTTTCTATGCTTAGATCTTCTCTTTCCTTTGTTTTTGATGTTAGATCTGCATGCTTCCATGTCTCATACCATGTGTTTGTGCCTAGATCTATCTTTCCCATGTGTTGTTTGGCTAGATTCACATGTTTCTATGCTCGTTTACATGTTTATTTATCTTTCCTACATGCTTTATGCTTTATGCTTTATGTCATGTTTAGATCCTTCTTTCTTATGTGTTGATGTTTCGATCTACATGCGCACATGCTTGATATAATGTCTATGGTTATGCATTGCTTAGATCCACACGTTTGTATGTATGTTCTATGCTCCTATGTCTATGTCTATGCCTTCAAATGCTTGTATGCTTGGATTTGTGTTCTTCCATGATTTTATGCTTACATCCACATGCTTAGATGTACATTCACATGCCCACATGCATATTTCCATGCTTATATGTGTAGATCGGTGTGATTACATGCTTAGATTGATGTTCTCTGCATGCTTTATTCCATCATCTATGTGCTTGCGTGCTCCATACCATGTTTATGTGCCTAGACCTTGTTTGTCATGCCATGTGCTATTGTAGCCCTTTTGTTCCTTTTATCGCATGTTCTTATGTTTTGGCCTAATGGTTAGGACCCGATCTAGACCTTATGGTCTTTGTCATTGTCCATACACCAAGGCCCATATCAAAGGGTTTAGATCACCTTATTTGCATGTCTATGCTCGCTTGCTTCGACGCTTTATGCTTATGCTAGCGTCTCTAGTTCTAGGCTTTGCCATGTTTGGAGCCCTTCGCAGGCTCGACCTTGTGTGGTTACATCCGACGCTCATAAGGCCTTGTTTGGGTGTAACCATTTAGGAGGCATCTCTGGATTCCAGGTTGCACCATGCATACCCTTCCCTTTTCCACTCTACACGATGTTATGCTTACCATGTTTGTTTGTGCCACCTATTGGCTTTCTATGCATCTTTACATGCTTGCTTACATGTCCATGCATGAGTCTTGCTTGCTAGTGTGTCATCTATGCTTCAACACAATGAAGTTATGGACATTCGATCCAAACCTACATTTGTCCCTCGCAGATGCCACCTTTTGTTTGTCTTCTCACTTGTTTGTCTTCTCGCTTGTTTGCTTGCTTTCTTGTTTCTTTGCTTGCTATGTCTATCATGCTTATCTTCTTTATGCATCTTTCATATGCTTTTTGCATCTTTTCCTTCCATTGCTTGTCTGCTGGTTTCTTGTCTTTGCCTTTGCATGTACACACATGGAGCGAGAATGCATGGAGCTAGGGCATGGTCTCCCAAGCGCAAGCAAAAAGGGCAAAGATACAAGCATGTAGATATAAGCCAAGTGGAAATGTTCATTAGTTTTAGGGGTCTAGCCTCTCCCATTTGGTTATGTACTCTCTTAAATCCCCTTTTCTCCTCCCTCATTTCTCTCTTAGATAGGTTGTATTAGGTATATCATGCCATGTACCATTCGTCCTCATCTCTAGAGTATGGCGACCCCCGTTTACTTTCCTGCACCTATATTTTGGGTCATGCTCGAAAGATATAGACATTTACTTTCCAGCTTTGTGTGCTTGCATTGTGCATGATATATGTATATATATATATATATATATATATATATATATATATTTACTTGCTCGCCCCTTCCAGTGTGATTGTCACAGTCCATATCACCTAAGACAAAACAATGCCTAATTTTCGTCGCGAAAGTAAGGTGACATGTGGCCAGATTTTTGCCATGGAAATCTGGTACTTTGCCCGAATGCCTAAGGAAAGCATAGACTGTGACCACACTCGTTCAAAAGCTAAAACTCAAAGCCCCATGCATGCAAAGCCCCAAAAGCCAATTCCAAAATCATGTTTTTACTGCCAATCTCCGAATATCAAAACAAAGGACTATCCTAGGACAGGCGTTGTGGGGTGCCTAACACCTTCCCCACACGTAACCAAACTTCCGGATTCAAGAATCAATATTTTTTACCATCCACACTAGATTAGGAAAAATGTCATTTTTCTTAGCCTAGAATTGGTGATTGGTGATAAAATCAACTAGAAACAGGTGACCAATCACACCTTAGAAAAACCCAATGATTGGTGGCGACTTCACTTACCTTTGGTAATCCCTTAAAATTTGGCCAAGATTCCTGCCACACCTCCAAAGGTAGATACCTTCCTCCATCGAGAGAGAGAGAGCACCTGAAGCACTGCGTAGACCACACGCACCAATCAATCGAGAGGGGCCTCCAACGGGCCCCATGCGCGCGGGAGCGTTGCCACGACAGGTGGTCGAACGAAGACCCATGACAACGATTTTCCGCTTCGATCGAGGTCAGGCGTCAACAATGGAAGAAGTAGAAAGATGGGGGAAGGGTTGTGGGAGAAATGTTAGAAAATATTCCACTCATCACAAGTGCATTACGTTGCCTGCATTTATGCCGTAATATTACTCGGCAAATCAAATTATTCCTCCCAGCCTCCTAAATCGATCGTCAAATCATAAGAAAAACTATCCCATCAAATTGAATTCCTCTTCAAAAAGGTTTTACCCAAAGAAGAATATCCTTACGTGGCCCAATAATATCTCATATATAGTTCGACCCCATTCATGAACTTCTTAAACAATGACTGATGCTTTTTTCTCCCTACAACCAATAGCAATTTCAAGAATTTTTCTCAGGGTGTTCCTTAAAAAGTATAAAATACACAATTTAATAAAAAGAAAAATTCATATATTAACAACAACAACAATAAAAAAAAAAAAACACGCAAATACATAAAGTTTACAATTGTCTTCTACGAGTTTTCATATTTTGAAATCATTGCATGATAGTCTCATTATCAATGCTACAAGTTACATCTTTTTCAATGTACACAATTAAGCAATCATTCATCCACTGATCTCTCATTCGATTGTGCAGTTCATTCTTTATATATTTTATTGTTGAAAAACTTCTTTCTACTATTGCAGTAGCTACAGGAATTGTCAAAACTAACTTTGCAAGCAAATAGACTAATTGATAAATCTCATGCTTCCCTATCTTCACTAACTTTTCAGCGAGTTCACCAACTGCTTGAAGCTCTAAAAATAATTCATTGCTACGCATATCAAAAATGTAATTCTGAAGTTGAGAGCCAAGTGTCAAGATATCTGTCCCATGAAAATCAGATGGATAGAACTTTGCTAGACGTATCAACTTTTCCTTATCAAAAGCCACAAATGAATTACTTGGATTCAAGCAAGCCATACAAATTAGTAAATCGGTATTCACCTCTAAAAAACGGTTGTTAAGCTCTTGAAGTTGCAAATCTATTACTGTATAGAATAGCTCAACACGATAATGATATAAATTTGTATTTTGTTGGGTGTTGCGTCGCAACCTCCCACTAACTACAAATATTTCATCCATGTTCAAGATAAGAATATCATGTGTGGTACAAAATGAAGACACTTTAGTCAATAAAGATATTCATTCATCATCTCTCATCACTTGCAATCGCTGCTTAGACACTTTAACAAGATCCATAGCATTTACTATATCTTGATTTTTTTTTTTTTTACAATGCTATTGATAACTCATTTGTGATCCCTAAAATGTTTTTCATCAAGTGTAGAGCAAAGACAAATTCAAAAGATAGAACTGATCTCATGATAGATCAAGCTTCAACTTTTTGGTTAGAGAGGCCATCTTCTTCAACAATTTCAAGTACATCAACAACAGTAAAGAATATCAAAATCAAGTTGAGAATAGTCCCAAAATATGATCCCAACGTGTATCACTAGGACATTTAAGATTTGTATATTGATTCAAACCTTGCCCACTTTTTCGTACACCATTCTCTAATTCTTCTTTAATTTTGGCAAATTGTGCATCTCGAAGAGCATCTCGTCTATTACAAGAGCCTCCAACAACAGTTACTCAATTACTAACCACAAAAAAAAATTCGACAATGTTAATGTGATTTTTAGCAATGGCAACAAGAGTCAATTGAAGTTGATGAGTAAAACAATGGACATAAAATGTTGATTTATTCTCTTTCAAAATTAAAGTTTTGAGACCATTGATATCACCTTGCATATTACTAGCCCTATCATAACCTTGCCCATGTAGTTTCGATAAACTCAAATTATGTTCACAAAGTAAATATTCAATAACACATTTGAGTGACAAAACTGTGGTACTTGCTACATGTACAATACCAAGGAACCACTCTATAATAATTCCTTTTTTGTTCACATAACGAAGAATGAGGGTCATTTGCTCTTTCATTGAGATATCACGCGACTCATCAACTAGTATTGAAAAGAACCCATTGTCAAGATCCTTGACGATGGCTTTGGATGTTTCACATGCAATTGCATTCACAATGTCTTTTCGAATTTCATGGTGGGTAAGGTTTGCAATTTTTTCGAGCTTTTTGCAACACTTCATTGATAGATTCATTGTGATCCACCAAAATTATAGAAGCTCAAGGAAATTTCCTTTATCACTTGAACCTTGAGATTCATCGTGACCACGAAAAGCTAATCCCCGGCATAAAAGGAATCTTATGGAATCAATTATTTCATTTAATTGAACCTGATATTCAATTTTATCTTGATTTGATTGCTTAGCCAAAACACTTTGAATGTGTTGCTTTTCCTTTATTAGATCTTCACTCTTCTTGACAGCTTGGTTATGAGCACTATTAACTCCTCTAACATGGGATAATGACTTCTCTTTCTGATTCCAAAGTTTGAATCCCTTCATTACAAAAGTCTCTCCTCCTCCTTGCCTACCAACATCTTGCCCAAATAGGTAGCAATATAAACAAAATATTGCATCCTTGTTTATACTATATTCCAACCAGTTTCTATTTACATACCATTTGGATCTAAATTGACGGGGCTTTCTAGAAAAATCTGTTAGAGGGTAATCATGGTTTTGGTGAACAAGTTGACAAGGGCCTTTTTGTAAATAAAATCTTCTTATTCCATCATGATTATTAGGATGAAAAGATGATATCTTTTCTCGTAGCCCAGGATCTGAAGGAAGATTTTCTAAGTTAAAGTCAATATGAATTCGCTTAGAAGATGAAGATGAATTTTGCACAGGAAATGAATCTTGCACAGGAGATGAATCTTGGGTATGTGATTTTCTTATCAAATATTTGTCCATAATTCCAGCAAAATAATAAACAATAAACTATAAATTCATTTGAAATATTAATAAAATTATTAATTATTGTTGTTTATTTGTTTCATTATTTTTCTTTACTGACTACTAGCAATCTAGCACACACCCCACTGTGCATTGTCCATGGCTTAACCCACTGCTTAACATAATTTATTTTTTTTGTCTTTTATAATATATTGGTTAATAAAATTATTAATTATTTTTGTTTAGTTGCTTCATTATTATTTTTTTACTGACTACTAGCAGTCTAGCACACACCCCACTGTGCAGTAGCACACACCCCATGTGCATTATTCACAGCTCAACCCACTGCCTGACAAAATTTAATTTTTTGTCTTTTATAATGTACTAGCCGATGCGCCCGCACAATGTGCGGGTACATTATGATGTGCATAGACATCACTAAGAGCTTTCTAGATTAATAAGAATCTCCTAGTGCTTCTAATGGTGACGTACAAGATTTGAAACCCCCTCCCCCAACTATTGAATTATCAAGAAAAAGAAAAAGAAAAGAAAAGAAAAAGATATGTATGAAATCAAAGTATAATGCTCAATAAAAAAAACATAGAATTATTATGAAACCATCCCATTAGATAATAATACATCATTAGATACTGAAAAGATAATGTTGGGCACAAAAACAAATAATGAGGAAGGATAGAACTAAACCAATTGGTGAGAAAAAGAACAACAAAATACCTATTTGAAGATGCAAGCAAGCTAATGTGTAGTAAGATAGTTAACTTATCATTTAGTATAACATACCTCATTATATCCTTCTTCAAATCTTTATAAGAATGAAATTGTAGCTTATATGGCCTTGGAAATATTGCAATAGCTAATTTTGTACAATTATAATCAATTGCAAATTTTTGTTAGAAAATATATAGAAATTGTACAATTGTACATAAATCAAGTATAGAAAGTTACAATCTGAGCATAGTAATGATTACTCTAATTAATATATTTTTAATCCGTTGGAGTATGTTGCGATATTTGAATTAAGATTAACAAAAAAGTAGCAATAGTATCACATAATAACAACTACTCACACACATAAACGTATTTGCATACAAAAAAATATATACAAATGCATAAAAGTTGTATTAAAACTCTTCGATAAAAAAAAAAATATATATATATATATATATATATATATCTTTTGGATAAAAACAACTTTCTTAGCTCAAGAACTCTCCTAAGTCCTAACACCACCAAGCTACATGTCATGGTTCTTCTTAATCTCTACCACCAAAAAATTACACATTAAAATTATAAGTAACAATATAAAAGGATTAAAGTGCATGTATTTTCGTTAGGTTAAAGAAATGATCTTTCAAATTGTGTGGTTTTTTGTTAGACAATTATCATTTTGCAATCGTGAAAGAGATTTTTTTTTTTTTTTTGGTTGGTCGGAGTCTTCAAGTGTTAATTCTTGTGGTGGCTAAAACTTCATAAAACTCAAATGATAATCAAGCAAATAACAACATTTTTAACATGTTACCTTTGCGAATGTCTCCCTTTTGGATGTATCAAATCAATCAAGAAAAATAATATATATGAATCAAGTTGTATATAACAATACCGAAACATCAACTTAACAACTACACAAATTCGGAAAAAAAAAAAAAAAAAAAAAAAAAAGAGAGAGAGAGAGAGAGAAAGGAAAACAATAATTATGGTGATATCATTGAAGTTGCAATGATGTTTCTTTCTTTGCAGATTGTGAAAGAAATTGAGGAATTCAGAAAATAAATTAACTATCTGCCAAAAAAAAACAAAATTGGAAGATGTGGCACCATAATGTTAGACACAAATAATTAGTAAAATGAATAATTTAATATTATGCTTCCCCAAAAGGCCATACAAATCAAGTACATGTAATAAAAGAACATCTTGGTACTCGGAGGGAGAGAGAGAAGAAGATTACCATGAGGGACCCTGGGTAGTTATGTGCAAGATGGGGAATATTGTTGATTACCAACCCATGTGAATGAACATGTGCTTCCATGGAAGATTCTTTTGCCCTTGGATCTAGCACAAATTTCATGAGATGAAAATAATATTTCCTAGGAACACAATAAGACAACATGTTATTTCAGCAAACTATACAACACATAATTATAATCTTAGTAAATAGCAACATAAGCATAGCAAAAGCAAAAGCAAAAGCAAAAGCAAAATGCATATTGTAACAAACGAAGAGGAGTAGGCGTGGTGTGCTCCTAAAAAAAAAAAAAAAACAGATGGTGTGGTATGTTTTGGGAATTGGAAAACTAAACATATGAAAATTTAAAAACAAAGATGCTAAAGAAACGATGGTCAATTAAAAACTTTGGACAGTGTGGTTAATTCAGAAAATTAAAGAAAGAGTCATTAACTATTTATTACTTGAAGTTTAGTAAAACAAAGAGTCATTCGAAAAATGAAGAGTTTTTATTTTTTTATTTTTTGAGAAGATGGTGAGAATTTACTTCTCCTTTTCAAAGAGTGTGCCACTTGGAAAAACTTTAGAGTCTCACATGATAAGGTCTCTGCTTTTATAAACCGTGTGGAAAGGAATAAAGGGAGGAAGGAAATCAGATAGGCAGCCGTTACTGAGAAACGGTAGAGCAAGAAGGTGGGTAGCTTTCAAACTCTCTGTTTTCTCAAGCAATACCTGAAGGCTTCAACGTTTTTGTTTTTTTCCCCCCTTTAAGCTTCCCTTTACGTTACATATTTCAAAACCCTAAACGCTTCCCTTTTCTTTTATTTTTATTTTTTATTTTTTATTTTTTACTTTCTTTCAAACTGGCTTGAACGTTCATCTTTTTTTTTTTGTGCTCTACGTTAAGTATTTAAAACCCCAAACTCAATATTATACTCCCTTTAAGCTTCCCTTTTTTTTCCTTTTTCCTTTTTTTTTTCAAACCGGCTCCTCCCTTTAAGCCTCCTTTTTTTTTTTCCCTCCCTTGTTGCTCCCTTTAATCTCCCCTTTACGTTACATATTTAAAACTCCTTTTTTCCTTTTTCCTTTTTTTTTCCAAACCGGCTCCTCCCTTTAAGCCTCTTTTTTTTTTCCTTCCCTTTTAGCTCCCCTCTACGTTACGAATTTAAAACCCCGAACGCAATATTATCCTCCCTTTAAGCTTCCCTTTTCTTTTTTTTTCAAACCAGCTTGAATGTTTGATATCATCAAAACCTTGAACGCAATATTATCCTCCCTTTAAGCCTCCCTTTTTTTTTCCCCCTTTAAGCTGAACTGAAAAGGTTTTGGATTGAGTTGATAGTGGAACTAAATAAATAAAAGGTGGACTGGATTAATTATATAAATTTATTATAGGGTGATAGTGGGAGAAAATAAATAAGTAGTGGGCTGAGATTTATAGGGAGGTGGGCTGGATTAATTATATAAATTTATTATAGGGTGATAGTGGGAGTAAATAAAGAAGTAGTGGGCTAGGATTTATAGGGCTGTAAATTATAAAAACCATTTAAAAATTGAAGGGAAAATAATTTTATTTATAAAGAGAATGACGTGGTAGCTGATGTGGCGCAACGTGAGAACAGCAGAATTAAATGCTACGCTTCAGCTTTTAGTAATATATTGATTGGTCAATTACTTTTATGCCTTTACTGCCTCTGCTTGTCCACTTTTATGCCTTTACTACCACTACCTGTCCACTTCCCCAATTCAAATATCCAGCCCTATGGCCCCCATCCACCCCACACTCAACAAATAAGAGTCACAAGAGCCAATCAACATTACACAAAACATAAAGATATAAAACATTCACAACACACAAAATTCACAATACACAAAACGAAAAACTCACAAACTGATAAAATCAAAATGTCAAATAAAGTTATAAAGGCAATTAGACATGGAGAAACAGAGAAACAAAGAGAGAATCCCATTTCAGTTCAAAGAGAAACAGAGAGAGGGCTCTGCTCTCACTCTTAGAGCACAACAAAGCCAAAGATGTAAGATGAAATAGAGAAAAAGAGAGAGAAGTAAAGAACTAAAATACCTTGAAGCCTGGGGGGCGGTGCCGCGGCAGCAAGTCGAGGACTCAAGGCCTTTAGTTTTTTTAAAAAAAATTTTTGTAAATTTTTTATGCCAATAAAATTTAATTTTTCTCCGTAATTTGTTCTACTTTCAAGCAGAAAAAGCCCAAAAAAAAAATTGAACTAAAATTTGAAAAAAAAAAAAAAAATTGTAACATAGCAAGCCCACCCCAGGGAAAAAAAGCCTAACATCAATCCTAAACAAAACTAATCCCAAACAGATTTTTAAATCAAAATAATTAAATTTTTATTAATTAAATACCCAACCCAAACGGATTCTCAAAAAAAAAAAAAAAAAAAAAAAAAAAAAACCAACCCAAACCCAATACACCTAATATGCATATGTTGATTGATCAAAGGGTAAAGCAAAACTGAAATAAGAAATCCTAACCTAAAGGAAAAAGAACCTCATCAATGACCAAGCACATCGGCGCCTCCACCTCAAACTCAGCTATAGCAACAGCAATTGAGCACATCAGGCCATTGGCAATGGCGAGATCGGATCGTAGATAAGAGAAAGAGATTGCATTGGCGGTTGGCCTCGAGCAACAACAATAGACCCCGCCCCACCCCTGGTCCCAAAGCACATTGACATCAGTAACAGTTTAGGATTGATGTTAGGCTTTTTTTCCCTGGGGTGGGCTTGCTATGTTACAATTTTTTTTTTTTTTCAAATTTTAGTTCAATTTTTTTTTTTTTTTGGGCTTTTTCTGCTTGAAAGTAGAACAAATTACGGAGAAAAATTAAATTTTATTGGCATAAAAAATTTACAAAAAAATTTTAAAAAAAAAACTAAAGGTGTTCCCAAATTTTTTTTGAAGGGTAGACAAATAAAAAAATTTAAATTATTATATATATATATAAATTTTTTTTTTTTTTTCAGGTCATGGTGCCACCCTGCCTACAACAGAAGTAATGACTTTGAGGTAATAAATTAAGGGCTGAAATTAAATGCAAACTTTTAATAATGCAAATCCCAAGTCAGTGTATAGGGCCAAAGTGGGTTAGAGTTGATGATGTGGCAAAGACATATATGGCCAATTATTCTCTCACTCAATTTATTTCATATCTAATTTTGATATTTTAAATATAGATATTACTTCTTCTTTTTTCGCCTTAGAAAATGTATGCATCAATTCATGTAAATGTAATATGTAGATATTGTCCATGTCAAAGCCAGAAAATTTTCTCAAGAAGGGCCAATCTAAATGTATCATTGTATTCCAATAGCTTTAACTTTCTATATAAATGCGTATGACTTTATTTTTGGAAAACAACACTAGTGTTAAATTCTAATTCCACAAAACCATTCACTTCACCTGTAATGTCATTCATATATCTCTATAGTCTATATCCTCATTCTATGCTAATCCCAAAAGATAATATATATAACAAAGGACCCCACCCCCAAAAAAAAGACAACCTTCATCAACCTGGTTTTAGAGACAATGTCATCCTAATATTCCTTTCTCAAATTGAACACTCATTTTTGTCATCAAAATGGATGATAGAAAAAACTAGCAATTAGGGAAAAAAAATCTCATCTTTTGTCTTGCAAGAAATATGAATAGAGTAGCACAATGTATCTAAAACATAATCTAAAGAACAATCCCCCATTAAATCAAGTAAAATTACTATCAGAGGACACAATCCCATTATGAAATCAGAGTATCATTACTTGAGCAATAATCAACACAAGAAAATTTAGAAGATGGGGTAATCTTATTTTGAGTTCATACATTACACCTAATGTATATGAACTTGTACACTACATATATCTAACACTGGTATCAATGTGGAAACCAAACCAAGAGAGTGAGGATCCAAAACTAGAATCATCCAAACAATAAGAACCTAGAAATCAAAAAGAATTATAGCAATTGACAAGTACATATATAAGAAACTTTCTTCATAACCATTACACAGTAAATATCAAATACCCAAACTAAACAAAAATGCATATACCCATTACTGTATCAAACAAAAAAATACCCAAAGGAACTAGAATCATTAAACAAAAAAATTAACCTCAAGCATTTAGAACCATTAAACAAAAATACCCCAAGGAACTAGAATCATTAAACAAAAATTAACAAAAAAATTAACTCAAAAGGAAGAAAAAAATATATATATCCATTACACGTTTGGGGGAGGCGAAGGGTCGCCGGCTGGGTGGAAGGTGAAGGGTCGCCGGAAGCTTTGCGAATTGAAGGATGAAGCGTCGCGAACTGAACATCACCGGCGAGTTAAAGCGTCGCCAACGGCGAGCAGAATTGTCGCCAACAGCGAGCTCAAGCGTCATGATCAGTGAGCTAAGCGTCGCGATTGGTGAGTTGAAGCGTCACCGATCGCGACGCTCAGCTCGCCAATTGGTGAGCTGAGATGAATCTCAACGGCTACGCTTCAGCATCGCGATCAGCGAGCTGAGCGTCGCTATCGGCGAGCTGAGTTGAAGCTTAATAGCGACGCTTCAGCTCACCGATCGCGATGCTTCAGCGTCGCAGTTGAGCTTCAGCTCACAGATGAAGCTCAACGGCGACGGTTGGCTCAACAGAGCTTATTGGCGATGATGGGTTTTTTTGCTTTGGGTTTTTTTGGTCTAGCTTGGTTTTTTTTTTTTTTTTTTTAACCGAAATGCTTAGGTTGAAATGTTTTGAGGTAGCTGGGTATTGTATTGAAATTAGGCTTTTAAGTTTTTAGCGATAGATTTCACTTTCGTCACTAAAGACCCAGGCTTTGTTAAGATTTTTAGAGACGAAATTCATATTTCGTCGCTAAATCATATTTTTAGTGACGAATTGTGATTTCGTCACTAAAAACTTATAAGTGCAAAACTATTATTATTTTTAGTGACGAATTTTTTTCGTCACTAATTCTTCCTTATAGTGATGAAAGGATTTTCATCACTAATACTATCAACAACAATACCTACAGTGACGAAATATTTTGTCACTAAAAATTTCAACTTTTAGCGACAAAATATTTCGTCACTATAGATTAATTAAACTCGCGCCAAAGTTTCCCTCCACTAGTGCCCATTTTTCAGATCATAATAGCGACAAAATTTATTTTTCGTTGCTAAATGTTATAATTTTTTTCATTATTAGTGACGAAATTCATATTTCGTCACTAAAGCTATATTTTTAGCGACGAAAAATATTTCCTCACTAATTTTCGTCACTAAAAATACATTTTGTTGTAGTGAGAGATTTACTTATATATTTTTATTAACTTATACTTTAAATGCTCCTAAAATTAATGACTTATATATGACAAAAAAGCCAATACTAAAAAGATAATAAATGAGACAACAATAAATTAAAGGGTATTTATACTTAAAAAAAAAGGGGGGGGGGGGGGGACCATCACCTAAAAATTACTCAATATTTTAAAATTTTAACATTAAATAGAGGGGAGGAGACATTTTTGGAAAATCAAGGGGGTGCCATGCCCCCCCCCCCCCCCCCCCAGCCTCCTCTCCCATGTCGGATTCAGATTCTCTAAATTTCCTAAGATACTCTACCAATAGATTTCATTAAATCTTGACCATTTATTTATAATTTAAGGGTCTAGATTCTACTATGTCAGCATTCTACTAACAATAATCTTAAAATAATAAAATAATATTGCAAACAAAATAATTAAGAGTATTTTTCGTGAAATACTGATGTAGCAGAATCTAAACTCTTAAATCATAAATAAATGATTAAGATTTAAAGAAATCTATTGGTAGAGTATTCTAGAAAATCTAGAGGATCGGAATACCTCTCCCTCCCTCCACCTATGGATAGAGTATAAAAGAGTGTGTAAAATCATGGTTAGGGAATACTTAGTTATTTACAATATATATAGAGGACAACACAAAGGCTTAAGCTAAAAACATGGTGGAGGAGTAGGTTCAGTGTCCAAACTAAAAGAGAGACTCTCCTAAACTCGAGCATATATAGCAAGTGCCAAGTAGTAACTCAAGAAAACAAAACAGAAAAGCCTTCTGTTGCTAGCAACTCTAACAATCCTTGACCCTTTGGATTGTTTTCAATAACCACAAGAATTAATTAATTTCTTTTCTTTTCTCATTTTTGTTATAACTTTTTTTTTGAGAGAGAGAGAGAGAGAGAAAAGAGAGATGGGTATGGGAAAGGTGAAGAAATTGTTTGCATCTTTAGAGGTAGCTATGGCTATGTTGCTGGTTCAAATTTTCACGACCAGTCTGCAAATACTGTCAAGGGTCATACTTAGCCATGGAACGTTTATTCTTACAGTCATGACTTACCATAATGTTGTTGCTGCTATTTGTGTTGCCCCTTTTGCGTTCTATTTCGAAAGGTTAGCTAGTCCTTGTTTAATATTCCTTTGATAAATTTTGTGTGACATTCATTTTCACTATGTTTTGGTTGATAATACTGTGAATATGGTTTGGCATGGTTGCAAGGAAATCACAAAGAAGTTGAGCTAGTCAGTTTGGTTCTGGCTTTTTCTTAGCGCCTTAACTAGGTTAGTATTACCATTTGAGACTAAAGTGGGTGCCTTTTGATGCTTATAGAATAGGATGAAACTCTATGTTCAACAATCACTCTCATTTTCTATCTCTTATCACAAAAAACAATGACTCGTTCTGATGCAAATCGTAAAAAGCAGTACCCAATATAGCTACATCTAATTAAAGTCTCTTAAAAGTATCAACTTCATTAAATTTAATTTCTATGCTTGAGCATGGCCACCTTGTATATTGACCCATTTGATAAATATGTCATGCAGTCAAGTTAACACGTTTTCCTTACTCGAATATCTTGGTTTAGACCTAGCATAGAATCATTTGGTATAGACCATTAATGTTAAAGTGAGGCAAGTTTTGCCAATTCTAATTAATAAACCAATGCCGACTTCTTCAATCTCTATTTTATTATTTATAAATATAGAATGTCAATGACTGTGGGACTGTATTATTATGGTCTTCGAGACACCAACGCTACATATGTGATGAGCTTCTTCAACTTGATTCCAATAGTTACCTTTGTCTTCTCCACAATCATAGAGTATAGTATACTAATCATCAATTGAACTTATTGTAGTAGATGTGAAATTTCAACGTCTATAATCACCAAAGCAACATGTCAATACTTTGTTTTTTAATGGTTGTAGTATAGAGAAACTAAGACCGACTATAGAGGCAGGCAAGATGAAGATTCGGAGGGCAATTTTTTCTTTGGCAGGAGCACTAATTGCTTGTCTTTACGAAGGTAAAGCTTTCCATATTGGTCATCAAGGTCTTCACCATAGTGTTGCTCTCAAAACATCTATGGATCATTGGGTCCATGGCACTTTCATGTTGGTTGGCTTTTGCCTCTCCTACAGTGTGTGGTACATAGTTCAAGTACGTATCACATTATAATCTACAATTAATTTCTTTTCAAGTCTTTTTTTAACTTTACCATATCCCTTTTTTTCCCCCAAACAGACTAAGTTGCTCAAAATTTTCCCATCAAAATACTGGGCAATAATGTTAGCATGCATCATATCATCAATGCAATCAGCTGTAATAGGCCTCTGCTTAAATAGACAGAAGGCTGCATGGAGCTTAGGGTGGAATCTGCAACTACTTACAATAGTTTACTCAGTAAGTTTCTAGGCATAACCATTTCAAATGCAAATTTGCAAATGCAATGGTATGTCTAATTATTTTCCTTAGTTAGACATCATTTTTATTTGAATATTGCTCTACATCTAATTGTTATTTTGTACCCAGTTATGTTAGACAATGATAAATGCATTTTATTCATCTAGGGAGCACTAGCCACGATTGGAACATTCTGCTTAGTTACATGGGCAATTGCAATTCGGGGCCCCATTTATGTCCGAATGTTCAATCCACTGTCACTAATTTTTGTGTCCATATTAGAAGCTCTCATACTCGGTGCAGAAATCAAACTCGGAATGTATGACATGTTTTATTTCAATTGAGCCAGAGATGTTACCTTTTGACAAGTTATTATGACAGTACATTTTCTTTGTATACCACTCTACATATATCAAATCAATCTCACTTTTATTGAATTATCAATGCAGGTTGCTAGGCTCAGTTTTGATCATTGTTGGGTTGTATTCCTTCTTGTGGGGTAAAAGGAAGGAGATGAAAAGCTTGCTTTAGACAAACAATGATACTGGTAGTGTAGTAGCACCCACAACCGCTGATGAATCTGCAGTCCTGTAATCAACAGTTGTAATGACAAAAGCACGCGTGTGGAGAAGGGAAATGTTAATTGTATTGTGTCTTGTGAGTGCTTTTTCAATCCAAAAAATAAATTTGAGGCGGATTAAGCAAAACATACATATTAATGAAGGGAAATAAGTGCAGCTTGTGCACACACATTCTATTATCTATCAGTATCTGTGCAACTACAGGAAAAGCGTCTCATCCTCCTAATATAAATTTCCATTTCCTACTCATATGTGCACCTAAGAGTAGACGTGGCAAAACATGCAGGTCGGGTCGGGTTCAAGTCACAGGTCAGGTTAACCCGTATTTTTCAAACAAGTTTTTTTTTTTTGGAAATAGATGCAATCTATCAATTGTTTATGAGTTCCTCAACTGTGATTAGATTTTCACTGGTAATACTCTTACCACTTACCAATTACCACCGAACACTTGATATCCAAATTTGGTACAACTCTTGTTCCAGCTTTCTAGAAGCTAATTTTGGTATAATCTTTGATCTGTTTAAAGTAGGAAGAGAAAATGAAGGTGGCAAGTAAAGAGTGACAAACTATAATGGAGTTCAACCAGCTGATGTATACATCCAATTTAGTAATTTACCAACACATATAACATGCACATGCATTGCACAATAATATTAAAGAATTGGGATTTCCCTTGCTCCTTACCAAAGCCAAAGGACACTATGGTGCTAATGTGAACTCATCAAAAGTACAATTCGTGCGCTTAGTCTCTAGATCCTCCATTCATTCATTTTGATTTACGGCTGTACAATTCATTGCCCTGCACCAGTATATAGAAAAGCCACCTAGTAGTGGCTAGCAAGACTAGATTAATCAGCTTTAAAGACCACCAAAACAAAATGAGTGTTAGAGGGAAATCCTGCTAGTAAGCCAGAGTTTTCTTCTACATTCGCACACATGATAGCAAACTTGTAAACTTGTAAAAGTATATTTTAAGTTTACATTACTAATAATCATTCCCACCAAAGGAAGAAGAAGAAGAAGAAGAAGAAAAAAAAAAAAAAAAAAACCTACATTTCATGGACCATATCAAGTTATCGGCCTTCTTAAGTGCACATGTTCCTGTTGCATTTAAAATAATAGTAAAGTTAGATTACTTAGAAAGATAAAATAAACAAAAATAAAAATAAACATAACATATTATAAAATAAACATTGTGGTTGTGGTTGTGGTTGTCACATTTCACTCTTTATCTTTCACGTTTGTGAATCGTGCCTTTGGGCTTTGGCTTTGGACTACAGCTAAGCTAGTCAATGAATAAGATTTTTCCTTTTCTTTTTTTCCCTTTTTTTAATGGTTGTGTTGTGTTGTAGCTTGTAGCTAGTAAGTCAGCTAGTCAATGAATGAGATTTTCTTTTTCTTTTTTTTAATAGTTGTGTCGTGTTGTCTTGTCTCATTCTCATGTCATGTCTATGGAGACAGTGGAGCTGAAGCTTTATTGGTTGATGGTTTTGAAGCTCAAATAGTCAAATTGCATGTGAAGCTATTGTCTTGTCTTGTAATTTATTGACTATTGGTTTGGTTCTGGAGTTTTGTGCTTTATGAACCTAGTATCAGGATGTAATTTAAATATATTTTTTAGCAAATTTCTTTTAACGAGTCAGGTCACGGGTTATCTGAGTCTGGTCAGGTTGACCTACGAAAAATTAGGTCAGGTCACAGGTCAACCCGTTTTTGCTTCTGGTCAAAAAAATCGGGTTCGGGTCAGAAAATTCAAAATTCTAACCCATTTTTCCATGTCTACCTAAGAGGCAGCTACTGAGTTGCATCTATATTATATGCTTGTTTAACCTAGCTTCTACTCCTAATTTTCTAGAGAGAAAGTTGATTAAAGTAAATACAGTGTGATTACAATGAATAGTTCATTAATAATGTACAAGATGAACAAACAATATGAACTTTAATTATAGCCCATAACAGATTACTTTGTAGTATCCTAAAGTTTCGATTTTGCACAAGAGTAAGAGTAAACTATGGGTGTGCAGTCAATCCGCCAACCCACCAAAACCGACCCGACCCAACCCATCAGGTTGGGTCGATTTTTAGGCCTTGGTGGGTTGGGTTGGGTTACCAAAAAAAAAAATTTTTTTGATAGCAGGTCGGATCGAGTTTGGGTCATAAAATTTCAAACCCGCCTAACCCAACCCAACCCAACCCACCCATATATTTAATATATATATATAACATATTATATAATTAATAAATTTTTTAAAATAACCAACTCTTCCTATCCTATATAAAAGCCAATTAGTTCACACAAACCCTAATAAATTACTATTGTTGTTTAGTCATTAGTGTTATTTGCCTTTAAGGAGCTACATTGATACTAATCTTTGGGTTTTTTTTAATATATTAATATTAATATTTTTTTTACTCAATTTAATAATAATAATAATAAAATTTTGTCCAACCCATGGGTTTAACCTGACCCATGTGGATTGGGTTGAGTTGGGCTGGACTTATGTGATGGGTTGAGTTGGGTTAAAATTTTTTTGCCCTACCATGGTAAGTTAGGTCAAAAAATCCCCTTAACCCGACCCAACTCGACCCATCCACACCCCCTAAGAGTAACTACTATTGACACCACCAAATGCATTAACAAGATTTAAACTTTCCCAAACACTTTTTTTGCAGCATTTAAACCAAAATCGATTACTACAACAAATATACATAACTCACAGTAAACGAAAATGACCCGGATGCAAAAAATGAAAAACAAGGAGAACCCAATTGAAAAAAGAGAGAAGAGAGAACGACTCAAAAATCAGCTTCATGGTCTCTCTGTGTGTGTCTCTCTCTTTCGCTATTTGGGTTGGTAGTTTCAAAAATCAGCTTGAACCAACTTATTCTATTTGAATTGGGGTTGGTTTGGTTAATGGGTTGCAATTATTTTGTCAAACGACTCAAACCTAAAAAAAAATTTGGACATTCTCTTTTCGGGTGATCGAAATTCATGGTGAGAAAGAAAAAATCTGATATGAAATGGAGTATGCACCTAATGTCTTATTGAAATGTGGGTCCATGCATGTGGGACCATATGTCAGTAAGCCTCTCGGTGCAGAGATATTAACCAATAGAGAAGTGCTATGTCTACAATAATTTTACTATATTTTTACAACAAATCATGGGTGGTTAGTTATTATTGATTCAAATTTGAATTTAGCACTGAGATTACTTTTTTAACCTAACAATAACAACCAATAACAACCTACCACTTAGGATTTGTTATAAAATTATTGTAAACGTATCATTTTTTTAACCAATAACCTATTAGAGCATCACAGATTCATATCCCGTGCAATACCTAGGGTATTGCACTGGGTGCAATAGTTCTAATATCAGTCATTAATTTAATCCAATGGTTTTAAAGGGTTGCCACGTCATCAAACCGTGTCTCACTAATTTTTTTTCTCCACTTCTCTTCCCTTTCTCTTTCAGATTCACCAAATTTCAAAATTTTTCTCTCTTCCACCAAGCCTTGCCGTACGTGGGACACCATCGTCGAATCTCCAAGATCATGGCTACAAATGGAAGCCTCTGAGGCCCACACAACCACCACCAGCGGTGCTTGCCAGCTTGACCTTCTCCTCTCTTAACGTCTCTCTGTTTTCTCGTTCTCTCAAGTCCAACTGTGGCCAAGCTTCTGCTTGCCCTTTCTCTGGCAGTGCTTCTCAATGGCGTCACTGGCGTTGGTGGCCGTTGGGTCCTCTCTTTTTCCTTGATTTATTTTCTCTTCTATTTTTTATTTCTCTTTATGTTTGCTTTTAAGACATGACTGAAACCCATGGTTTTTATTTATTTATTTATTTAGTTTTGATTAGTTTGATATTGGGTTTTCTTTATGCATGTAAAGTTTGGTAATTTTTCTTGGGTGGGGTTTTTTTGGGTATGGCAGAATGTACTGTGATTAAATGGAAAGTGGCATATGATAAAATGGAAAGTGGCATGCTTGAAGGTTGCTGTATCTATGGGTCTCTTGGCTTTGCCATTAAAATATTTTGATATTAGATTTATGAATTTTATTTTTCTTCCCTTGATTTCTTTACCAAAGATCATTTTCTTTAATTTATAGGCACTAAAGATTATGACTTTCTTAGTTTCTTTCATTGAAACATTACTATGCTTCTTAGCTCAATAATAATTTTTGAAATTGGAATTTATCATGGTGTGTCAGTTTTATCTCATTGTCTTAGTTTGTTATATTTTATGGTTTTCTCTCATTGTCTTAGTTTGTTATTATCATGTTTATTTTATTTTAAAGTTGATTTGGAAATGCATGGAAGATGTTTGTCAAAAAATCTATTTGAAACTTTGAAGTTAAGCTAATTTATATTCATATCGTACAGTCTTGTGGGAGGTCATCAGATTGTGAAATGCACCAGGATGCTCCCCCAATAGGTTGATTCTTTCACTTCATGCTAACAAGAGAAGGAACTAGGCTCTAGCTAAGGTGGGGAACAGAGTTAACGGTTGATTCGTTTCACTTCCTGCACCAAGAATACCATCAAGTTCTTGTATTTTCAATTTCAATTGGCCAATTCCATTTCCAAGCTTGACTATGGGGAATCCAAGAATCAACTTACAGCTTTGTCAACAATAATGTATCTTGTATTTATCACCATATATCTTTTGCAAATGGAAAAAAAAAAAACAGTATGAAAATGGACTTGTTCTGGCCAAGGTGTTGTGTTTTTGCCTTCTGTTGTTGCTATGGAATTGAATAGCTGAGCAAGTTGTTGCATCTTCATGTTATAGCTGATTTTGTGTTGCTAAGCTGATTTTGTGTTGATGAATATATGTGATGTATACAATATTGTTTGTGTTATAAGCCTTCTTAATACATTTCAAAGTTTTATCTAGACTAAATGGAGTTGCTTCTTGTGTTTGAATTTGCTTGGAGCAAGAACTAATATTGACGATGACTCAAAAACACAAATTATATATAAGTGTTTACTTGACTCTTATTCTTTTGAAAACAAGGAATACATATCAAGAGTTTTCAAAGGATGCTTGGCCAATTTTACAATCAAAACTTAATTCAAGAAAGTAGACAAGAAATAAATTTGATATAAAAATGAACAAAACTTTATTAGAATGTACACTTTGACCACAAGGCCATATAACAATAGTTTTGTTGAAATATACACTTTGTTAACAAGAAACAATTCTTCCCATCATCATAAATTCATAATACACAATTCCCACAAAAGAAAAAAAGAAGAAGAAGGTCTTGTAAGCTTCAAGATCAAGTTCTTCAACAACCTTAAATGGCATGACCTTCTCATTAAGTTCCAGCTGGTGTGCTTCCTACTTCTTAACTGTACATTACAAATGTAATTATAAGTTTATAACTAAACCACACATCACATGCATAGACATAAGCAAAGTAAACCTTTTAAATTTAAAGAAGCCTACATAACCTCTCTGGCTTTCAATGTTCCAATCTAAAAGCATTGTTTATTTATTTTTAACTTTTACATAAATTTAACAAATCTTGGAATTACAACTTCCCCCACCCCTCCATAGGTTTTGCTAGCATAAATATTTATAGTTCTTAAGAGATTTGTTGTTCTACCATTGACAAAGAGCCCCTTTTACTTCCACCCATATAGTCAAAATGGAATTTCAACAAGCATGTTGTTCATGTCTATATACAAGAATCTAGGGAAACAAAAATCACAATGTGGCCAACAACTTTATTTTAACCATTGGAAAATCCTTTTACACAAAAACCAAAATTTTGATTTCCATCTCTTTGTGGGTGCATTTCGCACAAATTATCTAAAAACTCTTCGACCTATACTACTCCATGTTCAAGTGAAAAAAAAAAAAAAAAAAGGGGGGGGGGGGGGGGGGCCATATACGTAGCAGTTAGCTAACTGAAAAGAAGTTTGTATTTCATTTCCTAGGCTATGCAGTCATGAAAAGTGTAAAATCCAAAGAAAACAAAGGAAACAAGAACAAGACAGAGGTATTAGTAAAATGTTCTTGTTGCTCTCATTGTTGCACAATACAGAAAAAATAGAGAAAATCTCAAACACATGAACATTGAAATAATTTTTATGAGCTAATGAATCATTGAGAGGTAAAAAAGTGTCTAACATTTGACCGTGCATAAGGTGGTAGTCATCTTTAACTTTTCTCTGCAACTAAAGGAAACCCAAATGCAAGAATGTAAAGACAAAATATTTGTTCACATTACCAACAAAAAAATATACTAGCTAATAACAGGGGAATTCAAATAGAAAAGGACCAATAGAAGATAATAGAACTCTATAAATGAAAATAAACAAGTATGCACATATCCAACAGAAATATGAATATCTAATAAACAAATGAAGTAATATCTAATAAACAAACGAAGCCACATTATTAGAAGAGTAAATCTCATCACTTTTACCCCAAAATCGGTGAGCAAACAAGAGGAAAAAACTTAAAAACTCCACATACCAAAACAATAGAGATTAACAAAAACCCCAATTATTTTTATCATTAGTGAGCTTAACATTACTTCAAAGTTTCTAACATACATTTTCACTAACATCTTCTGTGCATTACCAAGATCAACATTAAAATAAAATAAAACATTGAGGTACTGCCAATTGAACATTCTGCCATACCCAAAAAAACCTAACCCAAGAAAAATCACCAGACTTTACATGCATAAAGAAAACCCAATATCAAACTAATCAAAACTAAATAAATAAATAAATAAAAACCATGGGTTTCAGTCATGTCTTAAAAGCAAACATAAAGAGAAATAAAAAATAGAAGAGAAAATAAATCAAGGAAAAAGAGAGGACCCAACGGCCACCAGCGCCAGTGATGCCGCTGAGAAGCACTGCCAGAGAAGTGGCAAGCAGAAGCTTGGCCACAGCAGGACTTGAGAGAACGAGAAAACAAAGAGACGTTGAGAGAGGAGAAGGTCAAGCCGGCAAGGACCACTGGTGGTGGTTCTGTGGGGCTCAGAGGCTTCCATTTGTAGCCATGATCTTGGAGATTCGACGATGGTGTCCCACGTATAGCAAGGCCTGGTGGAGGAGAGAAAAATTTTTAAATTTGGTGAATCTGAAAGAGAAAGGGAAGAGAAGTGGAGAAAAAAATTAGTGAGACACGGATCGATGATGTGGCAACCCTTTAAAACCATTGGATTAAATCAAGGGTCATGCTAACTAGTGCCTTTAGAATATTAGTTAAGAATCCAGATGAAGAAAATTTTGATGGGAAAAGAAAAAAAAATTAATGTTTTAACAGTTTTTTTCATTTCCCATAAAAGTGATGTTAAAACTTTCTTTAATTGGATTCTTAATTAATACCCTAAGGGCACTCGTTAACATTTTCTTTAAATCAATGGCTGATATTAGAACTATTACACCCCATGCAATACCCTAGGTATTGCACGGGATATGAATCTAGAGCATCACTGGTCTCTTCAAATTTTTACTTGGAGAGTGAAGTGAATTTTATCTTTTAACTACCCACTTTTTCAAATACACTTACTAACAAGTTCTTTATCTCATTCTCTATCTCATTTAAATATTATTTCTTTATTCATTCTTTATTATTTTCTTATCATCATTTAATCTTCCTATATTCATTCCCAACAATTATATTTTTCAATAAAAAGTGTTATATTCACAACATTTTTCGTAATACTTTCATAAGAATTACATCAAAATCTTATGTGAAAAGTTGTTACTAGTTCTAATTTAAACCCACCACTGAAAATATTTTTTTACTCATCAATAATTAGCTAATAACAATCTATTACTTAAAATTTATTGTGAAAATATTGTGGTAGCATTTCTAAATTGTATTTTTCATTTCTTTCTTTCTGTCATCCATACGTTTCCTTTTCTTCTTCTTTTTTTCTTTTTCTTTTCTCTTGATTTTTCTCCACCACACACGTATACCCATTATCTCCATCCTCTCCTTTTTGTTTTCTCTACTCTCCACTTCATTCTAGAACCCCCCTCCCTCTTTCTTTCTCCAGTTCTCTTTCTCTACTTTTTTCTTTTTTCTTTTTCTACTTGATTCCAAAACATTATCCAGCTCTCTCTGTGATAAGAAACGGAGAAAGAGGTAGAGAGAGAAAGAATAGATGTGTTAGATGGCTTCGCTCCGCCGCGCTTTCACTCCGCTTTCTGTGCCTCTGCGCCTTCCACTCCACCGCCACCACTCGTCTTCGCTCCAAGGAGATTAGCTAGAACCTAAACAATATCAAGTAAACCTATCACAATAAGTATAGAGCTTGAAATTGCATCTAGCCACAATTTAGGAATTGCCAAATAATCACTTAATTAGGCAAGCCTAGTATTTAACCTCATCAATAACAATATATTCCACTTCCATAGTTTCTCAAGAAATTGTTTCACAAGGCATAAACTCCAATTTATAAAGTTAACCCATGTAATATCATCTCCAACATTATGACTAGTTTCCATAAAATTTGCACTACATCATTAAGAGACCCATGAAAGAAAAATCAATATATCCTCCAAGACAAGAAATTTAGAACTTCAACTAACTCCAAATAAACCCAATGGCAATGGAAAATTAAATTTACCAACCACCACATGTTATAACTTAAAACCCCTAAATTTTCCACCATACATAAACCTTAAGTAGTCATCAATAGCACAAATTATATACCTACTCATCAAATAATTCCACCAATACAAAACCCATACATAAAAACACATAAATATCACTTCCAATGCTCATAAATCACATGGGTATCATTATTAAAGCTTAGATAAAAATAACCTCAAGCAAAAGTGTAAAACCTACCGAAAAGATGAGAAATTTTTACCTCAAAAAAAGGATGTGAAGGTGTATATGGGTTCCCAAAAATTTTCTGGTGATCTTGCCGGAAAAATGATGGTGGAAATGGTGATATGGAGGTGCTGGCAAGAGAATTTGAAGGAGTGAAGAGGATTGTTGCACCGAAAATGAACAAGAAGAAAAAGAAAGAAAAGAGAAGTAAGGAAGTGAGGAGCCGATCAAAGAGAGTAAGAGATAAGTGAAAAAGGAGTGGTGGGTAGTGGGGTTAGATGGGGCTTGGCACGTGGGAAACCAAAAATCTGACCTTGACCACCTCCCCCCGCCCTTTTTCTTTTTTCTTTTTAAATGGACGGGACGTTACAACTTAGGTTTATTATTCAGATCTAAGTTAAAACAAAACAATCATATCATGCAAAGCAGCGAAAAAGTAAATAACACAGCGATATGATGACCCAGGAAAACTAAATCGGTAAAAAACCTGGGAGGGTTTAACTTTGCTATCCTCAAGGTAAAAAGCAAATCCACTAGAAAGAATCGAAGTTTACAATATGACTTAGACCACTAACATCCTATTGATACTATATGTAGAACTTACTACCACGACCCCATGATAGCTCCAAGTTCACGAACTACTTCTTTCCTTGGCCTTTGCAACACAAGCACCCACACTTGTGATATATATATAACACACACACAAACTCTTCAGTGTATGACTCCAAGACCACGCTTGAAGGTTTAGATCATCAACACCTTTGATGACTAGAGAAGGCAACAACTTCAACAACACCGGATCTTGAAATTCTTCTAGGAATAACACCGGTAGAAGATATGAGAGAGCTTTTAGGGTACAAAACCCTAGATACAAAGGAGGCACGCTCTTCTCTCTCTGAAAAGCCCTATAAAAACATGCTAAGGATTTCCTTTATATACTAGAAGAAGTAGATTTGAAACCCTAATCCTTTTTGGGCTTGAACTGCCGTTGGGCTGAACTTAAAATTCTACAAACCCGTATTTCGATTAGTCGAGCCTGTTCTTCGATTGATCGAATCAAGCAAATTTCTGCATCTTACTTGTTCTTGAATCTTGACTTGAATCACCTGGAGCATTGTCTAATAATACCTATAGACTCTGGAATCTATATCTAGACAAGTTTGTGTTCACAATTTTCCCACTGTTCTAAAATTTTAGAACCTAACATTTGTTTTATTGCAAATCTGATTTAATGAAATTAAATCTGATTGTTAATGCGTTGATAACTCTCAACTAACACCAATTTTTAATTCATTTTATGCCAAAAAGGATAGAAGAAGAAAAAAAGATAAAGAAAGTGATAAATTTGGTTGGTCTTCCTAGCATATTATTATTCGTAGACAAAACTTAGATACAGCTTTTCAATGTGCTTAAATTGAAATATATGTCTATAATATATATTGACTAGTACAGTATAAAATGTATTTTTTTTAAGGAAAATTAAATTAAATTCTCTTATGTATTTGAATTTAATTAAGAAAATGTATTGCATTTAAGTAAGAAATTATATCTAAGTTTTATCGATTATTTACTTTTCAATGATTTTTTTTTTTTTCTTCTTCTTAACATTCTTTAACCACTTCTATCTTTACTACTTTTCAACTCACATGACCAAGACAAATTTGGAGTAGGCAATCTCATCATTGAAACTCATACAAGGTGCCTGCATTATAGATAAGATATCCTTATGCTAAAGCCACTCTATATTTTATTACAATGAGTTAACAAATTGACATAACAATGAATGTAATTGATAGATTTCAATAACATAATAAATGATAACATTTTTTTGTTTTGTTTTGTGTGACATGAATTTATAAAGGTTATATAGTAAAATTTGAATTATCCCTACTCTCTATCACTACTCACTTCAAAAAAAAAAAAATCATGTTACCATTGATTTCCTTTTACTTTTTCTTTTTTTTAACAATAAAAAAATAGTTAAAACTCTCAAGTTCAAAGCTCCTATATTCTCAAAGGGGCTACACTCTCCAATTTATGCCAATAATTAAATCACTTGAACTTGATTTATTTTATAATTAAAAACAAAATGTGCAGTGTGAACCATGTCATTTTCAGGATGAAATATTTAGTTTACAATTCAAGTTGGAAATTTAGTTTACAGTATCAACCATGTAACAGGTTTTAAAGTATGTTTTATGAACATGCAAACGTATTATATAAAGTGTCTTAAAAAAATTTCATCCTTATTTTGAATAGAATTAGCTGCTGCTGCTGTAGTCTAAATGATGGTAACTTATGGTCTGAGTGTATGATAGCCTGTAGATTTTATGTCATACTTTGAATGGATTAAGTTTTTGGTTTTAAATTTGAAGATTTGTTTTGTTGAGTTCTGTAATTGTGGCCATCAGATCGAAGCTAGAACAGGTTCATTTCAAGGAAGTCAATACCATACTAGTATCAAGTAAATATACCGTACCAGCCATTAAACCGGTACTAATACTCCTCCAAAACATACCAGAAAAAGTTCTGGGTTGTACCGGCTTATTTTGGCTATACTAGCATGTATCTAATATATATATATTGAAAAAAATTATTCAAAAACATTTTATTTAATCTAATCTATTGATTAATGTACTTAAGCTAATATGTAGGCTTATAAAATATGTTGATTTTAAAATTTATGCTGATAAACATAAATATTAATAAATTCATAATTACATAAATAATACAAATATATATTTATGTATAGAAATATATAAATAGCAGTAATTCCGAAATGGTACACCGATATCAATCAGTACTAAAATATTTCATTTCCTTGGCCAAACTGAAACAGCCTTCGATATGAAATTGACTCTCTTGGTTCATGTTCATCTACAATTTAATTATAATATTGTTGCTCACAAATGACATGAGTCAGCTAGGGATGGCCAAAGTTACTAGGGCGGCACCATGTATAATTGAGGGTGGTCACAGGACCACCCTCAACTTGGAAAAAAAAATAAATTTTATACTTTAAAAAAAATGAAATTCTAAATTAATATGGGTTGTTGACCATCCTAAAAAAACTTGAGCATCCTAAATAAAAAGTTGCCCATTAAAAATAAATTTCAGTTCTCCAAAATTTTGGTCTATTGAAGATTGAACCAAAAAATTGCGAGAAATGTTATATTCAAAACATGTCATCAATGTTTTCATAACAAATTCTAAGTGGCAGGTTGTTATTGGTAGGTAAAAAAACAATTTTAATGATATGTAAATTTAAACTAATAACAATTGCCAACTAGGATTTGTTGTGAAAATATTGTAGATGTATCATTTTTCAAAAATTGTCTAAACAAACAAATTAGCCTAAAAGCCCAAATAAAATGTTTAATTGTGATATTTTAAATTGTGTTTTCAAAAGATATATTTTAAAATTGCTATTTTTTTTCTTACATAAAAATGCATATTTTCCAACAACTAGTCAATTAGTGCTTGCTTTAGTCTTTAGCTGAATTTATTGGATTTATGTGATATACCTTGTACATACACATATGCACTAAAATAATACCTCAATACTTTATAGAACATGATTAATGTAACGATTTAATGCCTAAGTTGAATATAATGAATGAACTTGTAGCTTACCCTTAATTTTTTTTGTTAGCACTATGGATAAATTTCTTATAAGGAAATCACTTTTATTGTAAACTTTATCTTCTAAGCAAATTTGTATTCACTTGAATAATCTTCTTTTAGATCCTAGGCTATGAGAAAAAGTCTCATCTTTTCACCCTAATGATCTAGAGAAAATAAAAAGAGCATATTTACAAAGATGTTCTCGTCAAACTCTTAGCCATGATTTCCCGAAAAAAGAAATTAGTGGAGCATTGCATTAATTTAATCCTGATTAGTTTAAAGAATACAAAATATTGGTTGGAACATATCATAAAAAAGGATGATGCATTTTGTTTATATTGTTACTTATTTAGCAAGATGTTGGTAATTGAAAGGGAAATCGGTAGTTTAATGATTACTTGGTTGTTTATATTGAAAAAGATGTGGCTGATAACGTTAATAATGAAACTATCATACAACAATTTCAAAATATGAAAAACTTGTAGAAGGAAATTTTAAAACTTTATGTATATGTGACAGTTTTTTTATGTCAATGTATTCAAGTTTTATTTTATTTAGATTTTGTTTAATTTAAATTTCTTAATGACCACCCTAAGCAAAATTTCTGGAGCCGCTACTGCAAAGCTAGCTTGGGATACAGCATATGAGTTGAAAATGGATTTATTCAATTTATGTAACTATGCCTGTTTTTTTGGTAGCCTTTTTTCATTTAACTTTAGTTGAGCTTCAATCTAACTTAAATAAACTATAGCTTAATACATTATGCAAAAAATATTTCCACTGTTTAAATTTAGTAAATAATGGTTTTACTGCAAAAATAAAAAAATAAAAAAATAAAAAAAAGACAAATGAGGAAGAGTTACTTAACCCAACATTCTTTTATTATATCCCAAACCCTCTAAACTTAAAATGAGTTACATAAGCAATCGTTTTATTTTATTCTAGTTATGATTGCAAGGAGATAAACATAGCAAATGAATGGTGCTTCAAGGCACTTGCAAACAATTTTTTTCTACTTTTCAACTCCAAATTCTTTCTGAAGCTCTTCAACCACATTTTTGTCGAGTTGGAAGGCCTTGGTGAGAACATTAGGATTAATGGGAGGATTGGATCCAAAAACAGCATCTGCTATTGTGATTACGCCTGCATTTTGGCTGCTTAAACCAGAAATGGCAATTGCATTAGTTTTTCCCACATTGAATTGGAAGTGAATGAGACCAACTGGAAAGACAAACACATCCCCCTTATTTAGAGTTTTGGTGAAGAGACGATTATCTGGGTTGGATGTTACAAAACCAACGAAGAGAGTACCCTCCAAGACTACTAGAATTTCAGTGCCGCGAGGGTGAGTATGGGGAGGATTTTCTCCATATGGTGCAAAGTCGATTCGAGCTAGGGATATGCCAAGAGTATTGAGGCCTGGTAATGTATCTACATTCACGGTAGTGACGTTTGACCCAACTTTATTATCAGTGTTCCCAGCAATGTTCAATCCCTCGAAGAAGAAATCTTCAGGTTTGACAAGCTTTGGATCCTTGCAGAACTTTCCATTAACAAATACTGCATAAATGAATTTTTGTTATGGACACTTTAAAAAGAATGCCTAAGACTTCGGTGCAGAAAATGGTAAGGCCAGGTAGCTAATAATATTTCTTCCATTAATATTCTGGTTAGTGTAGATTCTTCACATGAGAAAAATAATGCACAAACTTGAAAAAGGAAAAAGAAAAGTTTGTACCAGCTGATTTGGAGTAGTCCGAGTAGTCCTTAAGTGGAACACAGAAGTCCTGCAGGGGATCGGGGTCAGAGGCAGAGGCAACAGAGAATGCCAAAGCGAAGAGGGCAACAGTTACAATGTAAGCTTTCCTCATATTTCAGGCTTACTCTATCTTCTGTTCTATGTATTTTTGCTTCGGATGAGGGATGGGAAATGTTGCATGGAAGGCGTGTCTATTTATAGATAAGACACATTGAATAGGTCTATGGTTTTCCATACGTGAATGATATATAGACTTGTTCAGTCTTCGATTATTACCAATTTTCTTTTTGATTGCCAAATTATTCTTTAACTACCACCCTGTGCCTTAAAGTTTCAACAAATAAGACCAGTTCAATTAGAAAATATTCCAATTCTATGTTGCTACGGCACAACCAATGGATTGAATTAGTATGTGTACTAAACCTGTACTTTGTTCTTACAATGTACTTCATCGCTCATCTCTGTTCACAATTGATCAAGCTCTGAACTAACTGAACATGCTATGTCTTGTATACAACTGATTGGATGTGTTGGTATTTCAAGGAGTTGTTAATAACTAAAGTTTCTGTGTGGCTTTTGTTTGCCAAAATTAAATAGAATGGTTGATAATTACTATTGTAGAAGCAATAATTAGATGGATTCAAAGCTTTTAGTGTATTAGGTACCTGATACAATCAACGTCCATATGAAATAGTCTTTGTCCATGGGAAGAAACTTAACCTTTCAAACGTGTTAGGTCCATATTTTTAGGTAGGAAAAATATGAACAACAGTAACATGTTAGAACCCAGTTTTTCTAGTTTAGTGTATAAAGATTGGTATTGTAATAAAAAGACAACTAAACCTTTTATGTTGTTGCAACTAGACCTCTTCTTTGCAAATTTTTGATGATCAGGATCAAAAAGAGGCTACATTGCATATGGAGTTTTTGGGGTCATGCTAGTACAGTGCCAAAGTCTATTTACAACATTGGCAATGAAAAAAAATATAGGATAATATTTGCTGCACTAGCAGAGTTTATGACTTTATGTTCTAAAATAAAAGCACGGGGGCATAAGTGCATTTAACACAAAATTTAATTTTAGTGATTTATCATTACTGATAGTTAAGACAAACATACCCTTAGTGCGATGGTCACTCTACAAGTATAAGTGCTTGTAAGGTGTGAGGTGTGAGGGGCAAAGGCCGGGGTTCAATTCTCCAGGAGAGAGCTCCACACACATATACACTTAGATTAGGCTAAAGTAGACATTCTATCTTGTAAAAAAAAACTATATATACAAATATAAAAACTTATAATGATTCAAAATGCAAGTTCTCTGCTAAACTTGTTTCACTAGTGCAACCATTATGAAAATTTTGTAATTGACTAACAGCACTAGTTTGTGACCAGATTGTTTAGGAACGAGTTACAGTGGTTGAACTGGGAAAACAAAGCTTTAATGGGCTAGGCCTCACCACAGAAAAATTACAGTCACATAACAGAAACAGGGGAACAAAAAACAATTTACCAATGGCACAATGAAATCAACTTAAGAAAAGTGAGTCATATCACCCCAAAAATGGAGTCACTCCCTGCAAGGGAGAATCCAATGGAGAGGGCAGAAAAAAATGCCAAATATCTACAAACATAAAAGAATTCAAACATAAGCAAAGTATATTTGTGGAACCATCCACTGAATGCCCTTCGTGCATCACACATGGTCCTTGCTTAGGCTAAGATTCATACATTACTGTACCATTGCTCGTGTAAATCGACACAAGTCTTGAGCAGAAAACCTTTGTCCACAGAAGCACACAGTATAACCATTCAAAACAAAAATTATTGTCCAACTATTAGACTCAAAAAATACTATGGACAAGTTAACAACAAAACCTACATAATTCAAACCTGGCATTTTAAAGATAACTTTGACAACAACAGTTCTTTTTTGAAGATAATGGAAGAAGCAGAACGCGCGCACGCGCGGGGGGGGGGGGGGGGGGGGGGTGGTGGGTGTTAGAAGGGCAGTGGGAGAGATGTTAGATGTAGAAGTAGATATTGAATTTGGATAGATATAAGAAATAATGGAGAGACATGCAAGTTGTAGTTATTAACACTAGTTGCAGACCCACATTATGCGTGAGAATAAATAATTATTTTATATTGTAATATAATGTTTATTTTTTTCTCTAAAATTTTTTGAAAATAATTTGTTCTCCCTAAAAATTAAACAATTTCCATTCAGTCCGGTTATGTCCACTATGGTCCAATTTGGTCCACGTGGTCAATTTCGAACCCCTTCAATCCATTTTAGACTAATTGGACCTTAAACTAATTCTTCTTTTTCTTTTTTTCTTTTTCAAGTTTAGCACAAAAATTCATTTTTTTTTCTTAATATTTGGGTTGAAAAGTATGAAAATTTATTATATTTGGTCTAAACGCTTTAGTTTTGAGTTAAAAATACAATAAAAATACTAAAATAGACATTAGAAATTAGAAATATGAGCCCAAAAAATGCAATAAAAATGATAAATATTCAAAAATCTTATTTGGTCCACATTGTATCTATTTGGTCCCATCAGTCCTCTTCAGTCCAATTTGGTCCTGTTGGATCCTATATTTAGTCCATTTTGTCCACTATAGTTGTATTAAATCCAATTTGATCCATTCAGTCTTATTCAGTCAACATTGATCCATTCAGTCCATATTGGCTCTATTCGGTCCACATTCGTCCTATTCTTTGCACTTCGGTCCTATTTCGTACATTCTGTCCACTTTGGTCTTATTCGGTCCATTCTGCCTACCTTGGTTCCGTTTGTTCCCATTCGGTCCACATTAGTTCTATTCGGTCCATTCTTTCCACTTTGATCCACTTCAGTCCTATTCAGGCCATTCGGTCCACTTTGGTTCTATTCGGTCCACTCGGTCCACTTCGGTCCTATTCAGTCTACATTAGTCCTAGTCAGTCCACTTCGGTCTGATTTGGTCCCATTCAGTCCATTATGTCTACTTCGGTCCTATTTGGTCCATCTTGTTCCTATTCGGTCCATTTGGTTCTATTAAGTCCATTTGATCCACTTTGTTCTATTTGGTCCAATTCGGTCAATTCAATTCATTTTGGTCTATTTCAATCTATTGTTGTGCACTTACATAATGGTAAAAGACATATTTGAGTTGAAAACACCTAATCTAAATCCAAATTTATTAAAAATACATACAATCTCAAACTCGTAATATTTAAAATCTTAAACATAGCATATGTTGTTGCTACGCTTTTGTTGATCCACATTAATGTAGCATTTCCGTCCACTTCAGTATGGCTAAATTTAAGTGAAAATCTATCTAAACACAGTGGCTATGAATAACGTCATTACTTTTAAATGAATTACATGAGGTTGATTATACATTTAAGCAATATATATATATATATATATATATATATATATATATATATGTATGTATGTATGTATATATGTATGTATGTATGTATAATTTTTATTTAAATAAATTATTCAAATTACATATTCATTCTCTTAAAAGAGATTATCATGATAATCAACATTCATATCAAGCTTATACTGAATATGTCTAATTTATTTCCTAAATTTTATTGTAGGGAGAGAGATTACTTGTGATTAGGAACTAAAAAATGCAACACCAAAACATATGAACCCAAAATAGAGTTTTAAAAATCACAATAATTCATCAATATAAAATAGAGTTGCAAGAAAGAATAAAAAATCAAGAGAAAGAAAATAATCATTTTTCAAGAGAGAATGTGAGAGAAAATAATAAGAAATTTATAGAAAATAATATGGGAATAAAAATAGTATATATATAGTAGTAAACACCAAATTATCCAAGTCATCCAAGTCATGTTATATAATAAAATAACATTATATTCTTACATACTATCTTTATAATGCATTATGATAACATCTATGAAATCAAAGAAAATAAAAAAGATAACAACTTAAAAACACAAAACTTAATCACATCAACTCAATGTAGAGTTTCAAATAATACAAAAATTCATCCAACCTAAAGTAGAGATGCAATAAAAATATTTTAAAAAAAATCTGCCAAAAATGAGAAAGAGAAAGATAGAGAAATGAACTTTTGTGTGTGGGAAAACTATGTATAAGATGTGAAAGAATTGTAAATTTATAATAAGAGGAGGGGAATAAGAAAAGCAAAAAATAAAGGAAGATACAAGGATATGGGAAAAGTGATATTAAGGTAGATAGTAATGAGGATATGAAAAATGTAACAAGGAGAGGAAAAGTTAGAAAAAGTATATAAAACGATAAGTTGGGAAATTAATAAGAAAGAAAGAGAATTAAAAATAAGAGGGAGAATGTTGAAAATTGGTAAATGGTGTAGCTGTTGAAGTGGCTCAATAGATATAGATATAGATCGACATTATCTTATATTATTCTAATCATATTATGTATTTGTGGGTTCCAGTTAGTTAAATTGATAAATTTTTTGATAGTTGAATAAGAGATTTGGGGGTACAATCCCTGCCTACATCAAAAACCGATTGGTGTCTTGGTCTAATGATAAAGAATGTTCATCAGGAGTGAATGTCATATGTTGAAACCCTCACTCAAAAAAATAATTTGTATTTAAGTTAATGAATTTTCCTGTGCATTATACAGATTAACGACTAGTTGTAAAAATTTTCCTGTGCATCACTGGTTAACGACTAGTTGTAAAAATATAACTGACATTAAGTTTTAGTTTTTACCAATTATTTTGAAGGAAAGTACGGAAGTAAAATGGATTTTAAAGTGAAAACAAACGGACGCCATTTTGAACCACAGAATCCTTTATTTATTTATTTTGATAATAAAAGAATTTGGCTTATCAAAAAAAAAGAATGCACTTTGTTGTAGTGATATAACATGTTAGACATTCAATTTTGGTTTTCTTTTTTTAAAGGGAAAAAGGGGGGGGGGGGGGGGGGGGGTGTTGGGTTAAGCTTGGTACGTATGTGATTGTTGTGACTGCATTTCAACTTTCAAGAATATGCTGGGTCGTATATGCCTGGATTTCAAAATTCAAATGTTTATCTTAACTCCAGAGTGTAATCCATTGAGTTTTGGATAACATCAATCAACATGAAGTTGACAACATCAAGCTCTCCAGTCTTCACCTGCACCATGGAAAATAGGTTTCAATAGACTTCAGTTCAGCTTGAGCTTATGGTCAGCTTTGTTTATATATTGCAAATCTGATTTAATGAAATTAAATCTGATTGTTAATGCGTTGATAACTCTCAACTTACACTATTTTTTATTCATTTTATGCTAAAAAGGATAAAAGAATTAAAAAATAAAAAGTGATAGATTTGGTTGGTCTTCCTAGCTTGCTTATTATTAAAGGACAAAACTTATATACAGTTTTTCAATGGGCTTAAATTGAAACACACGTCAGTAATCTATATTGACCAACATAGTATAAAATGTGCTGTCTTTGTTAAGCAAAAATAAATTAAATTCACTTATATATTTGAATTAAACTAAGAAAATGTATTCCATCTAACTAAGAAAATGTATTGTTGAAAACGTGTTGTCTTCTTCTTAATATTCTTTAACCACTTCTTTTTTCTATTCTTTTTTGATAAAGATCTTTAACCACTTCTATCTTTCCTACTTTTCTTCTTAATATTCTTTAACCACTTCTATCCTTCCTACTTTTCTTCTTCTTAATATTCTTTAACCACTTCTATCTTTACTACTTTTCAACTCACATCACCAAGACAAATTTGGGTAGGCAATCTCATCATCTTTTTTTCTTTTCTTTTTTTAATGAAAAGGCAATCTCATTATCGAAACTCAAATAAGGTGCCTACATTATACATAAGCTATTTTTAATGCTAAAGCCACTCTAAATTTTATTACAACAAGTTAAAAAATTGACATAACAATGAATGTAATTGATGGATTTCAATTACATAATAAACGATAACAATTTTTTTTTTGGGTTTTGTGAGACATAAATGTATAAAGGTTATATAATTAAATTTGTATTATCCCTACTCTCTAGCATTACACGCTTCAAAAAAAAATCCTATGCACTTGCGCATACCATTGATTTCCTTTTCCATTTTTCTTTTTCCTTTTTTCAACAATAAAAAAATAGTTAAAACTCTCAAGTTCAAAGCTCCTATATTCTTAACGGGGCTACACTCTCCAATTTATGCCAGTAATTAAATCACTTGAACTTGATTTAATTAATAATTAAAAAAAAAATTGTGCAGTATGAACCATGTCATTTTCAGGATCAAATATATTTAGTTTACAATTTGGTATTCAATATGGATATTTAGTTTACAGTATGAACCATGTAACGTATTATATAAAGTGTCTTAAAAAATTTTCATCCTTTTGAATAGAATTAGGTGCTGCTGCTGTAGTCTAAATGATGGTAACTTATGGTCAATTATATAGATATATATATATGGACCAATTCATTAGAAATTAAATTCTAGGGTAATTATCTGTTAATTTGTTTTACGTGTCTGAATGTATGATAGCCTGTAGATTTGGTCTTACTTTGAATAAATAAAGTTTTCAGTTTTAAATTTGAAGATTTATTTTGTGAATTTCTGTAACTGTGGCTGTTGATCGAAGCTAGAACAGTTTCATGTTCATCTATAGTTTAATTATAATAGTGTTGCTCACAAATTACGTGAGTCAGCTAGGGATGGCCAAAGCTAGCTTGGGATACAGCATGTGTGCTGAAAATGGATGTATTCAATTTACATAACTGTGACTATTTTTTTAGTAGGTTTTTTTCATTTAATTGTAGTTGAGCTTCAGTCTATCTTAAATAAACTGAAGCTTAATATATTATGCAATTTTTTTTTTCCTTTTTTTAATTTAGTAAAAAGTGGTTTTACTGCATAAATTAATTGACAAATGAGGAAGAGATACTAAACCCAACATTTTTTTTATATCCCAAATTCTCCAAATTAAAAAAGAGTTACATAAGCAATCATTTTATTTTATTCTAGTTATGATTGCAAGCAGATAAACATAGCAAAATGACTAGTGCTTCAAGGCACATACAAACATTTTTTTTCTTCTAATTGTGACCAAATTTTTTCTGAAGATCTTCAACCACATTTTTGTCAAGTTGGAAGGCCTTGGTGAGAACATCAGGATTAATGGGAGGATTGGATCCAAAGACAGCATCTGCTATTGTGATTACGCCTGGATTTTGGCTACTTAAACCAGAAATAACAAGTGCATTAGTTTTTCCCACGTTTAATTGGAAGTGAATGAGACCAATTGGAAAGACAAACACATCCCCCTTATTTAGAGTTTTGGTGAAGAGGCGATTCTCTGGGTTGGATGTTACAAAACCAACGAAGAGAGTACCCTCCAAGACTACTAGAATTTCAGTGCCACGAGGGTGAGTATGGGGAGGATTTTCTCCATATGGTGCAAAGTCGATTCGAACTAGGGATATGCCAAGAGTATTGAGGCCTGGTAATGTGTCTACATTCACGGTAGTGACATTTGACCCAACTTTATTATCTGTGTTCCCAGGAATGTTCAATCCCTCGTAGAAGAAATCTTCAGGTTTGACCAGCTTTGGATCCTTGCAGAACTTTCCATTAACGAATACTACATAAAGGAATTTTTGTTATGGACACTTTAAAAAGAATGCTTAAGACTTCAATGCAGAAAATAGTAATGCCAAGTAGCTAATAATATTTCTTCCATTAATATTCTGGTTATTGTAGATTCTTCACTTGCCAAAAATAATGAAAAAACATGAAAAAGGAAAAAGAAAAGTTTGTACCGGCTGATTTGGAGTCCGAGTAGTCCTTAAGTGCAACACAGAAGTCCTGCAGGGGATCAGGGTCAGAAGCAGAGGCAAGAGAGAGTGCCAAAGCGAAGAGGGCAACAGTTACAGTGTAAGCTTTCATCATATTTCAGGCTTACTCTATCTTCAGTTCTATGTATATTTGCTTCGGGAGGGATGAGAAATGTTGCATGGAAAGCATGTCTATTTATAGATAAGACACGTTGAGTAGGTCTATAGTTTTCCACAAGTGAATGATTATATAGACTTGTTCAGTCTTCCATTATTACCAATTTTCTTTTTGATTGCCAAATTTTTCTTTAACTACTACCCCATGCCTTAAATTTTCAACAAATAAGACCAGTTCAATGAGATAATATTACAATTCTATGCTACTACGGCACAACCAAGTGTACTAAACCTGTTTTTTTTTCTTGCAATGTAATTCATCGCTCATCTTTGTCCATAATTGATCAAGCTCTGAACTAATTGGTGGAAAGTTTGTGTGACTTTTGTTTGCCTAAATTAAATAGAATGTGTTGGAGCATTTTAATATTAAATAATTAAATAGAATGTGTCGGAGCATTTTAATATTAAATAATTAAAATGAATAAATGTTACAACATAAATGTAAAGATGTGAGAGTGAATATGGAAGATGAGAAGTTAGTGAAAATGTTTAATCACATATTGAAAATGAGAGAGACTATTTTATTTTTTTTAATTGTGATGATTAATGGACTAACATTAATTGTCTCAGATATTGAGCTAGATACGTGCGCAAGGGAGAGGTAAAGGGTGGAGGTAAAAATAGAGAGGTTCTTGGGAAGAAAGGTTGTTCTTTCTGGTGGAGCTTTGGGCTTGTTACAAAGTTTAGCCAATCAAGGACTTGAATCTCCTTAAAGAGAGCGAGTGCCGCGCCTCAATCCAAATAGTGTTATGTTATAATTACTATTGGAGAACATGAATTCAAAGCTTCTAGTGTATTAGGTAACTACTATAATCAACTTCCATATGAAGATAGTCTTTGTCAATGGGAACCACCTTAACCTTTCAAATGTGTTAGGTCCATATTTTTATGTTGGAAAAACATGAACTGTAACAGCTTAGAACCCAGTTTTGTTTAGTGTATAAAGATTGGTTTTGTAACAAAAAGACAACTACACTTTTTATGTTGTTGCAACTAGACCTCTTCTTTACAAATTTTTTAATGATTTGGAGCAAAAAGAGGTTACATTGCAGATGGAGTTAAGGGGTGCTATTTGCTACTACATCAGCAAAGTTCATGTTCTAAAATAAAAGCACAAGAGCATTTAACACAAAATGTTTAGTGATTGATCATTACTGATCATGAAGACAAACAAACCTATATATATATATATATTGAAAACTCACCTAGTGTATAAAACACTTGGTGAATGTTTAGACCCCCAAATACTAATTTTCCAATACAAGCTTATATTCAAACAATATATGTGCGGAATATGAAATATAAGTAATATCCAAATTAGCAAACTACTCTAAGCCGTTAATTAATCACAACCGGCAGAAATTAAAAGTTAAGAGTAAGGGAAAGAGAGATATAAATACAAGATAATATTGGCACGTGTTATTGAAGAGGAAACCGAAGAACTCGGTGAAAAACCTTTCCGCCACCCTCTAAGCGGTAAATGATCCACTAGAAAATCAGTTGAGATACATGAATAGTAATAGACCCTCCAAGCCTAATCTACCCAATGCACCTAAGCCCACCAAGCTTCTTGCTCCAACAAGGTTATGCCGAACCGTGTCTTCTTTAGCTTTCTGAATCCTGCAATTAGCCCATTGCATCAACCAATATGAATTGGTTCTCTCTTGAATTACTTCCCAAACACCAAGAACCTTCTCACTACTTTGAATTTGGTGAGGTAAGGATTTGGTTTATGATCCTCTCATGGGTATGACAATGGAGAGGGTGAGAGTAGAGGAATTTGGAGAATCAAGTGTATAAGATTATGGATGAATCAATCTTGTTTTTCTCTAGAGTTTCTCTCTCAAAATTCTTTTTGGAAGCTCTCTACATTTCATGGGTTTAAGGGTATTTATAGTAGGGTATGAGATAAAATATGAAAAGTCACTTTTCAACAAAACATGATGCACTGGCGAGTCACTCGCGACTGGGATGAGTCACGAGTTCCAGTCGCCAGTTACCAAACAAGTTCAATTGTATTTTTTGTCCTATAGTGATCTAGTTGATTTGACTCTTCATCTTCCTGCATGCTTCACACGTGTGCTTCATTTTGGCGAGTCACCGTCTTATTGCACACTCTTGATCAAATCTTTACACTCTCTCACACACAGTCCTTACATTATTCCCACCTAAATACAAGGTTTCTAAATGCTGAATTATAAGCAAATTTGACATGAAATAAAGCCAACACATAGTTGAATAAATTCAACTTTACATATATATATATATATATATATATATATATATATAAACTTATAAAGGTTCAAAATGCAAGTTCTCTGCGAAACTTGTTTCACTAGTACAGTGGTTGAACTGAGAAGTCAATGCCTTAATGGGCCAGGCCTCACCACAGAAAAATTACAATCACATAACAGAAACAGGGGGCCGGGAGCAAAAAATAATTTACCAATGGCACAATCAAATTCTCCCTACGGCACAATGAAATCAACTTAAGAAAAGTGAGTCATATCACCCCAAAAATGGGGTCACTCGCTGCAAGGGAGAATCAAATGGAGAGGGCAAAAAAAATTATAATGCCAAACATCTACGAACATAAAAGAATTCAAACATAAGCCAAGTATCTTCGGTATGTTTGTGGAACCATCCACTAAATGCCCTTCATGCGTCACACATGGGCCTTGCTTAGGCTAAGATTCATACATTACTGTAACATTTCTCATGTAAATCGACACGTCTTGAGCAGAAAACCTTTGTCCACAGAAGCACAGCATAACCATTCAAAACAAAAATTATTGTCCAACTATCAAACTCAAAAAATACTAAGGACAAGTTAACAACAAAACAAGAAAACCTACATAATTCAAACCTAGGTATTTTAAAGATAACTTTGACAACAACAGTTCTGTTTGTTCGTTTAGACCCCTTAAAGTAGATTGTTTAACCTAATTAATTAACCAAGTTGATTATTAGGTTTATTATTTAGATCTAGGTTAAACAGGCATATATCATATCATGCATAAAAACGGAAAAATAAATAACACCATGATATGATGACCCAGAAAAACCGATGAAATAAACCGTTTCAAGGTAAAAAAAAAAAAAAAAAAAAAAAAAAGGGAGAGGATTTGACCTAACTATCCTCAAGATAAAGTAAATCCACTATAAGAGAATTGAAATTTTTACAATTAGATTTAACCATAAATCTATTACTACCTCATGTAGTAACTTACTGACACGATTACGTGCAAGCTCCAAAACCATAGACTCCTTCTCTTCTTGGATTTACACCAACACAAGCCGCCTTACTTGTGACTTTGAGATCCCACTCAAAGGTTTAGCAACTTAAACTCTCCAATTTGTGACTTCAAGACCACCCTTGAAGTTTTAGATCATCAACAGTTGTTGATCTTGTTGTAGTAACTTTAGATCTACCAGATCTAATGATATGAGAATGATTTCCGGCAATGACTTTGATAGAGGAAGGCACAATACCTTTTAGATCTCATAAGAGCACCTTTAAAGTCTCTTCAAAAGTCTGAAAAACGTAGTTAGGATTTCTCGTTTATAGGTGGAGAAGTTGGAAAGAAACCCTAAACGTTTAAGCAGAGTTTTGGTTGAAATAGAATTCTTTAGAAATTTCATGTCTATGATTTTCAATTGGTCGGATTTCACTGAATTTGTACTCTCCTTTCCGCAACTTGAATGTTCTTGTATTTTGACATGTAGTACCTTGAGCATTGTCTAATAAACTCTATAGACTCTAAGATCATACCTAGACAAATTTATGCTCACAGTTTGCCAATTGTTGATACCGTATTTTGTTCGCCTTCGATTTGCATGCCGAACCCCGAAAAATCCAAAGATATTATTTTCTTGCCATAGGGCTGCAAGAACATCTAGAATGATGTAGTGCAACCCGTTCGGACATCGGAGCGCTCAAAGTGCCTTTTTTAGCCAAAATGCCCATGGTCAACCCTAGGTTGACCAAAGGTCAAACAAGGTCAAAATCCTAAAAAAAAAAACACTTTTTATAGTTTTACATCAAACCTGAGCTTCTCGGAGACGTTGGCAACTTTGACCAAATTTGACCTAGAGTTGACTCCTAGAGGGCCCCGAAAACCTTAATTTTGATCCAACCTTTAGAACAAGTTGAGACCAGTGCCATTGCAGAAATAATAAAATTCTAATTCCAACGACTATTCATGGGTCTAAATCGGAGTTAATTCCATTGAAATATTAAGAAAATATTGAAAAGCGCATCAACACACTTCCCGAGGTCATAAGTTTTGATCTAACTGTTGGAATTTTAATTTCTTTATCTTTCTAAAAACTAGACATCCATAGATTTCCAAGGACACCAAGATCTCCTTAATCTGAGTCCGAGAAGACCTCCAAATGCTTGTCCGAAGTTAGAACCAAAAAGTGTAATAGGACAAATTTGCCGATGTCACCATGGGGCTACGAGAACATCTAGAATGATGTGGCACAACCCATTCGGACATCGGAGTGCTCAAAGTGCCTTTTTCAACCAAAATGACCAAACTGCCCTTGGTCAACCCTAGGTTGACCGAAGGTCAAACAAGGTCAAAATCCTCACAAAACAACATTTTTCATAGTTTTACATTAAACTCAAGCTTCTTGGAGACTTTGGCAAATTTGACTAAGTTTGATCAAATTTGACCTATAGTTGACTCCTAACAGGCCCCAAAAACCCTAATTTTGATTCAGCCTTTAGAACAGGTTGAGACCAATGTCATTGCAAAGATAATCAAATTCTAATTCCAACGACTATTCATGGGTTGAAATCGAAGTTAATTCAGTTGAGATATTGAGAAAACTGTGAAAAGCACATCAGCACGCTTCTCGAGGTCATAACTTTTGATCCAACCGTTGGAATTTTAATTTCTTTATCTTTCTTAAAACTAGACATCCATAGATTTCCAAGGACACTAGGATCTTCTCAATCTGAGTTCGAGAAGACCTCCAAATGCATGTTCGAAGTTAGAACCAAAAAGTGTAATAAGACGAATTTGCCGATGTCACAATGACATCAACCCGGTGCACCCTGAAGGTGCGTCATGCCTAGAAAAGTGTGCCAAGCGCTATAAATTTCCCCTGACACCCTAGATTGGACCAAGACCGAAAAAGTGGGTTTTTGGGAGCTGTTTGGGCATTTTTTCTCTCTTTTCTCACCATATTTCTCTCCCAAAAAACACAAGAACACATCAAAACTTATTGATTCTTCTCTCTTCTCCAAAAAATACAAGGTAGTGTTCATACCCTCCATCTTCCTCTCCTTGGTTCCATACCTTGGATTTGAGATTTAAGGGGTATGGATGTAGCTTTTTAGCTACTATCCGTACCCCTTTTTCTTTAAAGCTTCATCAAGCTTCTTATTCTTTCTTTTTGCTTGAATAACATGATTTGTTGCTTTCTTTAGCATGTTTCTTGCTTTTTTTGTGCTTCTAGCTTAAATCTCCTTGTTTTTATGCCTTATGCCATGTTTTATGCTTAAATCTACATCCTTACATGCTTATATATTTAGATCTACATGTTTTCATGCTTTATGCCATGCTTTCTATGCTTAGATCTTCTCTTTCCTTTGTTTTTTATGTTAGATCCACATGCTTCCATGTCTCATACCATGTGTTTGTGCCATTATCTATCTTTCCCATGTATTGTTTGGCTAGATCCACATGTTTCTATGCTCGTTTACATATTTATTGGTCTTTCCTACATGCTTTATGCTTTATGCCATGTTTAGATCCTTCTTTCTTATGTGTTGATGTTTCGATCTACATGCTCACATGCTTGATATCATGTCTATGGTTATGCCTTGCTTAGATCCACATGTTTGTTTGCATGTTCTATGCTCCTATGCCTATGTCTATGCCTTCAAATGCTTGTATGCTTGGATTTGTGTTCTTCCATGCTTTTATGCTTACATCCACATGCTTAGATGTACATTCACATGCCCACATGCATATTTCCATGCTTATACATGTAGATCAATGTGATTACATGCTTAGATTGATGTTCTCTACATGCTTTATTCCATCATCTATATGCTTGTGTGCTCCATGCCATGTTTATGTGCCTAGACCTTGTTTGTCATGTCATGTGCTATTGTAGCCCTTTTGTTCCTTTTATCGCATGTTCTTATGTTTTGGCCTAATGGTTAGGACCCGATCTAGATCCTATGGTCTTTGTCATTGTCCATACACCAAGGACCATATCAAAAGGCTTGGATCACCCTATTTGCATGTCTATGCTCGCTTGCTTCAATGCTTTATGCTAGCGTCTCTAGTTCTAGGCTTTGCCATGTTTGGCGCCCTCCGCATGCAGGCTTGACCTTGTGTGGTTACATCCTACGCTCATGAGGCCTTGTTCAGGTGTAACCATTTAAGAGGCATCTCTGGATGCCAGGTTGCTCCATGCGTACCCTTCCCTTTTTCACTCTGCGCAATGTTATGCTTACCATGTTTGTTTGTGCCACCTGTTGACTTTCTATGCATCTTTACACGCTTACTTACATGTCCATGCATGAGTCTTGCTTGCTAGTGTGTTGTCTATGCTTCAACACAATGAAGTTATGGACATTCGATCCAAACCTACATTTGTCCCTCATAAACACCACCTTTTGTTTGCTTTCTTGCTTGTTTGCCTTCTCTCTTGTTTGCTTGCTTTTCTTGTTTCTTTGCTTGCTATGTCTATCATGCTTATCTTCTTTATGCCTCTTTCATATGCTTTTTGCATCTTTTCCTTCCATTTCTTGTCTGCTGGTTTCTTATCTTTGCCTTTGCATGTACACACATGGAGCGAGAATGCATGGAGCTAGGGCACGATCTCCCAAGCGAAAGCAAAAAAGGCAAAGACACAAGCATCTAGATATAAGCCAAGCGGCAATGTTCATTAGTTTTAGGGGTCTAGCCTCTCCCATTTGGTTATGTACTCTTTTAAATCCCCTTTTCTCCTCCCTCTTTTCTCTCTTAGATGGGTTGTATTAGGTATATCATGTCGTGTACCATTCGTCCTCATCTCTAGAGTATGGCGACCCCCATTTACTTTCCTGCACCTATATTTTGGGTCATGCTCTAAGGATATAGGCATTTACTTTCCTCATTTGTGTGCTTGCATTGTGCATGATATATGTATATATATATACTTGTTCGCCCCTTCCGGTATGATTGTCACAGTCCATGTCACCTAAGATAAAGCGATGCCTAATTTCCGCCGCGAAAGTAAGGTGACATGTTGCCAGATTTTCGCCGTGGAAATCTGGTACTTTGCCCAAATGCCTTAGGAAAGCATAGATTGAGACCACACTCGTTCAAAAGCTAAAACTTAAAGCCCCATGCATGCAAAGGCCCGAAAGCCAATGCCAAAATCATGTTTTTACTACCAATCTTCGAATATCAAAACAAAGGACTGTCCTTGGATAGGCGTTGTGGGATGCCTAACACCTTCCCCACACGTAACCAAATTTCCGGATTCAAGAATCAAGATTTTTTACCATCCACACTAGATTAGGAAAATGTCATTTTAGAATTGGTAATAAAATCAACTAGAAAAGGGTGACCAATCACACCTTAGAAAAACCCAATAATTGGTGGCGACTTCACTTACCTTTGGTAATCCCTTAAAATTTGGCCAAGATTCTTGCCACACCTCCAAAGGTAGATACCTTCCTCCACCGACAGAGAGAGCACCCGAAGCATTGCGCGGACCACACGCACCAATCAATCGAGAGGGGCCTCCAACGGGCCCCACGCATGTTAAAGCATCGTCACGATAGGTGGTCAAACGAAGACCCACGACAACGATTTTTCACTCCGATCGAGGTCAAGCGTCGACAATGGAAGAAGTAGAAAGATGGGGGAAGGGCCGTGGGAGAAATGTTAGATGTAGTTATTGAATTTGGATAGGAGGTAATAGTCGAGAGACATGTAAGTTGTAGTTATTGACACTAGTTGCAGACCCACTTTTTGCGTGGGAAATAATAATTATTTTATATTGTAATACAACGTATAAATTTTTCTCTAAAATTTTTTGAAGATAATTTGTTCACCCTTAAAATTAAAAAATTTCTATTCTGTCCAATTTGGTCCACTTGGTCAATTTCAGTCCCCCTTCAGTCCATTTTAGACTAACTAGGCCTTAAATTGGTTCTTTTTGTAGGTTTTCTTTTCAAGTTTAGCTCCAAAAAAAAATTTTCCTTAATTTTAGGGTTGAAAAGTATGAGATTTTATCATATTTGGGCTAAACTCTTTAGTTTTGAGTCAAAAAATACAAATAAAATATTAAAATTGACATTAGAAATTAGAAGTATGCATCCTAAAAATGCAATAAAAATGATAAATATTCAAAAGTCTTATTCAGTCCACATTGTTTCTCTTTGATCTAATCTGTCATCTGTCCAATTTAGTCCTATTCGATCCTATTTAGTCCATTCTATCCACCATAGTTCTATTCGGTCCAATTCAATCTATTTAGTCCATTTCGGTCCAATTCAATCCATTCAGTCCACATTGGCTCTATTCGGTTCATATTGGTCCTATCTTGTCTACTTCGGTCCTATTTAGTCCATCATGCCTACTTTGGTTCTATTTGGTCCTATTCGGTCCATTTTGTCCACTTGATCCACTTCAGTTTGATTCGGGCCATTTTGTACAGTTTGGTCCTATTCAGTCCATTTTGTCCACTTTGATTCTATTTGGTCCTATTTAGTCCACATTGATCCTATTCGGTCCACTTCTGTTTTATTGGTCCTATTCGGTCCATTATGTCAACTTCGGTCCTATTTGGTTATGTTCAGTCCATCTTATATCTATTTGGCCCTATTATGTCCATTTGGTCCAATTCGGTCTTTCAAATCACTTCGATTCATTTTGGTCTACTTCGATCTATTTTTGTGCACTTACGCAATGGGAAAAGACATTCAGATTGAAAACACTTAATCTAAATCCAAATTTATTAAAAAAAATAAGTTGAAAAATTAATAAGAAAAAAAAAATTAAAATAAGAGAGAATGTTGAAAATGGGTGGATGGTGTGGCTGTTGATGTGACTCAACAAGAGCATAACAACAATAAATGTTACGCTTTTGTTTTTAGATATAGATATAGATTGTATTTGGCTAGAAGTAGGAGGCTATGTTAGTTGGAAGTTTTTATTTTTTTTAATGTGGGTTGCCAATATGGATAATAGTGGGTTTCGAATTTTACTGGTGTGTGGCCAATTTTTAAGGACAAGGAACGCAAGCAAGAAAAATTAATTGGGAGCAGTTTTTTTTTTTGAATTGAATTATTAAATTTAAATTGCTTATATACCCTAAGTTATTTATTTTTCTATAGTAATTTTTTGTAAAGATTAGGGGTTATCTAGAGAATTTAGTCCTCATATTGCTAACATGTAATTAACTTTCGAAATTCGCTTAATATATAGAGATAATAACTAGCCTCTTTCGCACATGTGCTTAAAGCTTCTTTCGCATTTGGGGTTTATGTTAAAAAATTTCATTCATCTAAATTAGAGGATTTTTGCGTTTGCTCAGTGGTGTTAGACATTTTTTTTTCAATCACTATATTGTGACGCTAACCACCACCACCACCAGAGAACCCCCCCCCCCCCCCCCCCCCCTCTCCAAAAAAAAAAAAGGAAAAAAGCAAAAGCTTAAAACTCATTAAAAGAGTCCTATTAAGAATAGGACTTCTTTTATAACAGTTCTTTTGACGGTTTTCTTTTCTCATCACGGTCACATGGTTTAATTTGGTTTGACAATATTGGCGTTGGCCATGTTGAAATATTAGCACTCCATTTGTCAATTATATTTTGTACATTAAATCATTACTACTATTGTATTTTCCTCTCTCTCTCTCTCTCTCTCTCTCTCTCTCTCTCCAATTTACACTATTATTTTTGTTTTTAAACTTTACCATCACTTTCCTATTCCTCTATCATTTTATTGCAAACTATGATAATAAAATGATAATGCAAAATATCAACCAAAATAATGTAAAATAATGAATCGGTCCATTTCAGTCTAGTTCGGTCAAGCTGAAAGTTTTTTAATTTTTGGGAAGAATTTGGAAGGGATGGGAGAGGGTTTCTAATTTTTATAATAATAACAATAATAAAAATAAATTATCAATTTTGTCTTTATGATGTCAATCTACATATTTCTTTAAATTGAACCCAAATTTATATTTGATATAAGTAGTTTGTGTGAGCATCTATTACCAGCTATCATCACACTCTTAAATATATCAGTGATTGAAAAATGTATAAATATCGTTAGACAAATAAAGAAACCATGAATTAGGATAAACCAAAATAAGAAAAGCCTTAGATCACATGAATAAGGCTAGCATAATTTTTCAAAAATTACTCTTGTCGTGTTGTACCATACCTATATCCTTACTTCCCAGTTTGCAAGAGAAATTGGAATGACCGAAACTCTCAATATCTTTGAATCAGACTCAATGAACACAGATGAAATCTATGATTAACAAAATGGCACTTTTCATTTTTTTAAAAAAAAAAATTTAAGATTTTTTTTAAAAATGAATTATTTGTTCATTTATCAAGCAGATGTAGACCGTAAGGGAACATTGTTAGGAATAGGATGGACCAAGGACAAGATTGACCACACAATACCATATCACACAAACCCTAATAAATTATTATTGTTGTTTAGTCATTAGTGTTGTTTGCCTTTAAGGAGTTACATTGATATTAATCTTTAGGTTTTTTTTAATATATTTATATTTATATTTTTTTTCTACTCAATTTAATAATAATAATAATAATAAAAATTTGTCAAACCCATGGGTTCAACCTGACCCAACCCGATCCATGTGGATTGGGTTGGGTTAGGTTGGACTTATGTAATGGATTGGATTGGGTTGAATTTTTTTGACCCACCATGACTGGTTGGGTCAAAAAATCCCCTCAACCCGACCCATGCACACCCCTAGCAATTCTCACAACTCATATAGGTTCAAAATGTAAGTTCTCTGCGAAACTTGTTTCCATAGTGCCAACACCAATATGAAAACTTTGTGACTAACAGCACTAGCTTACGACCAGATTGTTTGGGAACGAGTTACAGTGCTTGAACTGAGAAGTCAAAGCTTTAATGGGGTTGGCCTCAACACAGAAAACAATTTAGTCACATAACAGAAACGGGGGGAACAAAAAAAATTTTAACAATGGCAGAATCAAATTCTCCCTATGGCACAATGAAATCAACTTAAGAAAAGTGAGCCATATCACCGCCAAAAAGGAGTCACTCCCTGCAAGGGAAATCCAATGAAGAGGGGCAAAAAAGAATGCCAAATATCTACAAACAAAAAAGAATTCAAAAATAAGCCAAGAATATAGGGTATGTTTGTGGAACCATCCACTGAATTCCCTTCCTTCATGCATCACACAAGGGCCTTGCTTAGGTTAAGATTCATACATTACAACACCATCGTTTGACTAAAATTGACACATCTTGAGCAGAAAACCTTTGTCCACAAAAGCTGGGCAAAACCATTCAAAACACAAATTATGGTCCAACTATCAAAAGCTACATAATTCAAACCTAGGCATTTTAAAGATAACTTTTCAAAATTGTTGATCAATTACAATTACAACTACTCCTCCGCTACGATGGTCCCCCTCTCACTGACATAAATGCCATCAAGGAATTTCCGGATATCCTTGTTCTTCACATGGCACTTCTGCAAAACCAACAAGAGACTAGGTCAGCACGTGCAGATAACATATAACTGAAATGATTGTACCTTTTTATTTTGTATTTGTGTTTGGACAAAGATATGGACCTGGTTTATCAAGGCAGCAGAACGAGAGACCAGCTCGATGTCATTCCCATCCAGTACAAGCTCATCCTTGACCTTTTCAGAACGGAGAATTGTGACCCCATCAAGCATATCCACCTTCCTTACCTAAAACCCAACAAACACAAAAATCAACCATGTCAAAGTTTAGTATCAACGAATCCAGGCCTTAGCCTTTAGCAACAATGCAAAAAATTAACAAGTAGCACCATGAAATGCTTAAGGGGCTGCAGTATTACAAACTACAAAGCGCTAGTCACATTCGGAAAATTAACATACGATATCAAAGGACTAATGAGAGTGACTACTATTGACACCACCAAACGATAAGCATTAACATGTAGAACCATAAAAGGCTTTAGGGCTGCACTATTACAGAGGCTAGTCAAATTCAGATAGTAAACAAACAATAAAAGGCTTTAAGGCTGCACTATTACAAAGGCTAGTCAAATTCGGATAGTAAACAAACAATAGGAACTGCAAATATAGCCCAAAACAGAGTCTTTGTAGTATCCTACCATTTCAGTTTTGCATTATTAGATATAAAAGTACTACATGAGAGTGACTAATATTGACACCACCAAATGATAAGGCTAAGCATTAACGTGTAGAACAATAAAAGGGTTAAGGGGCTGCACATTCGGAAATTCAACTAACAACAGGAACTGAAATTATAGCCCATGACAGAGTACTCTGTAGTATCCTAATATTTCAGTTTTGCATATTAGATATAAAATAACTACATGAGAGTGACTACTATTAACACCACCAAATGATAAGTATTAACAAGTTTAGACTTCCTAAAACAATTAAACCAGAATCGATTACTACAACAAATACACATAACCCATATTCCAATTTTATCCCATTTCCCATAGCTAACAATCAAAAATGCAGTAAACAAAAAACGACCCAGATGCAAAAACTGCAAAACAAGGAGAATCCAATTGAAAAAAAGAGAGAAAAGAGAAATGGGTTACCTTTTTTTCTCCAAGAAAATTCCTGATCTCGATGGACTTGCTGGTGTTGGTGATACTGGCATTGATGGGGAAATGAGCATAAACGAACCTCATCTTGTAACGGTAACCCTTGGTGACGCCGGTGATGAGATTCTCGACGTGGCTGAGCGCGGTGCGGATGGCGGCGGAGGTCTTCCTGGAGCCGAACCAAGCGTCGATCTTCAGCTTTCGCTTCCCAGTTTCCTCGTCAGTAATGAGATCGAAATCCAAGTTCAAGTGCTTGAAATTTCTGACGAGCTTGCCACGTGGGCCTTCCACCTCGATGACCTTAGCGTTCACCTTAATCTTGACCCCATCTGGGATGTCCATCGTCTCAGATGACAAGATGGTCTTCATGGTGTCTCTCTCTCAAACTCTAGCTGCGCCTCTCTGAGAATGAAAAACAATGAGGTGGTGGCAGCCAAAAACCCTAAACTATGTGTGTGTATATATTCAAGGAACAAAAAAAAAAAAAAAAACCTAAACCCTTTTGGGCCTCTGTTTGTTTTTTTGTGGCCCAATTTTGTTGAGATGGTTTTTATTTATGGATATTAGGTAAGATTAAATTTGGGATTTTTTTTTTAAAACCCAATTTTAGCTATTTGGGTTGGTAGTTCTAAAAATCAGCTAATCTCTATGAATTGGGCATGGTTTGGTTAATGGGTCGCAATCATTTTATCAAACTTAAGAAAGAAATTTGAACGTTTAATTTTTGTAATCGTGATTCATGGTGTAGAGACATTGATCGATAATTTATTAGATTATGAGCATATTTCTAGTAGTTTGATGACTGTATATTTTATAATTTGCTATCTTCTCAAAAAAAAAAATTTATAATTTGCTAAATTATATTCTCTAATTTTTACTTGTTTTCATTTTTTACTTTATGGTTTTTTTTTTTTTTTTTTTGGGTTTTCAATCATTTAATTTGCATATGGTTTCAATGTACCCTTGCAGTCCATCTTTGTACCAAGTCATTAAACTCTACACAATAAAATAAAATAAAATAAAGTTTTAGTATCCAAACTTAACAAAACCAAGAAAATTATATCTATTTATTTATAAAATATGTGAAATCATTTTTTAATTAACCATGACTCTGAAAAAAAAAAAAAAAAAAAAAAAAAAAAAAAAAACAGTATCACATTATTGAGACCAACCAAAGATTCTACCTCCAAATAGCTGCCCATACCATTGGCCAACCCTTGCAAAACCTAAAAATCTTCCAAATGGGTGCAATGCGTCAGTCTTTTCTGAGACTTATTTCCGGCAATGTGGATGTGAAATCTACACGAAATCACATTTAATTCCTCTGATAAGATTTCCTTCTCCAATAAGACGAGTCTCCTATTGGAATATGCAGCTTACTGGCTATTGGTTATGTACCATTTCTTTCTGAAATGTATATAACTATAAATCAGTATACTAACGAAAAATGTAAAAAAAGAAAAAAAGAAAATTTCCATATGCTCCATTGCTTTACAGGTGGTTCATGGACCTATCTGTCTTGAATTTTGTATATGGTAACATATTAGCCAAGTGCCCACCAAGGCACACTTTTGATGGTTGAATGTTTTGGAAGTTGAAAGATGGTATGCATAGACATTTAGCTTATCTGTATGTATATGCTTCTGCGTATTTATACCAAATAGATGTTTGATTTCTGAAAAAAAAATTCCATGGCATATCAATTATTATTATTTTCTTAGAGAAAAGATTGTGAATATCAATTTTAATTTTACGTAATGAGGTATAGTCAGGTAGTCCCTTTTTTTGGCAGGTTGCTCTTTCTGTTTTCTACTCTTAATGACATGTTGATTTCCGCCTTTTCAGGCTGAAGCAAGGCATGGAGAGATACTGGGTCAGCTTCTTTATGCTACCAAAATTGTAGCCGAGAAAGAAGTTATTCTTGATGGTTTTCGTGTTGTCATAAACAATGGCTCGGATGCCTGTAAGTTATCACCTCCATTCTCTATAATGTCTCTAGATCTCCTTTTAAGTTGTTCTGCAATGCAATATTTCCTTACTCGAATATCTTGGTTTAGACCCAGCATAGAATCATTTGGTATAGACCATTGTTAAAGTGAGTCAAGTTTTGCCAATTCTAATGGATAAACCAATGCTGACTTCTTGACTCTCTTTTTTATTATTTATAAATACAGAATGTCAATGACTGTGGGACTCTATTATTATGGTCTTCGAGACACCAACGCTACATATGCGATGAGCTTCTTCAACTTGATTCCAATGGTTACCTTTGTCTTCTGCACAATCGTAGGGTATAGTATACTAATCATCAATTGAACTTATTGTAGTAGATGTGAAATTTCAACGTCTATAATCACCAAAGCAACATGTCAATATTTTGTTTTTTAATGGTTGTAGTATAGAGAACTAGGACTGACTACAAAGGCAGGCAAGATGAAGATTCTGGGGGCAATTTTTTTCTGTGGCAGGAGCACTAATTGCTTGTCTTTATGAAGGAAAAGCTTTCCATATTGGTCATCAAGGTCTTCACCATAGTGTTGCTCTGAAAACATCTATAGCTTATTGGGTCCCGTGGCACTTTCATGTTGGTTGGCTTTTGCCTCTCCTATAGTGTGTGGTACGTAGTTCAAGTACGTATCACAATATAATCTACAATCAATTTCTTCTCAAGTCTTCTTTTAACTTTACCTTATTCTTTTTTTTCCC